>BLKR01000732.1:0-362500 GCA_011170035.1 Teleogryllus occipitalis
CATCCCGATTTTGGGATACTAAATTACGTGAGTCTTCTCTCCAGGTGTACCAATCTTTAACAATTTTGCAACAGCTCTTTTAGAGCTTACTCTTGGCCCGATAACGTTATAGGCACGTCGGAAGAACCTAAAACACGGATTTCACGATCGATAATTTTAAATTCGAAATCGTATTGTCGAGACGATTCCAATACTTTTTATTCCTTTACAATAGTATAGGGAGGAAAACTAAACATGCAAATCTACCTTGCAACAACTTGATGCAAAGTAGTTCATACTTGTGATGCGAACAGTATACACCAGCATATTTCGAACGTTGACTTACAGATTCTAAATGAACTGACCTTAAACCTAACGAACTAATTGAAATTGAGAGAAACAAACTGAAATATCAGATATACGAAGTTATGGAACCAGATATCAAACAACCGGATGGCATCCGTGCCTCCTCTGCGAATCTCAATAAACATAAAGTGCGTTTTGCGGCCGCATTTTATTGGCCGGTGGGCACGTCGGAAGATCGTGAAAGAGAGATCGCACCCAATGATCGGAGCATTAATCGCAGGGCCATTACTGGTAATTCGAAGACAGCCGTTAATGGGCAATCCAGGCGCGCGGTGCGATTTGTTGGGCTCTCAGCGCGCAACGAACGCCCAACGGCCAGCCCCCCGCAATACCACATGCTACAATTGCAAACGAAGTAATTAAGAGCCCGACAAGAATAAGCAATATTTCTTCCTTCAAAGCCAGTAACTATCGAAAAACCTCCAGAGTCTAAGTGCGTATCTCGAATTGGGTTCAATAGTATCTCCAGAATTCGGATCTCAGTAACAACGCATTACGATTATTGCCTTTAAACGTTCTATTTCCTCTTTCGTCGACTTTTTTCTCCTGATTTAAGATGGCAAATTCCACACTCCAATTTAATTCAAATGGTATGTAAACTACGTATTGATTTGATTCTGGAAGTTGAGTACTGCGAATGTTGAATCTCGGAAGTTCCAATTTTTTTCTGACTTTTGAAACGAGGTTTATAAAATGTAAATTGTTCTGTTATAGTTGTGGTCTGATCATTCAGTGTTTTTTAAATAAACAACTTTTCAGAAATCAACTCCTTATACCAGATTGATTCATGGTGCAAAATATCAACATTGCTCCAACCTATTTCATGTTTGAAACATAGTACATACTTGGAGATGACAGTCTCATCTCCCTTTTTTCATTATTTCTTCTATGTTCATTCAGTTCAGAAGAAACATCATCTGCATTTAAAAAGGAAACAGATGAATGAAGTCAACACAGACAAGTCCGCAGCCTTGAAGGACCGAAGGATCAATTCGGTGTAGAAAAAATATACGAAGATAAAGAGGTGTAATTTTATATTTCCTTACTAGCTCTTCACCTAACAACACAACCACGAACTCTGCTACTGATTTAAAACAACTCGACAGAAAAAATGTCAAAGGTTGAGTCACATGTCATGGAATCATAAGACAAAATCTTAGGAACACCGAAGAGTCTTCGCCTTCGGGTATACCGTCACCCTCTCACTTACCACCTCAATGTTTTGCACAGATCGGCCAAAAAGAGAACGCCCACAATTTTAATGATCGTGGTTGAATCCATTTCAATGAACTTAACAATTATTCTGCGAACTGTTTGTTTCATTCGGTGCATTATTATCGCCCAAAACGCCGTAGAGTTGCGGCATAACTTTCTCAGCTCTGATAAAACGTTTTCGCGATTAGCAGAAGTTACGCTAAAGTCAATCGCCCCATGATTAATCAATGTGAGAACTTCAGACTGAACCCAAAATTGGAATAATTATAGATATCATAACAATGATTTCAGGCGAAAAAAAATGTACACCACCATTCACAATCGGAGCACTTTTCGAAGAACCGTATATTTTGTATATTTCTGGTTTCAAAATCTGAAACTTCTGATTAATCCTCCCTAGAACTTCAGTTTCCCAAAACCATAGACATTGATTCCCCCTCCCCCTCGAAATAAGCACTATATTCTACCTGTGGATACTGTTAACACACAATGGATATTGGTCGAATACGCTAAAGCTTTTCTTTCTTCTACTGCCGTTCCAGAGCTCCTATGATTTAAGTAGCTGTTTTTATACAATATATTCTTTGTAAACCTCTGGTTAGAAATAATGTAATTTTTTTCGATAATTGATTTTATGAAGGTCAATGTTTATAAAGATTAACTAGATTTTCATTATTATCGACGTTTCGAGCGTGTGAATGGTTATACTATATACACGCCTACAACTTAATATAGATGTCTCACCCTCCAACCATGGACCACCCCTATAACTTCTAAACGGTTCATGATATCGAAATGCAGTTTTTGCTGAACAATGCGGAATCATGGGGGCAAGTAACATGCTGTAGAGAAATTGTCTTTATATATATTAGAAAATCTAATTTTACACTCAAATACTATCAAAATGATGTATCATTTTATTCCTAATTTCTTGATCTATCCATTGCTGATGAGAAAAATATATAGTACCATTTAAAATATTAAATATGATTAAATTTCTCGAGAACTAAAAATATAGACAATTTCTCTACAGCATGTTACTTGCCCCATGATTCCGCATTGTTGAGCGAAAACTGCATTTCGATATCCCGACCCGTGTAGAAGTTATGGGGGAGGACCACAGTAAGTGGGACATCCTGTAAGCGTACAATTACTTGAGAACAAATGCACTGCAATAACAGAGATAGCATTCTATGTGCTCATGCCGCTTCAAGCACAAGCCATTAATGCGGTGTAAGCGTCCACATATTCGGTGCAGCAATGAAAGAGTAATTCAAGGTTCATCTAGCTTCAGGCCACGAATACATATGCGAATGACGAAGCTGTTTTCATAATTTTATGTAACACCACCTCTGGTTAAGAAAATTCCGTCAATGTGGTTTACTTTTGTTTTAGATGAAAGAGGACTTAAATTATGGAAAACAGCGATGGGGCGCAGCAAATAATTAGCCGACCTATCATACACGTAAATGTAGTATCAACCTTTTTATCGAGATTATCTGCGACGCAACTTCACAAGGTAATTTCGAAACGTTTAGAATGTTATCCAGCCATTCTTCGGGTAGTCTATGTACCTGTCGCCTGTATCACACGTCCTTAAAACATACAGAGAAGAAAAAAAACAGCACGCCCGTTTGGGCCAGGGTTCATTCGAACTTCATTTCAATGCGCCCCGCTCCTCAAAGAGGTACTACGGAACAGGGGAAGGGAGGGGGTCCTTTTTATTAAATCACTTCAGCGTCTTTACCTTCGTCAATCAGATAAGGTCATTGATCGACGATGAACTCAAGGAACGCGCACGGCGCGGGCGAAGAAAAGCGCAGCGCGGGCCACTGGCGCGCCGTGAAGAGGCCAACAAGAGACCCCGAGAGGGCCGCACAATGCTCTAAGTCGCCGTGTGGAGCCGCGCTGAAAACTGTTGTCAAACTGGCCTTTGTGATGGCATCTCGGGCCACGGGAGGCTGGGCCTACCTGCGCTTCCGTCGCGCTATTTTCCCGCACGTAAAAAGCCCCCTGAAAGACCCCCTCCGCGCCCGGAGGGGGGGGGGAGTCGCCCCCGCAGCGCCCGGGCGACAACCCCGCCTCCACCCCTCGCCCCCGCACTCCGTGGCAAGAAAGGCCAACTCACTCTTCGAGAGTAATAGTGAAGCTACTTTTCAACTTACAGATGGGGTACGATTAGGTTATAATAATAATAATAATAATAATAATAATAATAATAATAATAATAATAATAATAATAATAATAATAATAGGCCTGGTGGCCGAGATCGTAAGTCAGTAGTGTAGTGTATATATATATATATATATATATATATATATATATATATATATATATATATAGTGTAGATAGTAAGGCATTAGTGTAGTGATATCGGACCAAAGGGTCGCGGGTTCGAGTCCCGCCTCGGACATTGTTGTATTTGTGTTCGTCCATTCACCCCTTAATCATCATAATCATCATAACTTCACCTCATTCCCCAGGGCTAACAACCCTGGGGTGTAACAATGGAATCTGTATTAAATTACAGATTCCCCCTATAGAAAATAACTTGCACCAACCCCGATATTCAAGTCTGAGCCCCGGTGGGATGCACGTATCGCGTGGCCCAATGATAGCCGATTTTTGGGAAAAAAAAGAAGAAAATAATAATAATAATAATAATGACTTTATTTATGTGGCGAGACTCAAGCCATCAGGCCCGCTCTTCCGTCTAACCACGCAAGTAGGGGGGGGGGGGACATTCACGTTTATTGTAGTAACGATTTATTTTTTCAATTTTTATTATTACTATTGCTTCTTATTATACTCGCATCTACTCTCATGTGCAGAAATTTATCATATAAATCATTTTGCATCACATCACTGACTTTCTATTTCACACCCCTCTCTGGACATTTCGTGACCCTGGACGGCCAGGCTGATGCAGAGGGGCAGCGGGCGATCGTTTCCTATTTCGACACTATTTGCGCTAAAACACTCGGGATGCCATAAAGCGTGCTGGCATCAGTAGGTATAATCTTGGGATCAATGTCTTATACTCGCCCATCTCTCCTGCATTTCCAATTGCCCGCGCATCCTCTCTCGTACAACAGAGGTCGCCGAAAGGTCAAACGCGAACCCCAGGGGAAATTTTCGGTAGGCCGCAGTATCACGCTCACGTTATCTAACCTGAAGTTGCTCTACTGCGAACAGACATTTCTCACAAAAACAGCTTCTGCCATACTCTTGGGCAATCGTCACAGACGACATCATAGTCGATTGTGTGAGACAGAGGTATGACCGTAATTTTCGGGCAGGTACAGACTGTACGGATAATTTGGTGACACCTCTAATTTGTCCTGGTGTTTGGTAGCTATACTTGGATTTTTTAACGTGGATTTGAAGATCACGCGCGAAAGACGAAGAGGGAAGGCAAACTCCAATAGGGAGCCGTAAAAGTCGGAGCTGTAGTGAGGTTGCAGCTCTCCATTCGAGTCTGGTTTCCCTCGCCCACTTTCGATTTAAAACGGCACGTTTGCTCAGAAGCTTCCTAGCGCCTATTTCAATGGACCTTGACCGCGCCAAAAGACTTGTCACTGTACTTGTCACCCTTGTATTCGCCCTAGCAACGAGTCATCTATCTCGTCGTATTATTTATTCCTATTGCTTTCCTCTGGTTCCGCTCTCCCCTTCCCATTTATCCTCCCTCTCGCTCTCCTTCTAGCTCTTGTCAGAATTCTCTCCCTCGCGCTCGTTCTTTCCCAGCAGCGACGCTTTCGTTGGAATCACCCGAGGCCTCACCCCTTCACTCGTGCTTCAAGAATATCCCGTATTCTTATAAACAATTTATATATAATTTTACTATGATTGATTGATTGATTGATTTTTTCGTGTTTCCGGGCGCGTCAACTAGTTCGGTCATTAGTCCCGTTAGTGTAGTGCATGCTTTTTTCTTGGAAGATGGCGGTGATCTTCCCCCGCTGGATGGCGAGATCCCGCGCCGACCTACCGTCGGCTAGTGGGTTTCCCCTAACCAGGACTCTCCCACCAGCGGGGCACCGCCCCAGCCGGGACAAGCTCTAAGCTCCCGACCGGTCTCCTGAAATATGTGATAGTGCAGTGCATGTTAGTGTAAGTGTGTGTGTGTGTAAGGGGAGAGGATAGGACAAGGAAGAGAAAGGACAGATCGCACGCGGTCCGTGGCCCGTTTGGTAGGGTACTCCTCCGGCATTCGCCTAATTTTTCTATGACATTCTGCGTTTTCAACGCAGCAGAATGCTTTGTTGCCACTGGCGGAAAGAAATCTAATTCCCTCCAATCTGAAACGCGTAACTTCGATACTGTATCGATAAATCGACCTGAATCGATTTAAATAAGCTATATTGATCAATTTAAATAGTAAAATCGACGTTTGATTATCAGAGAGGCGGCTATCCGATCGGGAGCTTCATTCCAGCTTAATGTTTTGTTTTAATTGAAGCTTCCGATTGGATATTCGCGCCCCAGCTGCTTAAATGTCAATATTAGTTATATTTAAATAGAGTTCCCGTCAAACGAAGGACTCTAGTTCAACAATTCCCAAGAAGTCTTCAAGATTTAAGATGATTTAACGTATTGTTAGTTGTAACATGGCCACATAACGACACTGCCGATATCGCATGCTGTTCTGTGGAGCCCAGTGGAAATTGTAAGATTCACCTCATATAGTGACGTCCATTCGTCAGCACATCAACTCTTTTCAGTAGTTTGAATTTCTGTTAGATGTCTATAAAATCTATTGAATTTAATTACAAGTCAAGCTCCATATGATTATACTTTGTGATCCTATGTTGTCTGTAATGAGGTCTCGAACTAATTACTGTTTTTATTTGTAATTTCATTGTCTAACTAATTGTCCATTGCATTTTCAAATTCTCGCCTGATGATTAAGTCCTCGAAACTGCAGCAAATAAGAAAATACAAAAAATTATATAACGGAGAATTATTTAAATAGATTTACCTCCAATTGTTGAATAAGGTCTGTTCGAAAATACAAGGACAAAAATTGAACGTATATTAAAGTGAAAACGAACAGACACATAAACACTTAAATAAAAAAATTATGTTTGATGTTTTGGGTCAAACAATCGAGATTGGTATAATGTTTATATACTACTGCTAAAATGTACAAAATGAAATACATATGAATTGCGAATTCTTTCGTAGTCTAATATTTTGGAGAGCTGTGTTTGTAAAACAGCATTTTTAAGTATACATCCGTTTCCATTGCGCGTCTATATTATTTTAATTATTTTTAATTATTATTATCTTATTTTAATTAATTTTTCAATTCAAATGAAAATACTTGACTTTTCCAGGTGCTAACAAACTCCCTGCCATTCCTGTTTTCGCTGAGTCACCACAGTTAATACCTTCACCTCACATTACATTTACATTTCTTGTAAATGTAAAAATTGGCCACCACTGAGCAAATACCTTCTGAGAGCAGATGTTTGGAGTGAAACTAACGGAAGGTTCAATATGTGCATCAAAGCTAATAACATCAATAAAACTAATCATGTACAATTCTGCTAACCCATCTTTCAATATTTTGAATGTTCCCGAGGACATGAAATACGTCAGAAGAGAAGCGTGTAATAAAAAGTATTTCCAATAACAAAGGAAAACTGATGCCTAAAACTATGCATTAAAATTACTGCACTCTACAACGTGCTCGTTCAACCACCTATGGGTTCGTAGTGGTTGGCTGAAACGTCGTGAAATCTATAATGGGAGGAAGAGAGTGCATTCACTTGGAGTTATTCACGTAAAAGAAATTCTCAAATATTTACACGATTATCACGTCTCTTTATTTTGGAAGAGTGCAAAAACCACAAAAGAAACGCAAAGAGCGAGTGCAGAAGGATAAGGCCGAGCCGGTTGCTCTTTGGGAACACAATACCTAAGGGTCCATTCATAAAGACGGCACTAATCTTCAATGCTACACCTCAAAAGCGCCGTCGTTTTCTTCAAATATGCAGGAGGTGGAGGTAGGAAAAGCAAGCGGAAGTGGGGAGAACCATCAGATTTTGAAGAACATATTTCATTAAAAAACATGTATCTTAATATTGTACTTGTAGAAAGACATCGAAAAAATGTATGCAATTTTCCAAAATTCAGAGATTTGAATGATATTGTGGCACGTTTTGTCTTCTACCCTAGAAGAGATTACCCCCAAAAATTGGGGCCTTTTTTGAGAAATAATTGAAAATATTTAGGATTAATTTAAAGAACTCCAAAAATTTAAATATCAGTTTCGAATTCAAAGGGCACGACAATGTCGATCGGAGGATATCAACTTCGATGAAAATCCTGCTTCTGTACAAAGAGACTGATGGAAGGGTAGACGGACACAGGTGGAGACGGGCAGACATAATTAATGTTGTTTTTATTTTTTAATATTCTTATTTTTACGAACGGGAAATAGCAATTTTAGTGAAAATCATGCCAACGGTTTACCCGCTTAAGTTCGTCACAGATGGAAAGACGGACAGACGGTCGTTTTGCGGTAATCCAATTATTCGGTATCCAGGACCCACAAAACGTGGATTCTGACTACACTACGAGGTACAAGAAGTAAATTACTACATACACGAATGAGAATTATCCATTTTTTCGGCCACACAACTTCCACTATTCTACGTATGTAGTATAGTAAAGTACAAAAAATATAAAAAAGTATAAAACGATTTAAAGTCTAGAAAAGTGAAAATGTTTTGATTTTGGTTTGTTCGAAGCCTTCTTGGCGCAGGAAATTGTGTAGCTAAAAACAAAAATCTCACGTGGAGTATTCTATTAACGTTTCTAATACTTCACTTTTTTAACATTTCTCTAAATTTTTCTAAAGTGCAATAATTTCACTAAAACTGCGTAAAATATTCCTGGATCATTCATAACACATCACAAGCAAAACGCAACGCCTATTGGTCAGTCTGTTATATTTACTCTTGAAATATTAAAAGAAGCGATTTGTATAGTGATAGGTGCGGTGAATTATAATTCTCCGCTGACAGCACACATACATTCAAAGAGAATATGTTCAAAATAAAATTGGACAATGATTTTCCATCACATTAGCGTCAAGGAATTGTTATAAATGATAGATTTCAAAGTAGGGCGCCAAATTTGAATTAATTTTGGCCGCCGATGTGCCAACAAACGTTTTAAGATAAAAACTATAATTCCAAGTTAACACGTTTAAGATGAGAAATACAATTCTGTGGCTTCCATCTGAGGCAAAAACTGGTATACGATCTATGACAAAGAGTTCAAATGACACGCGATTAGTTATAGATATTAGTGACAATACATCGCAACGAACAGAAAATAAAGTGTAATATTGGCGCCAACGGTAATCAGTTTCCTTTGCCTAGCATACGTGAGATGCTTATACCCAAGCAAAATCTAATAGTTCTCTATGGAGGCAATCATTCTTGTATCTAATTTAGGACATTCTCCCTTTCTGGAGATCAAAATAATCTCTGAATTAAAACCTTTTTAAAATATTCCACAAAATCTACGCTTATTTCCATTTATTGGTCGGTTTATCAATAGTACCTTAAAACTCTCGACTGCCGCAAACATTCTAGATGACAACGAGAAAACCAATTCGGCCACGTACATGTACCTTAATTCGATAGACACTTTTTTTTCTAACTAAAAAATGCAAACAAGTAAGCATTGATAAAGGAAGTCTCGTCAGTTTAATTATTAATTGGTATTTTTCGCGTGTCATTTCAGGAATATCCTTGTTTGAAAACAATCAGACGTTTGTATCGAAAAATGTCGTTTCGTCCTGTTTAAGTGACATATTCTTTTTATTTATTTATTCTACGTCAAAAAACAGTTAAAACTGTGTAAGACGTGCAATAGGGTTTAGTGAATTCTGAGCACGTTTTCAAAATTCTGTGATCCCTACAGTAAGTCATATACTACTTGAATTTTGAATTGAATAATAAATTTAAAAAATCGCTCCCATGTAATAAATTATATTTTCAAGGATAAATAAGCAATAAATTTTGGGCTCTTATCCATGATGTCCTTCGCCAAGGAATAGTACTTCCTGCCACAACATGGAAACGATAATTTGAATAACTATATGTTCCACTGAATTCTAGAAGTCGTGCACAGATAATGAAGTTACATTTATTATTATTCTGAAATATCTCATTATATGGATAGGAATTGGAAAAGTAAATGCTGAGTTGAAAACATTGATTGCTCCTGACCGGGAAAAATTAAACCACAGCCACAAAACCTTTCCTAAACTTTCCATAATATATTTAATTATTTAGTTTCCATATATTTAGGACAATCAGGATCGAAATACATGAAGAAAAAAACTGTTATGTTTGTATGTCTGTTCAATACATACCGCAACCTTTTGAAGACGATTGTGCTTACATCATGAGGATTGTTTTAAAACTAATATAACGAATATAATTAACTCAATTGTCCCAAATACATAGAAACTTATGTAATCAAATGAAAAACGTTGGACAATCACAATGCTCAATTACCGTAATATAGTTTTCCACATTTTTGGCCAAATTCGACAACTCGAAATGCGTAGTACTTTCTTCCTTCCATGTGAATATTCGTTCTATTCTTACAAACCATATTTATTTTCCCATGTTCCCTCAACATGAAACAATTAATCAAGGTGAGAGGACAAAAATGAAATGAAAACAGAATAACGTAAGTGTTGTATTTTCTTCATACAACATTCGTGTTCCATCACACAACTCTTCCTCGAAATGATTGCCAGAAATTTGTCGTTTCAAGAAATATTTGAGGAACAAAAAGCTGAAAACCTATTCAATTTGGAGAATCCGAAGTCTTTAAAATAACATACTTTCCGAAATATTAAGAAGCATTTCCCTGTGCAGATGTCTGGAGTCTCGCTTGGGGTTTAAATTTACTGTATAATTAATTTGCATGTTATGAGTAATTAATATGTTGCTTTTTTTTTAATAATAACAAACCTGTAATACGTATTATATCTCAGCTTCATGGTCAATGATCCCGTATCAAACATGTTTTTGTTCAGTTTCCATGGTTCTTTGAGTGAGCGCTGAGATCGCCCTTGTTTCGCTTCTGCACATGTAACTTCACTATCTGTGCACGTTTCCTAGAGTTCATTGGGAATCAGTTAAAAAATATCGTTTGTGATGTTTTCGGGCCAGTAAGTAGATTCCTTCAGGTAGGGTACGATACATATTACACCAGGTGGAATATTTTCTTTTTGCCAAAAACCGCTCATTTCCATCTATATTCAGAATACAACTTGTAGGTTATGGAAGGGATTCTAAAATTTAGGAAAAGCGCAACGAATACACTTTCCACATGGAATGTTACGTTTTTAACTATTTGACGTTAAATAAACAAATAAATAAATAAAGGCGAAAATAGAGATTATAGAAAGATGCATGTGCTCAAGGAGGCCTAAACAAATAAATAAATAAAGGCGAAAACACAGATTATAGAAAGATGCATGCTCTGAAGGAGGCCTTTTTATTCGCGAGGCACGTCTTTCAACCAAACTAACGCATGCATCTGTCGAAGACATCAAATATTAGCGCGATGATCAGACGTTATACGTGCTCTACACGAAAGTGGTAAGCGCGAACTGTCGGTCCAAAAGCGCGTATTGTACACGGGTGAGCGGGGGATCGTAAAGCTACTACAACACCTCATATACACACATTTCAGTTCGCTAAGGATTAGAGAGGGAGAAGAAATGTTACGAGGGCCTCCACTATTTTCGTTCACGCTGTTTATGTCGCGTGCCTCGCGTGTTCCACGCATTCCTGTTCTTGGTGGCAGCGGCGGCGGCGGCGGCGGCGGCGGCGGCGGCGGCGGCGGCGGGATTCCTCAAGACGGTGTCTCGGCCCCAAATTATAGCGACGTTCGCACACCTCATTGGACCGCGCCATATATTCTCGGGGAAGGCTATCTACATAGAAATTTGTACGATTGGTCAGATAACGACCTGTAAGCATTTTGGCGAGAATTTAAGAGGATACGATGTCGGTGGGACGTTTGGGCCCCGACGAAACGGGGTGGTCCTGGCGCGTGCAAAGCTACCGAGTCTATATAGTGACGTACGCACAGTTGTGAGTCAGATGGCACATTCGATTTGACCCACTTAACTGTTTAAGAATTTATTTTCTCTTTACGTTGGAATCCCTTTCATCTCCCTTTCTTTCAAAGAATGAGTTTAAGTCCTCCTGTATCTAAAGACACTATCCCTTTCTTCGTTCGGTGTAATCCAACTGATACAGTTGCATGTTGGTGACCATTTCCTTCCCGGAATTCCTTCGTCCAACAAATCATATGATGAGATTCAACGATTCAAAGACACCTTTCTAATCGAGCAACTGCATGATTCTGTGAAAATACGCTCACAACGCCTTCTATATCGAATTCATCTCTCAAACCTAATCCCTACAAACCACTCACGCATCCAATGAGATCACGCCGATACTGTTTTTTTGCTCAACCCCCAACCAGTCGACAAAAAATCTCGATCTAACCTCCTCGCTGGATGGCACAGCGAGCGTTGCGGAGTCTCCTACTCCGCTTTAGCAGCGACGCGAGTCACGCCATCTGGCCGCTCTAGGAGACACCTCTCAGGGGCGAGCAGCGCACGCCACGGCCGCTCCACGGGCACTCGCTTCCCGCGCCGGTGGCTCCCGCTTTCTTACTCAAGACACCCTTACCTTCAACGGCCAACAGTCATTTACGCACCACGGGCGTAAACTGATTCTAATGATCGAGCGGTGTCAAACCCCCGAGGGTTTCTCGATCTCGGGCTCTTCGATCATATCATATCATATCATATTATATCATATCATATCATATCATATCAAATCATATCATATCATATCATATTATATCATATCAAATCTAGTTTTTGAAATTTTAATATCGCGCTTTTTTAAATATTTTTAATTTTTTTAACTTTTTTTTTCGTCCTTCAGCTATTAGTAGTTAAATTGTTGGGAAGGGATTCTGAAACTCAACAATGCGTGCGCAGATGTTTTTCTCCCCCATTCGTCAGATACAATTTTTCACTGTTTTTGACTAAAGAAATATCCAAATAGAACTAGTTAACGCCCGTGGTACATTAAAATTAGGTAAACAATAAAATTGTATATGATTCAGATTTATTTTTTACAAATTAACCAGTTGTTGACTTGTCTTCATTTGTCTTATTCTATTTCTCCCCATAAGAGCATATAGCATCACTGTTTTCATGTTTCCCTCGTAATCACTTACACTCTCGATCTAAGTGAGTTAAGAGAGCTACGTATTGAAGACACTAATAAGCAATAGTGTACCAATAAAAATTAAAATCCATTTTGTTAGTTTTCCATGCGCGAACAAACTGAAAGAAAAATAAATGGCCATGTCACAGGGTGACGAAGGTTTCCGTTAAATACACAGGAACTCGGGAAAAACACAAAAACACGAAAGTCTCGATTGTAACTAATACACAGTAACGTTAAAAGAATGGGGTTCGGGGTGATTGGGTTAAAAAACTGTTAGAAAAAAACTTAACTTAAATGCATATCTTTAAGTTTAAAAAAACGTATCATACAGAAAACTACAAATATCCTCATATTAATATTTAAAAAAATGATGAATGAAGATTCATCCCTATCATTTATTCATACATATGAATTAAAATTACATTTCAGCAATACACCCTGTATCTATAGTACAGAGTCGTTCGAAAAGAGTGAGTTGCTTTGAAGAATTAACTCAATTCTGGGAGGCTAGGTCCGATGCGCACATGGCAGGCGCAAGGACACTTTCCCCCCAAAGCAACTCGAACAATAATTGGAAGTTTATATAATAAGCTTCCGGATAATTGGAGTTTTAATGTAAAATTAATATTTTTGTTACAACCTTCTGAAGACCGAAAGAAATGTTTTCACACATCAACTTAAGTTGGAAACTTAACACATCAACTTAAATTGAAGTTTTTGACGTAAAATAAATAAATAATAATAAATGAAACAATGAACTGAATGTTTCCTAAATTTTGCTGTCAATGTATTTTTGAGTTACACGAGAAAAATATCCTTCCATTTCTTTCTTTCTTTCTTTCTTCTTTTTACTATTTTTTAAAGGTTAGAGTATTGAAATATGCCGCACTTTTTTTTATTAAATGTTGTCTATTATTTATTTTTCTTTGAAAATAAGTGGTGGGATATTTGGTGGACGGAAAAAAAGTTCATTCTATTGAGATGTTAAAAATAGCATATTGTGTATTTAGCTATTAGCTTCTTTCAAAAATCAGTTTTCTTCTTTCTTAGAAATCAACTTCGTATTCAAGAATAACACACTTAAACGTAATGAAAGACTTCAATGAATTAAATAATTACGAAATTCATAACTGAATTAAATAAAATTAGCTTCTTTCAAAAATCAGTTTTCTTCTTTCTTAGAAATCAACTTCGTATTCAAGAATAACACACTTAAACGTAATGAAAGACTTCAATGAATTAAATAATTACGAAATTCATACCTGAATTAAATAAAATATAAATCGTGTAAACTTTGAAAATAACTAAAACGTTATAAAACTGAAATTTTATTCACTGGAACGTCAATACACTAACATAGCAGAATACTCATACTGAGCGCAGCCTTCTTTCGCGAAGCGTTCGTGAACCGTGGTGCTTACCGAGACATTTCCTAAGGCTACCATTTCCTTCCTTTTGGTTTCGAATCTTATGCCATCCCCTTCAATATAAATAAGATTTCAACAAGCACAAGGAAAAATCAAAGAAAGTAGTTGTGACATTACGGCAGACAACCAATTGTTCCTCCCATTAAGTACTGGAATGGATATTGTGGAAAGGCTGATGTGCCATAATATATTAATCCAGTGCACTTCGAATAAAGTAAGTCCATGAAATATGAGATAACAATGAGAAGTGAATACTTCTCATTGTGTCGGATCATCATTTGTAAATGAAGGGCACCACATAAACACTCAATTGAACGAATGTCTGGACCAGATTTTTCACGCTCTCTCATTCGAATCCCGACGAACACACTAGCCCTGAACATTCTTCTGGACTTCGTGTAGTCTGATATACATCGTCAAAAGCATTATGCCTTGAGTTAAGAACGCTTGTTAAGTTTTTCGTTGGAACTGAGTACACTACGTTTGTACATAAGAAATAAACAAAGGAATAATTTCAGAACATTCGAAAAGCTTTGGATAAAAAAAAAAAAGCCGCAGAAATGGAAATGGATTTTACATGAAGATAAAAGAAAAATATTGGTTCAAAAATATATATGTAACGTTTCGCGGAAAGGAATCCAGCAGAAAGTTTTAACAACAAAAACAATCTGCCTCTGGGGTATTTTTAGAAATAAAAGGCAAAAAATTAATTTTGTCATTTCCAAAATTACGAAATTTTAACCGAGTTTTTCTTTAAAAGACCATACTCCTTATGAGCGACTGTGATGAAATGTTCGTTAACGAATATCGGTGATAAAATATCGCACGTGTATTCAAATATTGCGTTCCTCAAAAGAAGCAGGCTCCTGTGCAAGTAACTGGAGATTGGACACATCAATGTTACATTCAGAAAGAAGTCTACTTAAAACAGGATAATCCGAGACGCTGCGGTTACTTTTGGCCCTGTGCTCGAGTTCCAGTTTTCCTTCTAGGTCTTCGCTTTGTGGTTGAAATATAAACAATCATGTTTCCTTTTAACATAAAGCGCCAAGAATATATACAAAAAAAACAAACAAAAAACACAATAGAATGGTTCAATTTTGTTAAATTACGAATGGTTTTTAGTACAAATAACGTCCTGTCAATGATTTCCGACACAGTTTCGTTATTATGATTCCAGTTCTCAACCCTGTGCGCATACCTAAAATGAATTAGCGATTATTGTCAGTGTTTCAAATGTACAAAATATAGTAGCTAATATATAATTTGGAGTTGAACGAATATTCATTGATAAATAAGTCATTAGACAAAAAGAAATTTATTATTTCACTATAGTGCAAGGAAAGGGGAATTATTTCGATGAGTACTGCAACTAATATTTAACAAACTGATCAGCAGTAAGCAATATGAAAGCAGAGAAAACTAAGCAATTTAAATAAAACAAAATAATATTTTTTAGGTTATGTAGTAGGGTGATTTTCTTTAAGTAAAAGTTGGAGGACGGCTATAAGTGAACGCGTTCGTTGTGCTTATGTGTATTCATTCAAATGTACTAGTAATTTTCGCGTGTGAATGGTTGCACTGAGCTGATTAGTCAGAGGGAGACGGCTTCACTGAATGCCGACTCAACATCAACTACTTCCGAACTTTTCGGCAGGCTGCCTTGGCTCCAAATATTTACACTTACATTCCTTGTACGAAAACATAAAAGACAACCCATGAAACAAGTTACTAACGAACGGAAAACACATTTCTAGGCGATTACAATCCCTAGCACGCATCGGTCTACCCCATGGTGTGCTGCAGTGCGACCTCGCCGCCTCCCTTCTCGTGTCGACGAGCGCACAGGTATCCCGTGTGAATCCCACGCGGAGGGCGTGTGGACGGGGCTCCGTTGGGCGCGTGCAGCGAGCGTACCCGCCGCGGGGGAATTTACACGCGCCCCGACAAGGTAACATGCCACTTCCCTGACGCGGCGACTTGTCTGATATACGCCCTGCGGAGGAGCCGCCTCCGCCGTAAGTAACGACCCCGGCCGCGCGTCCAGGGCCCTGACCGCCCCCGCCACACACCTCCGCCCCCCCCCCGGCCGGCGGCCGGCTCGGGACTGTCAGAGCTGGGCGACTGGGGGGGGGGAGCTCGCGCACGCGAGTCACGGGGCGCGCGGGAGACACCTGGCGGAGGCGGAGCGCGAGGGCCCAGGCGACGCGCAGAACGACGCTCTGGGAGGCTGGACGGGTCTAGCCAGAGTCATCACTATTCACTATTACACAGGAAACTGCAGCGCCTCTGTCCGCGAGGTCCTAGGTTACACTCCCCATGACGGCAGGATTTTCGACACTAGCTTTTTAGCTAGATCCAATTCAGTCGCTGTCTGGAGGAGAATTCTAGCGGCCGGCTGCTCTGATCGGTAGTTTTCCGTGGTTTCTCCGATATCAACACCAGGCGAATGCCGGAGCAGTACCCTAACAGACGGGCCAGGACCGCGCGCGATCTGTCCTTCCTCTTCCTTGTCCTATCCTCTCCCCTTACACACACACTTACACTAACATGCACTACACTACCACGTATCCCGGGAGACCGGTCGGGAGCTTAAAGCTTGTCCCGACTGGGGCGGTGCCCGGTTGGTGGGAGAGTCCTGATTAGGGGGAAACCCCACTAGCTGACGGTAGGTCGGCGCCGGATCTCGCCATCCAGCGGGGAAAGATCACTGCCATCTCCCGAGAAAAAACATGCACTACACTAACGGGACTAATGACCAGAGCAGTTAATGCGCCCGGAAACATGAATAAATCAATCAATACACAGGAAACGCTATGAATCGTATCAATCTTACCGAGAGGTTTTACGATAAAAAAAAGAATATTTTGTTTCATTTCTACATTTAAGTAAATCGAAACAAAACATGCTGCTATTGGAAAGAGAATTACTCCCAAGACCTACATACTGAAGGCTATTTTATCAATCAGATGATTATCTGTAGGAGTTCCTTCTTAAGCGCGTGAAAGTAAAAAGTTGTCAGACCTAAAGACTTTACACATGATTCCCTCTGTATGTCGACGCACTGAATTAGAATCTGAAGGCAGAATTGCGCTCTCGACCCCAGTTTTGTTTAAATCGCACCCCCGTGAAATTGTAAATTGTAAATTTCACGGTGTTCTTTCGCAATTTAAAAAAAAACGACAAAAGAACAACGAGAGTGATGGGGCAATTCTGACTTCGTATCCGAATTCAGCGCGTCGACATACATAGAGAAGGTTGCGTCGAGTCTTGGGTCTGACAACTTTTGGATTCTGTGAAATATAATGCTACAAGGCACCAAAATCTGGTATTCGCATGTGTATTTCGCGATTTAAAAAAACTGTAGGGTAATGGCGCAATTCTGGCTTGGGATTCGGATTCAGCGCATTAACAAACTTAGAGAAACATGTCACGAATCTTTGGGTCCGACGACAACTACCCTCCCCCCCCCCCGACTTTTTTTATATTTATTTTGGGTGTCTGTGTTACTTCATGTTTCCGGGCGTGACAACTCCAATGATCAATGGTCCCGAACGTGTAGTGCATGTTTTGTTACAGGAGGTGCCGGTGTTATTTCCCTGCTAGCTGGTGATATTTGGGGCCAACCTGACAACAATAACCGTTATTGTAATAAATAATTATTATTACATGCATCATTTATCAATATTTACAGAAAATAATGTTATTTATCACACATCCGTTTGCAAATGTCATGCGTAAATAATGCTACATCAACTCGGCAGTATGGTCGAACCTTTAATTTTTACTGTATTAAACTAACATGCCACGAATAATTTATTTATGAAATTAATGCACCCCAATTTCTCCAGAAACTGGGTCAAAAAGCGTTCAAAAGGAAAACTAATAGATTTCCGATACTATTCGTGAGACTAGCTCCGAAATTATTCGTGTGATGAGACCAAAAATTATGCACTAAGACTAGACACGAACTTACAATACTGCATATTTTCACTAATGGCTGAGCAAGCGTTTGTAGAATATTTTTCAACCATACTCACAAGAGCATTCAGAAGTATTTCGTCATACGGTAAATACAATATACGATATACGAGAGTGAAAACGAATGAGAGTAGGAATATTCGCCCAGAATAGTGTGGATGAAAGGCATCCTTCTGTTGGATTTCTTAGGGCTAGAGCGGTAATTGGATAGAAAATATATGGAAGTGGGTCACTGGACCTTGAAAAGAAAACAGAGTGCAGAGTCAAAAGGAAGATAAATGGTTCATTCATTTTTCCAAACGTCTGCAAACGAAATTTATTGTATTTATTACTTTACACGGTTTTCGTAGATTTTACACATTTCACAGTGCATATATTGCGTATTTTTGTGCGCACGACTTTTATTTTTCAGAAGAAAAGGAATGTGCAACAACTAAGGAACAACAAAGAAGTTCACAGCTATTATACACACCGCGGAATTTGATCATTAGTTCACTTTCGTGAATTCGTTATTAGCGAACGCGACACTAATCGACATGCAACATAAATTATTGGGATTTAACGTAGATAACAATAAATTTGAAGTCTTAATTCCAGTAGTGATCTAACCTCATCGTGATGGCACCTTCAGGTTCCCAATCAGATCTCCGACAAGGCAAGTAAAGAATTCGTCTCATCAATTTCTTCGGGAACTCCAGTTTTTTTATATTTAGTTGATTAAGTCGACTGCACTTGACTCTTCTCCCACCGGGGACGGCCATCTTTTTATTTTTACTTTGTGGTTCTGCAACTTCCACGTGAAGTAGGATTACGTGGGAGTTACAAAAATAATTTGAAGTTTTCAGCACTCATTTGTTGAAACTAGCACTGACCTTCACTGTTTACTGATAGGAATGTGTCACATTACGGTATGCGTACGGCAAAGTAGCCATGGCCATGTAAAACATTCGAGAACTGCAATGTAAACAAAACACTCGGGCGACAATTACTCAAACACTACAGAAGTGTTTTTGGCTTACCCATTTCAAATACCGGACTCGGCTCTTATCGTCGCCTTACCCTTTTCAACTGCACCTGTGCGCCAAATACTAGCTTTCTGCACTGTTTAGGTTAATTGTAATTTTAAGATTGTTCCATTTTGTTTGTAGAAGGTTCATCGACATTTGAATACAGCAAACTTCCCTTTTTGTGCACTAATTTTGAATATCCTTTCACGAACATGCTGCTGCAGATCCATCACTAACGTCCCCTACGAGTGCGCAATGATTTAGTCACTTCTTAAGGTGGGTCTCACTCCGTGATTTTGCGCACGCATCTATGAACATTATTCTTTTTGGAATATCCACAGTACAGTAACACATTGCGAATCATTACAATATTCAAATTTTCTAATTTTACTATTTATTTTTATTAATTTTACGTCAAAAAAAAGCAGTTAAAAACTGTGTATGACGTGCTATGGGGAAAACTGAATTCAGTGCACGTTTTCAAAATTCTGTGATCCCTACACTAAGCCATAAACTACTTGAATTTTGAATTTAAAAAAAAACACACCCACGCTCCGATGTAATAAAATTATTTCCAAGGATAAATCAGCAATAACTTTTGGGCTCTTATCCATCATGTCCTTCGTCAATAAATAATACTTCCTGCTGCGATAACACGCAACCGATCATTTGAATAACTATATTTCCCACTGAATTCTAGATGACGTACACAGATAATGAAGTTGACCCGGAGGCTGCAGTACAATACTTGTTACAGGTTGTTTACATTTATACAGTCCAAATGCACTAAATATCACTTTAAATCACTAAAATATCACGTTAAAATTAATGTTACTTTCCTTGTGATGCTCAGTATAGTCTCTAATTGTATAGAAACAGTTATGCAGCAGAAACGATTTCACTTGAAACTTTTCTATCGAATTTAATCGTTTAATGTCATCTGGCTATGTGTTGTAAAATAAAGTACATGTATTTTTTGTGAATTTTTTGTAATGGAGCTGTTGATAGTCACCTGATGAATATGATTTCTACGTCGAGTGTTAAAATATTAGACATCGGCGTTTTCTGAAAATATATTACCGCCCTTAAGCAAGTCATTTTTGACAAAAAACACTGATTCGCAAATCAACAGACAAGGTAATAGTAAAATTCCTAGATTAATAAAGAGAGGCTTACAAGAATCACGTGGGTGGGAGTTGGTTATTATTCGTACAATTCTTTTTCCTCATCTATTTTACGAGGCGGTAAGTATCGATCGCTGTGTTGATGTGCAATAAACAGCGTATAACAGAACCTCTTTGGTTTTAACATGCTTTCAGTTATTTTCATTATTTGGCGCATTTTGGAACCCAGTTGGACATTATTTCATTCGTGGAAGAGGTATTAAATACCATTCGTGCTTTCGATTTTTTTTTTCATTTTTTTCATTTATTTATTTATTTGTTTGTTTATTTTTTTTTCCCTTCTTCTTCTTCAAATGAATCCCCTCTTCGTTTCGCGAGTCGGGGATTTATCGACAATTTCCACAGTCATCGTCCTTTCGATTTTTTTTTCATTTTTTTAATTTATTTATTTTTTTTTTTCCCCTTCTTCTTCTTCTTCAGATGAATCCCCTCCTCGTTTCACGAGTCGGGGATTTATCGCCAATTTCCACAGCCAACGTGGTTTCACCTATGATAGTCTGGAGGCGCGCCGTGAACCAGGGTCGCGCGGCAACTGGCACCAGAAAGCAGCCTTGGCACAGATCGAGGGGTGGTGGTTTTAAGGAGGGCCTCGTTTTCCTGTTTTGCAGCAAATGCAGTCCAAAACGGCGCCGCGCGGGGCTAGCGGAGAGGCGAGGCCGAGGCTCGCCGGGCGAACACAAAGCGCCGGGGAGGCCAGTGGGCGGGGCAGGCCGAGAGATGAACAGATTGCCCCGGCGAAAGGTCCCCCGCACACCTGACCGCTGGGGACTGCGTTGGGCTCGCGATCTTCGCGACCGGGAATGCGCAGCTCGCAACAGCTGCTCGGAGCGCGGCACAATACCCACGTCGCCGACGCGGCTGGACACCCAGGGACACCTCAAAGCGTTTCCACCAGTGGCGGCTCGTGCTTGGGTTGCACGGTTGCACAGCCCCCAGAAAATGAGAAAGATCTCATAATATCTTAGGAATACACATTTTCCTTTTAATGGCATTCAATATTCAAGATATTGCAGCAATATCGACGTATATGAAATCATTTTGAAACCAAACAGTGTCCAACTGGCGCTCTCTCCGGTTTCCGGTGCCTTGGAAGGAAGGAAGGAAGGAAGTGCTCTTGGCTGTATTAATGAATTTACTGTTTTACTCTTTGGCCCTTTGATTTAACACGGGGAAGATACAACTTTTGGTTGGGCAACCAGATAGCTGGCGCTGTCGATTTGCGCGGTGACGGAGAGAGTGTCAGAACCCATATTCTGTCTTCTTCTAACTCACTGCAAGGTAGCTTAATGATTTTCGCTTATTATTGAAAGTACACAAGTTCAGTCAATTATTGGCGATATTCAATGCATTGTTTATGGTATTTGGGGCATTCGTTTTCATTTGATATTAGGTTTGTTTATTCAAAACGTACATTTGATGAGTTTTTTGTGTAATGGTGGCCGTTCTGGATGGAAGTCCCTTAGTGTCCCCCGTGCCTGCAGCTGACCGGCCAGCGGTTTGCGAACGTTCTTGTGAATACGAATGTGTCAAAGATCTTTCTTTATTTGTCAAATATACCAGGGTAGTGAAGTTTTTATAATAAAATAATGTTATTTGGTGGAAAGGTGTCGAAGCAATAGTGCTTGTTGCGACGTACTGGAGTCGAATTTAAGTGTCCAGTGGAAATCAAAGCAAGAATCACGTGCGCAGGAGGTGCATAGGACTTACGCGGACCGAAAGTAAAACATTATGCAAGTAGTGTTTAAAGTATACTTTTATTCCACTTAGTTTTAATTGATTTGAATTGCGTTTTTATCTATATGTTCGATGGAGGTGCAACCTCCAGTCTGTTGGGGCACCAGCCGCCACTGGTTTCCACAAAAACGTCCCTTGAAAACTGCGTTCCTTCAATCCCGTCCGGAAAATGGCAGGTATGTAATCAAAAGTTACCTCTATCATTTTTAGAGACCTCTCGTTCAAATCTACCAAGTGTACAAAGGTTGTACGTCCATACAACAGGGATCAGGTTGTTTGCCAGAAAGCTAACATTGTCGCTTCATAAGAAAGAAACTTTACGAACTTTCAAGCTTAGTTTTCACGAAACTAAGAATTATCGACGTACAAAATATGTGGTCTAAGTGATCGATGCGAAAAGAAAACGTATAAAAAAAGCTTTATTGTTCAAATCAGTCGTAAGAAATAAATCTTTATTTTTACAGAGCCAATGAGGTTAATCCTCGTCGGACGATTCCCTTAGTGGTCAATGAAACAAATCCATACATTACAGCTACTTGTTAACGCAAATAAAATGCACTTAAATATTGAAGTTAAAGTGGAAAAAAGGAAGTTCAATATCTCTAATGTTTCGAATTCAGAAACTTAGTGAATATTATTTCTGTGGGGTAGTGACACTAAAAACGAAAGAAAAAAATTCCGTGAATTTGAGTTTTTGAAATACGAAATATTAAGGTTTCAGTACCATTTCCATATTGTAAACTTGAGCTGGAAACTACATGAATGCGTCGCACTTGTTCCACACACAATTCGCGATATACCATATATTGGACGGAAAAAATTACTCTCTTGCAAAAATACTGAATCGAGATGAACAGATTGAATGAACTAAGGATCCTTCGCAGTCAACCTCACACAGCACAACTGAGCAAAGCTCCAGAGCTCCTAGAGCAAAGACATCATCGCATGCCTGGCTCTCGACGTGGGCTGTTTTAAATATTGCCAAAGTATTAAACATATTGGAAAAATAACACTCTCTTGCATAGTGATGAGACATGAGACATCGACAACAAAACATCGATGTTTGAAAACAACTTTAATAATAATAATAATAATAATAATAATAATAATAATAATAACAATAACAATAATAACTACCAAAAACCATCGAGTTTTTAAAGGTTTGATAAACTAGCATTTACTTTTGCAAAGGAGAGAATTAATTTGACAGTGGCAGTGTTTATTAATTAAAAATTGAAATTGAACGGACAAAACCAAATAAAAAATAACAAGAACAACTAACAATACTGAGCCTAAAGACATCGAATGTCATCTCAAGGGGTCAGAGCTTCCTCAGTTCGCAGTAGAAGGATGCGGGAAGTAGGGGAGAGACTACGCCTACTGCACGTGCGATGACTGCCACTTCGCGGTCGCAATACGAGGAAAGGCGTAGGAAATACTGGGGCATCGGGGTCATCTCTGGGAAGAGATGAGCGAGTCGGCACGATAAAAGAAATACAGAGCGTTCGCTTCGTTCGAACACAGGAAGGGACAGAGGTAAAACAGTTTAATTTTCATATTTTAATTTTTAAAATTTGTGATAAAGGAACTTTTTCATTCACAAACAAAACATCGAAAATCTAAGAACCATCAAGCACAAACTTCAATGTCTAAAAAAAATCAGCTTTAATTAATCGATGTTACAGACATCAATTGATTGATTGATTGATTGATTGTTAGTGATTCCGGGAGCGTCAACTACCGAGGTCATTAGTCCCATAAATGAAGTGATATTTTTTCATCGAGAGGTAAAGGTGATCCTCCGCTGGATGGCGAGATCCGGCGCCGACCTACCGTCAACTAGAGGGGGTTTCCCCAACCAGGTGTCTCCCACCAGTGGGGCACCACCCCAGCCGGGGCAAGCTCTAAACGCCACCGGTCTCCCGGTATGTGTGGTAGTGTAGTGCTTGTTAGTATAAGTGTGTGTATAAGGGGGCGAGGATAGGACAAGAATGAGGAAGGAAAGATCGCGCGCGGTCCGTGGCCGATTTGTTAGTGTACTGCTCCGGTATTCGCCTGATGTTGATCGGGAAAAACACGGAAAACTACTGACCAAAGCAGCCGGTAACTAGAGTTCTCCTCCAGACAGTGACAATTCAACCAGCTGACAAGCTAGAGTCGAAAATCCTGCCGCCGTCGGAACTCGAACCTAGAACTTTCCCGTCAGAGGTACTGTAGTGACATCAATTAATGTACTGTGCCACCTCTCCCGGTTTAAGACATCGACATCGAGTTTTTCCAAGCCGTAGCGATACAGTAATGGATACCACTATCGACCTTCTGCGCAAGCACAGTTCGCTTTTCGCACTTGTGCATTGCGCATGCGCAGAAGATCGACGTTGTTGTACGCTATGGCGTGCAAAAACTCCCTATTGCAAATACGTTATATCGGGATGCACAGATTGCACAAATGAAAGATTACCATCGCATTCCAGGCCTCGCAGGACACAACTTCCTAGTATGATCATCGCATGCCTAGCTGTCGAGAGCGGCGCTAAAATTAAACGATCGTTCTTGCAGGGAACGACATGAAAACTATTGCATACCGAAATTTCCTCTGGTCGTTGAATCTGATGGCACTGGATGTCGACACTCAAAAGAGTTGATTCAATAGCAGTTCACATTGAAACGTATGTCAGTGCTCTTCAATTTTATTCATTTTTACTTGAAATCATTACCAAATATGCTGACGCAAATTAAAAAACAAAAAATATTTTCACTAGTTTATTCCTGTTATTTTTCATTAATAACTAAATGAAAAAATTATGACTTTTTAATACACATAGAACTTTCCCTTCACATTAGTTAGGGGGTAGGACAATTTATTAATGGTCGTGAATTCTACAATGGTCAATTTCAACCGGGAGGAGACTATGGAGGGTAGGAAAAATTATTAATGGTGGTGAATTCTACAATGATCAACATTAGTTATGCTCCGTTTAGATGAAATCTAATCGTAGTCACGTTACATACACACATGTTAAGACAAAGCATGTCAGAAGTGGTATAGTATAGCACATTAGCAGCGGTGGGTATTAGTAAAATCAGGTGCGATTGGATGAGGGGAACTCACGCAACGTATCAGCTAACAGCTCAAAATTGAACTGAATGCGTTTTGAACTATAGAGGATCCGCCGGTGAAGTCTCCTCGTAAATACATCGGAGTGTCCTGCGTGGTGAGTGTTATGTGCCGTGTGTGTGTGGCGAGAGAAGGCGAGCGTCAACCGAGCGGAGCCCGGAGCGCCGACGCGTTCGCAAACGACGCCGGGCGGGGCCGTGGAGCGGGGCGGGGGCGGGGGGCGGGGCGCCCGAGGCCCCGCTTTGGCGGCGCGCGACAGTAAGCGATCCGGCGCGCCTGACGTGACGGACGAGCGCGCGGGCTGCCCGGAGGGGCGGGGCCGCCTCTTCAAACGTCGCGCGCGGGCTCAAAGCGGGACCCGGGCCGGGAGCGGGCGCAGGCGCGGGGGCGGGGCACGGCGTTCGCTCGTTTTATTCCGCCACGTGCCCGCCCGCGTTCCTCTAAACCAGCGCCCATCACGGTTCGCTCTCCCTGAAGCACTGGACGGGATCGGGTGCAGGAGCGCTATGAGAAACATCGGTGGCAACTGCCGCAGACTCAAGAGAAATACAGGTTCGAGTCCTGACGGCGACAGGATTTTCGACACTAGCTTTTCAGCTAGGACGAATTCAGTCGCTGACTGGAGGAGAATTCTAGCGGCCGGCTGCTCTGATCGGTAGTTTTCCGTGGTTTCTCCGATCAACACCAGGCGAATGCCGGAGCAGTACCCTACCAAACGGACCACGGACCGCGCGCGATCTGTCCTTCCTATTCATTGTCCTATCCTCTCCCATTACACACACACACTTACACTAACATACACTACACTACCAGATATTCCGGAAGACCGGTTGGGAGCTTAGAGCTTGTCCCGACTGGGGCGGTACCCCGTTGGTGGGAGAGTCCTGCTTAGGGGGAAACCCCACTAGCCGACGGTAGGTCGGCGCCGGATCTCGCCATCCAGCGGGGGAAGATCACCGCCATCTCCCGAGAAAGAAACATGCACTACACTAACGGGACTAATGACCGAAGCAGTTGACGCGCCCGGAAACACGAAAAAATCGATCAATCAATCAAGAGAAATACAGAGGTTGAAGAGTAGGTAGCACGTAGTCGCCGCCACCTGGATCTTTCAGCATCACCAATTCCCTCGGGCTCAGCACTTTTAAACTTTTGGTTATTTCTAACGCCTCCGGGGAAGTGGCTTCTTTTACGTTTCATCCGCAATTCGTTTAATTCCCACTCCCAGTATTCTCCTTGGGTGTAACTCCTATGTGCTCCTGGACTCGTACTGGTTTTGAAAATGAGTATTCAATAGTAAGGGAATTCATTAGTTATATTCCACACCTATAATGTTCTAAAACTTTCTTTTTCTTTGAGTTAATGGGGTTCCTATAATGGCACACAATTGACTCCAGCCTGGAACTTTTGCAGTTTTCGAAAAGTAATGAATTTCAACGAAAAAGAGACCAGTCTCATTCTTTTAAACGTCCTTTACTGTATCCGAAGACAACATAAAGTAAGTTAATAAAAAAGAAATGAAGGCATATTTTGAGAAAATTTTGAAAATGTTGCTGAGACTTCATGTAAAGTACCCCCAAAAATTAAAGTATCAGTTTCAAACTCGCAGTGCTTTGAGATCTTTCAAAGCGAATCAGGATTATCGATTTTGGAGAAAACCGTTCGAACAGTTTAGGCGCTAGCGTTGATGTCTGCCACACGCACATACAGACGTTTTGCCATCAATCGATTTCTCGGTCTCAAAAGACCACAAAACATGGATTCTGACTACAAAGAGTTAGATGAAGTAATTTATTATAGTAATACACACATATACAGTAGACACTTACACAGTACACACATATACAGTAGTAAATATAATAACAAGATTTATCCACTTTTTCGTTAACTAGGACATAGAAATAAGTTCTCTTGCCGAAAAATCAGTTTTCCGGTGCACGGTCAGAAATACGATCTTCTTACAAAGGCAAGAAAGAAGAACTGAAATGGATATGTTTTTCGTTTCTTGAATATATGACTTCACTACAGGTGCCTTTGTTTCGTCATATTACGTCATCTGAAAACTATATACAACAAAGTGGAGTCGACTTTTAATTTTATTCATTATTTACTTCAACGAACTTTCAATCTCATTCGAAGTCAAAGAATTAATTTAAGCAAAAAAACGTAAGTTTTGAATTGATAAGGATATGCTACTGTTGCCACGGAATGGTTGTGGTGTGCGAAGTGAATCGCAAATGTCAAACCCTTCGTAAGGATGATATTAAAAGAGTAATTAGCAATCATCTTCGCATTACGATTACTATTCCCCTACAAATTATTGAGCAGACCAATCATATTAAAAAGTGTGCACGAGAACGGACTACGCACAATTGACCTGACAAAGTGTATTTTCCTAGGGTTGTTCCTTCTAGGAAAACTATTCCAAAAACCGTACATATTGTCAACACGTTCAGCGCAATCAGCATAATGACATAGATATGACATTCAATACACATGCATGAAGATGGCTTAGACATGACTTATTAATAACGTAAAGTAAGAAGCACTTCAGGGCCTATGATTAAAGTAATGCATGCAAATATTCATAGATATCAATACTTTACCCATAATTGCCCCAATAATTGACACTACTATCTGCACGGTAATGTAACAACACTAGGGATGCTAAATATCACACACTTTCTCGCATCAATTCTAAAGTTCCCATTTTCGAAAACTAGCCGAGTTCAACGAAAATGAGCCATTCTATTGTGTCCTTAGTTGTCCTATCCATGGAAAAAATTTTGGACGTTTTTGAGAAAAAAAGATTTTTTTTGAAAAAATTTGAGAAAAAAAAGATTTTTTTTTTTCAAATAATTTGTTTTGATTGTTGATTTCAGCCGGTTTACAGCGATTTTGAGGCCAAATAGACGTTCGTTTGAATTTGAGAACTCGAAAAACGAGGTTGTTTGCAATCGCAACAATTTTGTTCAAGGCATGTTCCCATTTCTTTAATAAGTTTCTCTTTTAACCAAATATTGTTGGCTCACAAGTGAAAAAACATGAAGTCAATATTTTGAAGTTTTAAGTTATTTGATTATTGGGTTCTAGATTTTATTACAATTGAAAGTCATATATTTGTTGCAATACATACATTTTTTTTATTTTGTGACATTAACTGCATCTCCCATTATTATCCTAAGAAATTAATGCTTTTAATATTGCCCATTTTCACTCAAAATTACGCAAAAAATACTATTTTCAGAAAATGTACGTGATAATAAAACTAAGTATGACGAACAAATTTAATTTGAAGAAAAATCCTCTCTTCAATATTATAGTAGTAGGAAGATGCCCAAGTCGGGCCAAATCGAACGGGAAATACTCATTTTGGAAAACACCTACAATAGTTTATAAGCTAGTGCCGTTCACACTCGGGCCAGACAGACCAATCCGAAGGCGGATGACGGAGAGATCGTTGCGGGCGATCTTACCGTTCTCTTGCGTGTCCTATCTATCATCTCACCTCCCACACACACACGCAAACGTAGATGCACTCCACTACCACACACGCCGGGTGACCTTCCGGGAGAAAAATATGAATTACATTAACAGGACTAATGCCCATTGAGTTGACATGACCGGAAACATCAATCAATGGATCAAACGACATCTCGTCCGAATTGTTTTGTATAGTCTTGCGCCACTGTGGGCAATGGGTACGGCTATTTTAAGAAAATAAATATTTGGAAGTCACGAGAACGATGATCTACTATCACGTACATGATTATGTCCATTAAACAGTTGAACGAGAAGAGCATAAAAGCCAACAATGTGTATATTTAAATATGCAGAACCGCGGAAATCATCGAACGTATTAGTAACCTGAACTCGGGTACTGACTTCCATTTGCTGTTATTTCCCATAAATAGTTTGTCTTCGAGTTTCAGTCAGCGTCACCATATTGACGTTTAAGCTCCCGATTGGATGACACCGTAACAGCTGATGATATGTCAAAGGATAATGTCAATAAATCAAAGTATAAAAACCTGCATTGCCAGCAGCCATTCAAAAGTGCTTTTGAGAGGCGTCAAATCCTTAGCTTCAAACTTCTTGAAATCCACGACTGGCATAAGTCCACGACTGGAGTTATTTATCGCACGGATGTATAATTCGCACTTTTTCTAAGCTTTCATTAAGCCAGTTGCGAGAGGAGTACTACAGAATTAAGTGATTTCGCCACGCCGCGACTATACTATCATTAACTTGCAGTCCATATAGAAATTATTCAAGCGGGGAAATTCTACTTATTAGATGTTTCTAATAATATTTTCCGTACTATTTTTATTTACAATCGAAGTATTCATGAAAAAAATAGTTGTGCTAAAACAGCACGTACCGTAAAACAGCTCGACCGTGTTTCACACAAAATTATGCACAAAGTACTCAAATTTTAAAAACTGTACATGACCTTATTTCACAATCTATTTTTAAGGAACAGAGATATCATTAAGGGGGGGAAATAGTTGTAGGAAGACTCCGAAAAAAAAATTTGAACATGTGAAATTTTCGAAAACTCAAGAGTTTTCAACGACCTACACCATTAACCTAAAACTCCTTTACATTATTCAACAACAAAATTTAATCAAAATTGATGGAGCCACTCTTTTTGAAAATTTGGAAAATGTATCAACGGCTTCACGTAAAGTACCCCTAAAAAAATTAAAATATCGGTTTCAAATTCAAGGGACCGCGACATCAGCCAGATCGATTGGGGAATACAAATTTCAATATCAGTGGAACAGTTTAGCCGCCAGCGTTGTTCACGGACGGACAGACAGACGTTTTGCCATCATTCGATTTTTCGGCATCAAGGTGCCAGAAATCATGGATTCTGGCTATCGCGTGCTCGAGGTGTTTCCTTCCAAACTTAGCAACCAGATTTATCCACTTTTTCGTTACCAGGGCCCTGTATTAAGACTGTCAAAACGTGTTTCTGTCGAAAATTCGCCGATTTTTTGCGCAGCATTACATAAATTTCTCTCTACTCCGTAGCGCGAAAGAAAAAGGAACTTGAATCTCTGGAGCTCACGAAAACTCCACAGGAAACAATTCATGCGGAAGGTAGATAAAACAAAACTAAAATCGCAAATGTATTAATTACAACTTATTGAAAACCTGATTACAAACGGATTCCTCGGAGATATCAGGCCTTCGCGTCTCCTTCCAGACATCGCGAGTGTCTAGACAGGATGTCACGTCCTACGTCTGAGGTGGGTCGGTTCAGAGGCCAGCTGTTGTCTGGATGTGGTACAGACGATTTGTTTGGTCTAGCGCACAACTCCCACAAAATCCCGCGAGGACAAATGAAGCACGTCCTGCTGATAATTCGCCACGCACGTGGCGGGCATCGGATTTCGCAGAAAGGGTCTCTCTACCAGCCATCGACCTCATCGACTCCTACGCGGGCTGGCACAGCCATGTGGGAGCTGATAACGTACATCACCCGCCCGACCCCACACCAGCCGCGAGGAAGGCAACGGGAAGGAGAGCGAGGGGAGCGGGACTGGGCGTCGGACCGAACGATGCTCTGAAATAGTATTAGCTCAGGGGTGGCCACTACATGTAAAGTCTCGAGGGCCACAACTAAAACGTTTAATATGGTTGCGGGCCATATTTTCATTACCACAATTGACGTCTCCGTACTGTTGATCTCGGCAGTTTGGTCGGCTACTCTGAAACGGGAGGAGGACGCAATGGAACAATGTGTGGTATCAAGCCGTACCATGCATGATGCAGTGAAACACACTGCGATGATTTTGAATTTACCATGAAAAAACAACACAACTTAAATCTAAAACAACCCATTTTTACATTAAAGGGGTGATGACCCTAGCACGGCCCGTGCGCTAGGCGCACAATATTCTCGCCCGACGTAAATGCAAGGGAGTTTTGACTATCCTTTCGCGGGCCACAATAAATTGCACCGTGGGCCGCCAGTTAAAAACCCTAATTTAGGTTATTAGCCTACCGCTTCCGGACGCGGGTACATTTTCACGTACACAATTTCAATGAGTGCTATGCAAGAAAATATTAAAAATAAATTTTAAATCGTGGATTACAATACTTTTCTCCATACCGCGCACCGGGAGCGGTGGCTCAGAGCATCAACTGTTGTCACTGCTGTGCCGGAAGGTCCTAGATTCGAGTCCCGACGGTGCCAGAATTTTCGACACTGGCTTTTCAGTTAGGTCCAATCCAGTCGCTATCTGGAGCAGAATTCAAGCGGCCGCCTGCTCTGATCGATAGTTTTCAGTGGTTTCTCCGATCAACACCAGGCAGTACCCTAATAATCGGGCCATGGCTCGCGCGATCTTTCCTTCCTCATCCTTGCTCTCTCTCTCTCTCTCTCTCTCTCTCTCTCTCTCACACACACACACACACACACACACACACACACACACACACACACACACACACACACACACACCGGGAGACCGGTCGGGGCTTAGAACTTGTCCCGGCTGGGGCGGTGCCCCGCTGGTGGAAAATACCTGGTCGGCGCCGGATCTCGCCATTCAGTGGGGGAAGATCACCGCCACCTCCCGATAAACATACACTACACATACGGGACTAATGACATCATAAGTTGACGCGCCCGGAATCATTACCTATCAATCAGTCAATCCACATCGCGCAAGCAGTGCGCAAGTAATTTTTTTTGTGCGTTGGCAGAAAATCTCATCTAAAACCTGGCTAGACTGCTGAAAAGCTTGGTCACCGTTGCTACAGAATTTACAATTTTTTAACCTCTGCGCATGCACCCACTCGAAGTGATAGCCTTTTAATCAGCCGTGTGCATTGAATACTAAACGATCACTTGGAAATGTTAAATGAAATTTGTTCTTAACTGTGGCGTCAGTGTGGTGCTAATATGTATTCCCACGATGCTACCTCATGGTGGCATTTATCCGTACAGATGTATATTAGTTATGATCATTTAATAATACAATATTAATGAAATAATATTATTTTGTACTTTTCAGGGGTTCATAGCTAGCCATGGACAAACAAATGCGATGCAAGGGAGAATGACATTACGGGAATTTAAGGCCACAGATCGGATGTCCTTCCATTTAGAACAAAACGTGAAATAATCTGTTTCGAGGCTTCACCCGCTACTGGTCACGTGCTTGCTTTTCGCTACGCTCGGCAAAAGCCCTCTATGTGCGAAAGGCGTCTCGCCGCCTCGCGATCGGTCACGCGTCGGCGCGATTTATGAGCGCTCGTGCCCGGCCGGCAGCTCCAAGGCACGGTCGCCCTTTTGACGCCTCGCCGCCGCCGCCGCCTCCGGAGGGCCTCTGCACAGCACCCGAACGATAACCGAAACCCACTCTCCATTCATTGAGTGAATGATTTTTTCGTGTTTCCGGGCGCGTCAACGGCTTTGGTCATTAGCCCCGTGAGTGTAGTGTATGTTTTTTTCTCGGGAGATGGTGATCTTCCCCCGCTGGATGGCGAGATCCGGCGCCGACCTACCGTCGGCTAGAGGGGTTTCCCCCCAACCAGAACTCAGCGGGGCACCGCCCCAGCCGGGCTGACAAGCTCTAAGCTCCCGACCGGTCCCCACTCTCCACATTCTGGCGGGTTTTTATTCATTGTTTCGTGATTCCGGGCGTGACAACTGCTACGGTCATTAGTCCCTGTAAGTGTAGTGCATGTTTTATTGCGGGAGGTGGCTCTCTCGTCCGCTCGCTGGATGGCGAGATACGACGCCGATCTACCGTCTGCTAGTGGGGGTTCTCCCCAACCAAGTATCTCCCACCAGCGTGGTACCGCCCCAGCCGGGACAAGATCGAAGACCCGACTGGTTTCCCAGCATGAGTGGTAGTGTAATACAAGTGTAAGTAAAGGGTGAGGATAGGACAAGGACAGGGAAGGAAATATCGCGTGCGGTCCATAGGTCGTTTGGTAGGGTACTGGTCTATGGTCCATCGTCTTCCAAAATATTCATTATCTTTTTCAAGTTATTAATAACCTACTTTTCTTTTCCAATTCAAGTATAGACTGATTCACAAGTCGTGTTTATTTGTACACAACTATATTGGATGTAAATTATACAGTATAGGAATCAGTCAGGGCGGTTAAGTGGAGTACCGTTTTCACAGTAACATAAGGCATATTTTGCACACTAACGGCGATTTCATTGATTCTAGAAGAAAAGCTTTATTTCATAAAATGTAAGTAATTTTATCATCGCATTTCATTTCTGTTTAATATTTACGAAACAATTGATAGTTTTCAAGTTGATTTAATATATTTAAGTTGATATAAAGAGATATAAGATATATATATATATATATATATATATATATATATATATATATATATATATATAGAGAGAGAGAGAGAGAGAGAGAGAGAGATAAAGTGGGATAATCCCCGTTTTTGTTACGCTTATATCATCAAATTTCGCGGTGCTCCCACAGGTAAATCGTTCGTTGAAAAAAAAAAACAAAAAAACTGAATGACATAAAATGTAGGTAATTTGTAAACAGCACTTCTTTTATTTTGTACAGGTCCATTACTTACATAAAACTGATAGCTTTTTATACATTTTGAAGAGAAATGAACTGAAAAAAGGGCATGTTATTACACACATTTTGCTTAAAAAACGTATTTCCGGCAAAACTTTCGGAACCCTGATATTCGTGTTCAGCAACCCAAAAAACATACTGGTACTAAATTTCGAAACTATCCGGCAACCGGACTATCCGGCATTCGGACTATCCGGTATTCGCCGGGTGTTGATCGGAGAAACCACCCAAAACTACCGATCAGCGCAGCTGGGCTGAATTCGATCTATCTATCTAGTGTCGAAAATCCTGCCACCGTTGGGGCTAGAACCCTAGGCACAGGTACTGCAGTGACGTCAACTCATGTCCTGAGTTGCTTTAGCCGATCATTCAGTCGGGGATATGGACATTACAGGGCGTCTAGCACCCAACACTAACCAGGCAGAATACTCGCATTTACACGAAATTTCGCCAGTAGGTAGTGCACAATGCAAAACCCATATATCCAAATTATAGAAGTGCTACGCAGTACTAAAAATAGGATTTCAGAAACTTCCGTGACCTCCGTTGATTCGCAAGGAACGTGATGCGACATCTGTCAACATATTTCGTACCGCGTTCGTTGTTCGTGTCCGATGTCCTCTTTTCAGTTTGAAATGCAGTGACTCACATTCTTAATAATTCTACCAAAGACAGTTGCATATCGTAGGAAATCGTAAACCAGTGCTAGTTTTACGAAAAAAGAAATAGAAGCCTATAAAATATACTGTGCTCTTGATGCCTCTAACGCAAAAGATAAATTTATTTAGCCTAAACCGAGATAATATTTTGGGAATCCTACATCTTTGCAACTACTGTACTTGAATCATTCATCAATGTGTTTGTCCTCCTCGTCTTTAAAAGCGATTTTGAACTGAATAATGACAAGAAGCAGAAAAGTGGGGAAGATCACTGTTGATCTTTCCAGCTATGGAACTCATAGTCAGATAAGTGCGAATAATGACATCCAGAACCACTTATCTGGTAGGGGGATTACTTCAGTTTCAGGTTACAACAGAATATTTTAATAAACAGCTCTAAATGAAACAACGTTCGTTTCTTCGATTTCACGGCATTTCTACGGTTTCTAACTGATGCTTCCCTTCTACAGGAATCTGTTACGGGCTCGTGGAGTATGATCCACGAGCGCTAATGCGGTCTAATGGTGATTCAACAACTCTTTCGTCAGACGCCCCTGTGGTACAGTTTCTACAGGATGGGAAGCGCATCTTCAAGTGTAGTTTGCTTATTGGATTCGGGGAAGACGAAGTGAGTCTCGACTAGTTCTACACGAGACGATTTTGCTCGAGCACCGCGGCAGTTCGCAGAAAATCCGCAAGGCGTCAGACCAGTAGAACAAGATTTTGCTCGCCGCGATCCACCGAGCGAAATATGCTCGGCCTTCAAACCCAAGCATCCGATGCTCGGTGAGAGGGGCAACGACGCGGGCTAGTCTTACGAACGACGGCAATGGCTCATCAAAAGCAGTGGGCCACAATGAGGTATTGTGTATACGTGAGATAAAATACGGACGATGGTTGTATGAGCTAAATGATGAACATGTGGGCATGGAAAAACCGGACAGTTTATGCTAATGCATGGAACTATTACGCTTCAAATAGAAATAATAAATAATACAATAATTGAAATATTTTGTCAGTCAGGATAAAGTACGATAATGACGTGCTGCTCTTCGAACGGAAGAGTAAAAATATATTTCCGGTACTACTTGATTATTAGAAACGCTTCTATATAAAATTAAAATAATACATTATTCAACAAATTTGTCGAAGTTGATTGCAGTGCGAACCATAAAATTTCGTTACCGATGGCAAACGGTATTAAGTTTATTTACGGAGGTAAATATTAATGATAATAATAATAATAATAATAATAATAATAATAATAATAATAATAATAATAATAATAATAATAATATAATTTTTGCAAATTCCATTTCACTTTTCACCATTACTCGTTTTCCAATATTTTAAAAACAAAAACGTGTCACCGATAAAGGATGCGAAATTTACAAAAACATCTAAACATGTAATGTTTTTCTTGTTTTCCCGCGGAAGAAAGATGTTCATTTACATACAAACTTCTGAAATCCCAAGAAAGTATTTGGAATTTCACAAACAATGTGTGAAGCTTCTTTCTTTCTTTCTTTCTTTCTTTCTTTGTGTGTGTGTGTGTGTGTGTGTGTGTGTGTGTGTGTGTGTGTGTGTGTGTGTGTGTGTGTGTGTGTGTGTGTGTGTGTGTGTGTGTGAGTGAGTGAGTGAGTGAGTGAGTGAGTGAGTGAGTGAGTGAGTGAGCGAGCGCGTCCGTGCGTGCGTGTGTAGATTTCTTCTGTTACGGTGCCATCTCCAGGTGAATGTAAGCTTTCATAATCCTCTTAATTTGCTTTTGAAGCCACGGCGAACTGTGAACGAGACCGATCACATTGCGCTCCCGAACCCTTGTCTATCAACGCCCTGCGTAGGCCGAGGCTCCGATACGTGAAAATCGCCGCCCTTGCCGCGCCACCGCCGTGGGCGACCACAGAATGCTCGAGGATGCGAGGATGAAATGCTCGGGTGAGCAAATGGCACACCTTGCAGATTTCTAGTCGCGACTAACACTATGAGAATAAGGGACAAGTCAACGGTCTGTTTTGATATTAGCGGAAATGCCCATCATTCTCAATACCGTAATTAAATTCCATTTTGTCATTCATGGACATTCAAATTTTTATAGAGTACATACTTTATTTCAATGCAATTAGTACAACTAAATTTCATTCACAAACAAGATTATTTTTACAACAAACAACACGATCTCTTTTACTGTTTTAACTACAAGTGGGTAGCAGTGCATACGTACCGAAGGAAAGTCTTATATTTTTTTATTATAATTTACAAGCCGCGTTACTTTGGCTGGTCTGCCCAAATCCTACACTTCAACGCAAGAGTATTGACACCTAAACGCACATTTAGTGTAATGGGAGAGATCATCTAAACAGTTGAAAACTGTGTTTGCATTGTAAAGAATCATATTTAAAATAAACTATAAATTAGAAAATGCTTGTATATCATTGGAAGCTACAACGATTATATTTAACACAGGTAATGAATTATCTTTTCATTCATCATATTAATGATTTATCATTTCTTTCATCATAACTTATCGATTTACACAAATTAAATGCATTATATTTTCTTTCCTAAAATAAATGGCGACATCTTGTTACTTTAAGTTATGTCACAAAAATAATCAATGAATCATAATCTAACATTATTTCGTAAAAAGTAAAACAGTTGCAGAATACTAACAAAAATTCAAACCATATTTTAACCTGTATTTGCTCGCCGTATGATATATCATACGCTGAAAAAGAACAATACGATTTTGAATAATAAGCTACAATTTGAAAGATATCACCTTTAATACACGTTTTTGATCCACATCACTATCAACAATTAAAAATAACTGAGAGGTAGGGCCTATTGAAAACTTTAGTGAATTAAAATGTCTATTCGTGGGACTACTCATGTGGTGTTTTTAAAAAGAAGCAAAGTTTGTACTAGGCCAGCAAACCAATTAAACGCTTACAAGATCCAAAACTAATTTCGAGTATACTGAAGCTCAAATCCGTAGTCACCATATCCTGGGTTGTTATTAACTTTTACGCAACATTATTCATTACTACCTTTATTATTTATTTATGTATTTATATATTTACTTAAATTAGACATGATTTAAAATGTTAAAAGTGATGAGGTAAATTCCTGCCACGTGGCTCCGTCGCAATACCCTATATATACGCAAGGTTCAGAAGGGAAAGGAGCGCATAAGCTCACCAGACGTCTTTGTGTTAACATCTTTCGGCCAAGACTTGGCCTGTACAGAGCTTTGAGTCAGAATTAAGAGACGTTATACTTCTTTGTGCGTTTTATTGAAGATCATCAGCCAATCCTTCCTGTGGTAGTGAACCTGAGGAAGCTACGTTGCAGAATCAAAATTATTCGCAACACTAGCAAATTTAACTCGCGGATTGGCCACATCGGAAGTTTCGCGTCGCGTGTTGCCTTATGAACACGTTCAGACCTGCGCGGCAGGCAAGCGACGCGGCAACGGACTGGCAGCGAAATCTGTAATGCAGTCAGACGCATTTCTTCCGCTGCAGCTCTAGTTTCGTGGAAGTCCGTGTTCGGGAGTCTCCGCACCCCTCTGGGTCGAGCGACCTTGCCAACCGTCACCAAACGCTGACTCATATTAGACGCTCCGGTGTGAACGGTCCCGCGAATTCCGCGGCTGCGTCTAGCTCGGAACTCTCCGCGCCACACGCGCTGCGGATCTACCGCGCCGGGCTGTGGGAGCCTTAAATGCTTTACTCCCGCACGTATATTTTGCTCGTCATAAAGGCGGTGACGCGGCCCTTTGTGGCCAGCGGGACCAACCCGCCTGCATGTGCACCGCGCACCGAATCGACAACGGTGAAGCGACCGTTCCTCGGGTCGATTCGAATGATAAGATACAATATTTCTACAAGAAACATTTCAATTGCAAAAGTTACGCACGGTATTCAGAATAAAACGCTTCTTTATATCCGCAAACTTAACACCTCTGTTTGGTATAAAGCTATTGTCATGATATATGGAAAAAATTTGAAATGTGCGAATATTCTAGTGAACGGGAGGTAATTGCCGACGAAATTAGGACGTGGATCGCTTCTCTGACCTAATATAAATTTTAGGAAAGGGAAGAGATTAAAGATATTTTATCTTTAAGACGAAAGCAGTTCATCTCTTAATAGTGTTAAATGAGGTGGCTCCATTATTTCTCACGAACAAATGATATTTCTTACCTCTTGTGATTAAGGTGTCAGGTCTTCGCTGAAAATGAGACAATGAGCTATTGATTCTTCTAATTATTTTCTATAATTGTTTGTGCTTGTATATCAAGGTTCGTAAGTTGTTTTTTCCTGTCGAATAATTAGCGCATATGGGTTTAGGAACTTGGCATAAATTTTTTTAAAAAATCCCCTAAAAGATTTGGATTTTTTAGGTCGCTTTTTAACATCTGGGTCATATAGCGACCACTTAGACTTTTAAACTGTAGGGAGAACACGTATAGACAACACAAACATCCATGCCTGAGGCAGGATTGGAAGACGCGATCCTCTGGTCCGAGACCGCTACTGCACTTCTGCCTTAACGATCATGGCCATCGGATCGGTTGGTTATTCACGCTGGATCCGTTCAAATCATCACAGAATGGCAAGCACGGCACGTTGCACTCCTGCAAAATTGAGTTTTCACGAACTAGCAACCCATCGACGGGGTCAAAGTTATACTAGGGTGCTTCTCATCCTCGCCACTGTCACGAGCGACAAGAGACGCATAAAGTTGGACAGGATTCTTGATTACTAGGGGACGGATTTTGATGACCTAAACATCGCCAAAAATGATCAATAAAATGCTCTTGAAATGTTTTCAAAATACCGTAAAAACGAAGAAAAATGACGTCAAAGATGTGATCGCAACCACTTCTGATGAACAACTCAAGCTGTTGGATATGTTACTGATGTAATAGAGACTTCTTCCTTTCGTTCAAGTGAACTCAACTTGCAAACGTTTGGTTTGGATTACAGAACAATTTGCCTTTATTTATCGTGTCATTTTGTAGTTCCACTAGTTATCATCGAGTTCGAGCTCAGCTCTCGTAGAGGCAACACCTCTCCGAGCGCTCCGCACTTCTAAAACTTATCGCAGTCTTATCAGCAAAGGTTTCGTTTATCTGTGCCAATAGTATAGACTAACTACGTTCTATTCTCTTTGTGCCTCACGAACAGTGTTTTCAATTAGTGTAAAAGTGTTGTGATTTAACCAGTGTTTCGCAAAGTGACTTGTGAAAACAGAATAATCAGTTTAAACGTTTTCGTAGTACGCCATGGCTTCGGCCATCGCAACTACGTAACATGCCGACTGAAACCATCCCAGACGCTACTGACGAGCAAATAGCTCGTAAGATGCAAATAGAGCAGCTAATTCAACAACATCACTACATCCAGCAACAATTAGCCGAGCTCCAACATCAGCAATGGCAACACGGTCATCCGAGTCAAAGTATGCCACTATCGATGTCATCCGGTCTCCCCGACCTTCAACAGAGCGGCACGGCCGCCTCCCACGTCATGGACACCAACACCGAGGGTCAAGGTAGCTTCACTGATAACGAACATATTCAACGATTAAATCAAGTAAGTAATCTGCATTCAAATGTCGGTGCAGACAGCAAAAAACGCAAAACATTCCACCCAGATGAAGGAGATGTCCAGTATAACGTGCCTGTGTCTTCCCGGTATAAAGCCCTAGAAAACTTAGCCCACGATCCCCCTGTGCGCGAAACAGACGCATTTAGCGAACCAGAACCAAATATAATTAAAATTCCCCCAATTTTTGTGCATGAAGTAGACGAATATGAAAAAATGATTCAAGACATTAAAAACATCGCCCAAAAAGAGTTCTTTACCAAAAATATTAAAGACTCGGTGAAAGTGATGTTTAGTGACATTGAGGACTTTAGAAATTATAGAAATTTTTGTGATGAAGAAAACATCGCTTATTACTCGTTCAGAGATCCTACGGCCAAACCTTTATCAGTTGTCATGAAAGATATTCCCACATGCTACTCCGTGGAAGTCATTGAGACTGAACTCTTACGTCTTAAATATCCAGTAACTAAAGTCAGCCGATTATATAACAAAGACAGAAAGCCCATTCACATCTGTGCGATAGAACTAACTAACAATAGTGAAGCCAGGAAATGTTTTTCTCTAAACAAATTTATGTACAGTGTAATTAGAATTCAGCAAAGAGCCAATGCTAGAGTAATCATGTGCAAAAAATGTCAAAGGTGTGGCCATTCTCAAGCCAACTGCGGTTTCCCGGCGAGATGCGTGAAATGCGTAGGTAATCACCACTACAAAGAATGTGGTAAAACCAGAGATTCCCTCCCTCAATGTGTTAACTGTCATGAACACCACGCCGCTAATTACCGCGGTTGTAAATATTATAAAACTTACATTAAAGAGAAGACTATGCTCCCCCAAAAATCAAAAGACAACATTACAAACAATTTTGCCACCCCAAAAGCTACTCCCATCAGAAATGATCCTGAAACTTATAAACAAAATTTCCCATCACTCCCACGTCGCTCCTATCGCGAAGCAACCCTACCTCCAAGTACGGCGCCACCATTAGACTGGACAAATGTCATTTCAAACATAGTTTCTCAAGTTGTAACAGCTATTGTTCCCCAAATACAAAAAATGGTGGAGAATATGGTTAGAACTATGACATACAATAGATAAAAATCTCGAAAAAGGAAATATCCTCAACTGGAATGCAAACGGCGTCAAACGACAAGAAAACACATTAAAAATTTTCTTACGTCATCACAATATCAAGATTGCGTGCATCACAGAAACGCATTTAATCCCAGGCGAAAGATTTAACATTCCTGGATTCCAGTGTTATCGCCATGATAGATTATCATCACATGCTGCTTCAGGTGGGGTAGCAATATTATTGAACAAGCAAGTAAAACAGGAACAAATCTCCACTCCCTTCTCAGCCAACTTAGAATCTGTCGGAGTAAAAATTAAATTAAGTAATCATCCAGTTAAAATAATTTGTGCCTATAAACCTCCGAACAAGGCATTTCCCCAAAACGCTCTTCACGAAATCTTCAAAAGTAACTGTCCCACCATCTTAACTGGTGACTTAAACTGTAAAAACAGCATATGGGGTTGCAACGTTACGACTTATCAGGGCAAAAAACTGCAGGACTTTGCAGTTTCCAATAACGTGGAAATAATGGGTCCTAACGAACCAACAAGATTCCCCTCAAACCCAAATATCATCCCAGATATTCTTGATATCACTTTAACAAAGGACATAAACTTCCCGCTTCATCACAGTGTTTTACCAGAACTAGACTCCGACCACAATCCAGTGATCATATCACTCTCATCACAGATGTCCAAAGATTCTGGCTCAACTCAAAGAGGTATTACCATCTGGAATAAATTCTCCAACTTGATGAATATCAACTACAAATTCCCTCAAAAACTCACCACCATCCAAGAAATCGATTCGGAGATAGATAATCTAACAACATCCATAATTTCTGCGGTAAAACAATCTACGATAATGCTGCCTAATTCTAAACCTAAACCAATCCCGTTCAAAATATTGAACTTAATTAAATCCAAAAATAACTTGAGAAGATACTGGCAAATTACAAGAAGAAGGGACGTTAAACAGAAACTAAATAAATTTACAAGGATAATAAAGCAACGACTTGACCAATTTCGATATGACAATTACAAAACGTACCTATCAGAAATTCACCCAAACTCGAGACATCTGTGGTCAACAGTAAAACGGTTATCTCGAACCAAATCCATAATTCCGCCATTAAAATTAGGAACATCAACGGCATTCTCAGACGAAGAAAAGACGAACGCTATCGCTCAACTTCTGGAAAACACTTTCAAACCTCACCCAATTATAAACTCTGCCTTCAACAACCAAATAGAGGATTTCTTTAAACAAGAGAGAACCACTGTTGCCGCTGCGACTAAGTACATATCACCTTCAGAGACCATGAATATAATCAAACACATGAAAGTCAGAAAATCTCCAGGAATATATGGAATTAGCAACCTTAGCATTAAAATGCTAAACAAAAAAGTAATCGCGGCTATAACAGCGATCTACAACGCTGCTTTACGGCTCAATTACTTCCCCACAAAGTGGAAGAAGGCTGTAGTCCTACCAGTGCTTAAACCAAAGAAAGATCCTAAAATTCCTGAAAATTACAGACCCATAAGCCTCCTTCCCACTCTATCTAAGATATTTGAGAAGCTGATTCTGAAGAGGCTCAATAATTTCCTAACAATCTCAAATGCAATTCCACCTTTCCAATTCGGTTTTAAACAAAATCATTCAACCTCGCACCAATTATTAAGATTAACGGAAGACATAGCTCACGGTTTCCACCGAAAAGAGCACACAACATCAGCTTTCTTAGACATGAGCCATGCCTACGACAAAGTTTGGCATAGAGGTCTCGAGTATAAATTGCACGACCTGGGTATTCCTGATTATTTAATAAAAATATTAACAAGTTTCATCTCCAACAGAGAATTTATAGTTCGAATAAACAATGTCACTTCAAGAACATTCCAAATCAACGCAGGTGTTCCTCAAGGATCAGCTCTCTCTCCCACGTTATTTAATATTTACTGCCACGACATTCCATCTGAAGGTGACGCTAATTTAGCATTATACGCAGATGATGTAGCAATTTACGCTACAAACCCCGATATTTTAGTAGCAAAGGATCACCTACAAGAGTGCGTGAATAACTATGTAGAATGGACTCAGAATTGGAGAGTTAGAATTAATCCACATAAGAGTATCTGCAAAATCTTTACTCTCCGCCACCCCAAAAATCCTCCAGAAATTATAATCCAAGGAACAAAAATCCCTTGGTCAACCTCCCCTATAAAATACCTCGGGGTACTCTTCGATAAAAGACTCACCTGGAAACCCCATGTCAATGCAGTCATTGACAAAACAAAAATTAAAATTTCCAATTTATCACATATTATAAATCGCCGTTCACCCCTGAGGTTAGAATGCAGACTATTAATCTTTAAGTCAGTTATATTACCAACCATGTCCTACGCATGCCCAGTATGGGGTGGTGCTGCACCAAGCTCCATCAACAAACTTAGTGTTCTCCAAAATAAATATCTGAGAATAACTCTCAATGCGCCATGGTTCATCCCCAACCGACAAATCCGACGGGAACTAAACATACCAGAATTTGAGGAGACAATAAAAAATCTTGCCAGCAATTTCTTCAACCACCTACCAAATGCTCCCTGCACTGCAAGATTCAACCTAGGAAGAAACAATAGCAGTCCGCGAATCATATCAAGATTCCCGAAAGATAAACTTAGACCTCCTTAACTTGGCTTTCCCCTCGTACCTTTCCACCAGTATACCATCTTTAATCACAGAACAATAATCTAAAAAATAAAAACTTCAATAAAGTTCAGAAACCTACCGTGACTTAAGGATGGCCATATCCTAAGAAGCTATGTAATATTTTGTATTCTCAAAATCCTCGAAAGACATAATTGTCGAACGAGAAGTAATAAATTTAAAAAAAAATATTTATCGCGAAGTCGGCCGAAGTGACAACAGCAACCGTCAAAGCGTCAACCGAAAAAACGTCATAGAAACCTTAGATTACATAGTATTCACAACGACGGACATGATACATGAGCGAAGAAATCGAAAAGGCTACCCAGGAATTCTGTGGTGAGCATTTGTTGAATCTCGTACATATTGTTTAAGCAAGTACCCTTAAAATTATATTATAATCGATCAACTCTGCGAAAAATGCATTAAAATGACGTACAAGGTAAAAAAAAAATACTTATTAGTCGAAATCGATGATGAACGGAAAAAAATGACAAAAAATGGGTCATTTCCTTTGTCAAAACATTAAATTAATTTCTATACTTAACGGCATTGTTTTAAAGTGAAAAGAAAAAAATAACATTTCATTAAAATGCGCCCCCCTATTATTACCAATGACACAAGCGCCTAAACCTGGGAATCGGTGAATTCTTTTGATGGTTAGGTAGCTCAGAAGATACCAGGGGTAATCCGTTAAAATGATAGGTCGGAATCACACTCCCATCTTAAAGAGTTAATTATAATAAATTGCCTGATAAAATTAAAATTCTTGAACAATGAATTTAATTGGACCTCTCAAAATCAAGAGACATCATTTGAAGCCTAGCTGGTGTTGCTGTATTTTACAAATATGCCAAACTCTAAAATACTCCTCCTCTAAACCTAAACGCATTCCAACCACCGAAGAGGATTTTAAATTTTCATCGTTGAGAACGTATCACAAAAATCTTTTGTAGCAGCATATCCTTAATGCATAAGTAACATATGAACAAAAAACAAGTTTCTATCTTGCACCAGTTATTCGAACATCATGATTCAATTTGTGGGCGGAGAAAATTAAGTACACAATGCAATTTAAAATGGAAGAATGGTGGAATAAGACGCAGGGGAAACAGCTCCGAGAAAATCTTCCGCGAACCCAAAACTCCCCGGGGAACAATTGGGAACAACACCTGTCCCAACATTGGAAGTGAAAAATCTGACAGCTAAACCCCAGATCGCTCTACAATGAAACGGAGAGATTTTGCTTTGTTATGACATCACTGCCTACGCGTCGTAGCATAAATCTCGAAATGGGGAAACGATTTTCATCGTGAAGCAAGTGTGCAATAAGTAGAGACCGGATTTTTATGTAATTACATATTTTTTGTGTTTCTACTCAACGTTCTCAAATTTATAATCTTGGCAAATCTTAACACAATACGTAATTTTTTCGTAACATATTTTTACATATTTGGTACTATATTACATACTTTACATATTTTGGTATTTTCACGAAATATTTTTATTATATTTCTTTTCTTTAATATTATTACATTTTTTTAGATTTATTATTGATTCTGCAATTAAGTGTCGTAACTTGGTACAGAATATCTTAACTTTACATGCATTAAGCTTACATTGACTAACAGTAAGTAATAAAAATGTACTTAAATTAACTTTTTTTATGAATTTTTTTTTTTTAAAAAGCCGCATTTTTTCGTACATTATTAATGCGTGCTGTCTCCTTCAGGTAGCCCATGTGAAGATGCGTTATGTTCTCACAGTCCCGCGCATCTGCTTCAGTTACCTCAAAGGCGGGAAGTGCGCTTAAGCGACTGAGATCATTTTCACCTTTAGCTATGAAAAGTATTACAGACGTCGTGACTTTTAACATTTATTTTGGAGAAACATTGGCGATCGCCAAGTGTAACATCATTCAATGAGAGTGCTTCACGTTGCAGTGATGTTTGCTGGTCGTAGATATCACTAGTTTGTGCGATGCCTTCTGTTGCGTGTAGTCGGGCTGCAAAACTACAGTCCTGAATAGCAATAGCTAACGCTTTTACTACTGATGGGAAGGTTTTATGGTGCATAGTGTACATCAACTTATGCTCTCCAAAGGAATAAGTCGTTTTTATTATTTTTAAAATTTGTTTAGGACAGTTTTATAAATGTATTTCGTGTTGTGTAAATGTTTTATAATAAGTTAATTTTAATACTACATTTTTATTCGATTTTACATAATTATTACTAGGCATCCGATGTTTAGGGAAATGCCTATTTTATTCTAGCGAACTTATTTAAAGGCTGATCAAATATATGCATGAATCACGACAAATGATGACGTATGACGAAGTTTTATAATGCTTATTTTTGCTTATTTGAGCATAAAAGCCTTTTTGCATAAATACCTTTTTAGGGCCTTTTTTTTTATTTTTTATTTTTTTTATATATATATACACAATGCTAAGATATCGGATAAAATGATAGAAATCGGTGATGGTCCAACATGACCATTCGTTACACAATCTTGAATTCACGTCTTGGTATTTGAAATTACGAGAGAATTCCTGAAAGTATACCAACTGATTTTTCTCCATTTCCCTCTTTCATCAATACCAATCTTGATCTGAGAACATGCTCGATTGACAATACACTGAGAGCACCAAAATTTTAAGTGGAAATAAATATAAATTCCCAGAAGGTTCCAGTGTTGCTAGTCTTGGACTTCTAAAATATATACCACTCACATCATTCAGATATCCTTCTCCGCATTCAAACTGATTTTGTCTCCCAGTCGTCGCACATTTGGAATTGTGATCTTTAAAAAGTTACTGGTAATATGCAAATATTACCTGTTAATACAAACAGTTAAGAATAAAATGTAGAAGAGTTGTAAATATGTAAATCTAGTTTTACATTAAAATGTACGAACTTGTTTTGTGCATTTAAGTTTACAAAATAATGCAGACAAAAATTACATTTTTCTTTTATTTTATTGTGTATGTAACTTATGACAGTGCCTTTTTTATCCTTATTCTTGACATTTTCAGTGCCTTTTTGGGCGCCTAAAAGACGAATTTTTAGTGCCTAAACATCCGATTATTTATTACATATTCTCACTGTTTTCATTACATATTTATGTAGATATTTTGACGTTTCACACTAAATATTTTTCCGGTCTCTAGCAATAAGGCAAAGGCAGGGCGAGCGTCTCACTGCTGCAGCAGAGGTCATCCCGGGGGGAGGGCGGAGACGGCCAGGCGATCGTCAGGGCCGGGTCGCATCGGCTGGGCACGTGAACCTCGTGGGCGTCGGCCGTCCGCCGTGTCAGCGACTCGCAGCTCTGGCGGCGCAGGGAGGAGGGGGGGGGGGGGCGTGGAAGCCCCGGCAGATACGCCGCACAGCACGCGTCTTTCTCCACAACCCACTCGCCCAACCTGCCACAACGCATCGACCGGCTGCACCCTCCGTTTTTCGGCGTGGTGTCACACAAGGGCCGTTTACGGACAAGTTTCAAAATTCTCTTGACAATACACAAAGCTGAACATTCCTTTCATTGCGAAAAGGCAATCGCTTCAAGACGGTCAAAACTAATTCATAATAAGTAATTACAAGGTGTGAGTGTGTGTTTGTATGTGTGCGAATGTGACAATCTAGTATTTGTGTTGACTCGCTAATTTGCCTCCTTCAGTCTCGAGAACGGGCAACAACACAACTGAAATGTCGCCATTTTTATAAAAGGCATTTTAAATTAAATATTACGATTCATTAACTACTGAACTGGATCGATTCTTCGTGCAAGAGAAAACATCTCAGAACTGGAAAAAGAAATGTCGGGCGCCAAAACTAGCTGGTATGATGGATTTAGAACAGGCGCCAGGAGCCTAAGGACAAGGAAAACAAAATGTAGAGACGAATGGAAGGCAATGTCCAACAGGGTGGTCGATACATTAGAAAGCTCTGAAGAAAATATTTCTAGAACGAGATGAACGATGAATGTAAAAGCATTTAAATTAGCACAACTAAATGAAAAGTATTTTGCTCTTCAGGACTGTCTCGCCTTAAGTGTTACTGTTTGAGCCCCCTACCCCCTCCTTCCAAACACATACACCTTTGAACTGGAAAGTCTTGCCATGGAATGTGGCTGTAATAATTTCAGCACCACTATTACCACCACCACCACTACTGACAATAATAATAATTACGAGTAGTACGCGAGGTAGCGCGACTGGGCATCGTTTTGCGGCTATCCCCCCCGCGTCAATTCCATGTTGGCACATCCAAGCTGTTAGCGCCAAGGAGAGTTTGACACTCAGAATCATACAACGCTTTCCTTCGATCACCGACGAGGAAGAAATGTAGTGGCGTCGCTACGAGAAAGCAGGGTGATCAAATCCAAAATGGATGGGCAAAATGAAATTAAACCCAAAGCCCAGTATTTTTATGCTTAAAGAGGAATTAAAATCGCTAGCAGAAATTACACAATTTCTCCGTGATATAAAACTTACTACTTACAATAATTTAACAATGTGTTCGATGAAACAAAAATATTCAAAAAATTGACGGTAGGAGAGGTGGCAAGAGGGAAGACCGGATTAGGGGGAGGGGGAAGCGAACACCAAGAAATGTTAGAAAAAACAACAAAACCTTATTGTAATTACACCGACAGATGATCGTGCAATATTAGACTCAAACACGAAAATATGCGACTTACACACTACGAAATTTGAATCTGAACGCTACATCAAGAATCGTACACACAATTGTTTTCCAAAATACACGTCAAGGAATTGAAATCGGAATTCAGGTAAATTTCCCAGATTTACGTATAAATTTATCTTTCAAAATTGAACCAGTATACACAAACGGCGATTATCGTTCAAATAGTCGTGTTGACATAGTGTACTTGTGCAGTACACATTGCTACATACGAGAAAAACACTGACATTAAAAAAAAAAAAAAGCACAACCAAGGCGGGCTCAGACAATGAATAAGTTACGGCTACAGTTCAAAACATGGCTTTTTCGCGAATTAGCCAGTCAATTCGCGCATTAGCCAAACGGATTGTACAAACCTACATGAATGACGATAAACCGATAATTTTAAACTTCATCCCGCTAATTCGCGAATTAGTCACTTGTAGCCACAGTGCCTCATTTGTTAAGGTACCGTTCCGGCATTCGCCTGATGTTGATCGGAAAAACTAAGGAGAACCAGTGCAGCCGACGCCAGAATTCATCTCCATACAGCGGCTGAATTAGGCCAAGCTGCCTAATGTGGAAAATCCTGCCACCGTCGGGAGTGGAACCCTAGGACCTACCGGTCAAAGGCACTGCTGTGACCTCAACTGATGCTCTGAGCCACCTAAACCGGTTTATGAAAATCGAGATAGTCAACGGCCGGAGCCTCGTCGCCAACTCGGAAATGCGTAGCGAAGAGTGAATAGGTTACGTGGTATCGCGTACCTAAATAGAAATTTACGATTCACAGTGGAACACTGAACTACATATCTTTCCTCTCACTTGCCTTAGAAACTTCCAAGTGGCAGTCTGCTTCCTGATTAACACAAAATATTTGTTTTTCCGCGTCCAGGAAACGTACTTAACCTACCATAGCCTCCCTGCTTCGAAGCTGGTCCTTCTTGGGGCTTCATTCACATTTGGAATAATGTGCGATTTAACTGTCTATATCGCGAATCTGCCGCATTTGGAAATTTGCCGTACCATATAAGTACTCCCATGGTGGGAAAAGCACCTTCAAGACTAGCACGAGCACAGGGGCAAGACGGATTCTGATAGCATGGATCAAACGAACGAGAAAGCGATGCAAAATGAGGTCTAATTAAATGGTCCCAATTCGATAGTGTAATGGCGTAATCTTTTGGGATGATTGCGAACTAAAGTGTAAGTCAGAGGCATTGTGCCAAAAAAGCGATGCAACATCAGATGGCCAGAAGTCAACACACTAATGTGCGAAGCTACATGGAAAAACAATTTTTCGCACGGGAAAAGTCACTATGAAATATTTTCTACTGCTATCCAGCGGTCCAACAAACCAATAAATGCTCGAACGTCTTCATTTACTTAATTTCCTCATTATCCTTACTTATTCTCGATTTGAGACCGAAAAGTCCAGTACCGCCAAAACTTACAATATTTGTTTGCGAAGTGAAAAAGTGGTTAGGTCCAATTTCCATATTTTTCAGGCCAGGATTTTAACTCGTTTCATTACTGATGAGAATATATCGGCTTTGTATTGGTGAGAAGTTTCTAATTTTGTACATTTTATCAAATTTCATCCATTTATTACAAAATCCCGATTTAACCCAACGGTGCAAACTTTAGAGAAGTAGGAAAATTTGACTGAACCACTAATTCACTGCGTTTTTTGCGCAGCAGTGCGTGGACGGGGTAAGCCAGCGGCGGCCAGCCTCCCAGGACCGTGGCTGGGAACCGGGCGGAGCGGGGCGGGGCGGAGCGGGGCGGAGCGGGGCGGGGCGCGGGAAGGAGCAGCTGACGCGGCGCCGACATGCGGGGCACGGAATGGAGCGGGGCGCGCTGGCCATGGGGCGGGGAAGCGAGGCGAGGAATGGCGGGGCTGGGCGGGGAGGGACGAGGCGAGGAAGGGCAGGGCGGAGCGGGGCGGGGCGGCGCCGCACGGCGCTGCCGTCAGCTGCTGATAGCGGCGAAGTGGCGGCGGCGCCCGTAAACACGGTGGTTCTCAGCCGAGACGCGGAGGCCCCGCAGGTGCAGCGCCGAGACACCAACGGCGGAGCGAACACATTTGATGTAGTTGGCAGTAGAATAGTCCTCGGCCATCTCCAGTTTATTCGGAGAAATAAGGAGACAACGCTTTTAAATCGACGTCACTCACCAGAGGGTAAAGAGAAAATGTCGTAGGATTCGGCGTTTGTTGGGACAGCTTCTGAAATATTCGCACAAAATAAATGATCGATAAAGCGAGTTCGTTAGTAGGATTATGAAAATGTAGGATACAACTGTCTAGAACATGAGAGCCTATCATTTGTTTTATTTTGTCTATTGTTGAAGGCAATCAAAATGGATAGGAAATCATCAATCCAATAAATAAAACCAATAACAGTAATCTAATATTGGATGCAACATTTGAACTCCTCCTGAATGTTTTATTTGAACGTTTTCCCATTGTCTTAAAAAGTGGACTTCCAGTAAAAGTTATTGATTACTGAAAAATAATTGAACGATAATCAATACTTCAAAAACCAAACAATAGTTTATCTCATTGTAAGTTTCGGACTTTATTGAACATTTTCTTTCTAGCACGGTTCCGACGCTGGAAGTTCCCTATCACCATATCCTAATTGGCCCTAAGACATTTAGGCAAGAAGAACATTTTGAAGTATAGGTAGATTTCTTGCTTCTTTAAATCGTATTCTTAATTCTCCAACCCATCAATATCGGTCACAAACACTGGAGTTTCTAGTCTACTTTATAACCAACCTCGCAATCCGAAATATTAAACCTACGTTACCCTTCCGCTTATCGTACCTACAGCTCTTACAATCCGTGTTCCCACTGCTACTTGTCCTCCGTTCTTATAACAATGAATTCTGTCTGACATGAATCTAAAATGTTGGTAATGAGTGCTGAATATATAGGCCCAAAAAGGAATTTTTTCAGAGATCGCGGCGTCAATACCAATTAGGGTGATGGGGTTCCGAGGATATGCTACGCTTCAGGCGTGTAAAACAACTCTGACTAAATGGCAGCAAAACTTAATTTCCTAACAATTTCCTTCCAGATTATAACGTAATCCCGCGGCGCCCTTCCGGCCTTTTGATATATTGATACGCGTCCTTCTTTCATTAAAAAAAATTGTCCATCTAATTGTTATGTTTAGTCCGTACCACCAACTAATTCTCTTGTTAATTATAATAAATTTTAAAACATAACACAAGTACAATTAATACAACGTTTCTACTTTATAATTGATTTTTACTTATTGTAACTAGGAAGGGGTTAGGTCATTATTAGAGACGGGTTCAAAAGCGCTTTACAGGGGGAGGGGGAGTATTTAAAATACTCCAAATTTGCGTTACATAATATTTAGAAGTTTATTTATAAAAAAATTATAATAACGTACAATTCTGTTTATTAGTATTTCTAGTTTTATTAAACGTCCGCATAATTACTATTAACGTTTCGAGACCTTAGGTTTGGTCTCCTCTTCGGAAACTATAATAAAATTTGGAAGATAACCTTAGTTACAAATTACGATTTTATATTTGTTGATTACAAAATTCACATAAAATATTTTTTTTAATTAACAAATAATATAACTTATTGCTATTTTGTAAGCGAAACAAAAAATAAATTAACTGAAATGGACTAGGAACAAGGAAACTAACTCTACTAATTCATGAAAATATTTAAAAAGATGTTGTTCTAAAAGTTTTGAAACATAGATTTCAGTCGTCATGGAGAACTGTGATCAGCTGCGTTGTACGTACGGGTCTAGTAAAGTCGATGCTCCGCGATGGAAATGAATTTGAATTTGGACGTTGGAAAAATGAGAGAGGTTGAAAAAAATGGTGTCTGTACAGTGTGAATAAATAAAAATTATAAATGCTGGAGATCCCAATTACCTCGTTTTTACAATAAATTATTATATAAAATGTATGTATGTATTTGGCATTTAGATTTATTTTTGCATCAGCTGGGAATTGAACCCAGGACCGCTTCACAAAACGCTAGCATGCTCCCTAATGGCCACCCGAGGGGCTTATTACATAAAATAATAGATCTAATTAATTATCCAAGTACCACTCACAAAACATAATTGGGAATGTAATGTTTCTAGATTTGGTCACCAACATCTCTTCTGGAATGTAGCACTTCATATGGCTGAAAATCATTCTTCGAAGTCAGACCACATCTCACTCTCACTTAGATCACCATTTTAATCATTAATTGATTCCATCACTTTGAAAATACCTAGAGCAAGACATTCCAAATGCCAGGATGATAACTAACCGCGAAATAAAGTATTACTTTGGGAGGGAAAATAAACTCAAGTATTGTCGGCTTGAGCAAGCTTGTAAGTACGCTTGATACAAAAGCGCGGCCCGGCATGGATTTCCCTAAGGTTCCCCAACAAAGGCACTTCAACGTAAACGCTAAAGCTCGGTGCCGACTGGATGGTATTGACTGGAACAATTCAGATTGGTGAACATAAATGGAGTCATGAAAATTCGCGAGAAGCTACGTTCGCTGAAAAACTCTCCCAAGTTTTCATATTCATACTAACGTGATCTAAAAGCAACACACTACTTAACGCAGCAAGATACGCGGGTAACTAGCGTTTTTGTTAGGAAGAAACCAACCCCTTTTGTAATAAGACATGACTTCCATGGTTCATCATACCGCTCATGCAAAAGACCACTGAGGTATTCACCACTCGCTCATGTTATACAATTATCTTTGCATCATTTTGGCGTTTATATAACTTCAAGTCGATCGACAGTAAATAGAATTTCTATGAAAAGAATTTATTGCATGGATGTCGAAGAACGTCTTTAGGTCACGATGAATGTTAAGTCTACCTTTACGCAAATAATACAATTTTATGTGTTCGCTTCGAGAATAGTTTCCACTGCGAACCGTCTTTACTTCTCTTCCAAAGAGCTAAACAATTTTATTTATCAGGGGTTCGTTGTATTTGGCGTTGTGTGAACCCAGCGAAGAATAAACATTCAGCCAGTCACCTTCCGTGTCACGCAGCCCGCCCCGTCCGTCACCCGCGCCCCCGCCCACGCATCCACAAGTGGCCGCCCCCGCGCCCCATTCACTCATCACTCACCCGCGCCTCCGGGAAACGATGAATATGCGCCCGCCGTCCGCGCCGCGCGTCTCCCGGAGTTACGGCGACGCTCATCAAAGTGGGATTTGGTGTCATTTGAGCGCCGTTCCAGGGAAGCGTTAGGCTCCCCCTCCACGTGTCTTCGTCGCAGACGGGCGTGAATGTACCGCTTGCGTGGGGAGACTGGCGTTGTCGCTTCGGTCGGGATAGCCCAACGGCACAAACAATTGCAGCGCGTGCTAAGCGAAGGACACCGTCCACGCGCGGAGAAATGGTGGTCGTCGCTTTGGGAAGATGTGAATTTGAATTTCTTCTATATCCACCTTCGCCGTTACATTTTAGACATACAGAAATGAGGGGTACGCGTAACCCGTGCTACCGAACACTTACATTGCGAACCACGTGGCACGACCTAACGGCTACGTGTCTGTAATCACTCATTTCTTCAAAATTCTAAGACCCGTTACAAAATGCATATTCCTATTCTTGAATTGTTGAGAACATTTTTTTTTTTTCATTTTAGTTTAAAATGAATTACACCACTTTTAATATTAATTGTTAAACAGAATACAATATGCAACTTCGTTACGCAAGTGTTAAGAAAGAAATTTATAGTTTTTAAATGGAATATTGATTCCTTAATTAAAGGACATAGCATTTCAAAATATGTTGTGCATTAAAACCTGAAGAATAAAAAATTCCCAATACAAGGAAATTAGGGGGTTGCGGCATCATTTATTTTACTAACATATTTACTTATTTCCATTAGTATTGTAATTTTCCGATTCTCTAAATGTCTGTTTAATAGAATCACAAAACAACTGCATCCAGATGTTATTTATGACGAACGGGAAACTCTGCGGATGCACATTGAGAGCGTTAATGATTTTTGTTTTGATTACAAACTGTCAGGAAATCGCGGGTCGTCGCTTCAGCATCGTAATCTCATATCCTACTGTATTCTATGAATGACCCCAAAGCACTCTCCTGAAATCGGCTAGAGAATCTCTTTTGTGTCACAACCGCACAAGAGCCGCCCAACGCCGAAAACGTGAGCCAGATCGACCGCTTGTACACGCGTCGGGGGGTGAGATGGGGCGAGGCGGGGGTGGAAAGGCAGCCACGCGGTGCTGACAACGGCCCCAGAGAAATGCACGCCGGCCTCCGCATAAAAAATAAAGGCACAGAAAAAGGACCCTGCGGTACACGGCGAACGAGATGTGGGAACCGACAGATGCTTCTCCCTCCGGATTCTTTCCCCGACCTCTCTTCCCCTTTTCTTCCTTTTGTTTTCTTTTACACGTTTCGACAACGAAATACAGTTGTAATCTGTTTTTTATTAGCAGTCCGCGCCTACAAACCTGGACGTTGGTTGAAAAATGGAGAGACGATACGCATTTTATTAGGAGCTGCTTTCCCCTCTTGGAAACTCGTTCCCGGTGAGGTAATTTAGTGAAGTGCTCGAGGTACAGGCGCCCGGTGGCAGTCAAAATAGAATCTACATCACGAAAACACTATCAGAAATTAGGAATACACCGACGACATTCCACAAACGATCGCGCATACCACACACCGAGTTAAACGAACGGGGCGACATGGCACGCGAGTTCTTAATTGACACAGACAGCACAGACACCTCAGTTAGATATTATAAGTTGTTTGGTAATAAATATATTAATGTTGAATTAAATCAACGATGTCCAAAACCTCTATAAATTATGCTTACACGCCATCATCGCACGAGAAACAGAAACAAGAAATAGCGCATTAACAAAGCAACAGAAAGTGGGAAAATTATTCAAGAAGTACAGGAGTTCACAAAGAAAATAACTGACCTATCGGTGTCTGGAGCTAGGCACGTGATATCAAGCGAACTGTTTCGTAGGTTGTTTTTACATGTTCCTTATAACTGTCATTCACAATTTCGTTTAGTCTAATATTGTTTTTAATGTTGCTTCGATTAGTCTAACATTGTTTTTAATGGTACGGCAAAGATGGCAAAACGTGAAGAACCTCTCGATAAAAATATTTTTAATATGATGTAATGACAAGCAAAATAGATGAAGGCCCCGTTGATTTGGGGGGGGGGGGGTAAAGTTTTTTGTTGTCCACTAACAGCCAAACATTTCAACAGTTCTTTCATGATCTTATTGGTGAAATCTATACATTACGAAATTGTCATTAAATTTCTGGAAAAGCAAAGGAGGCCTTCAGATAAAAGTCTCTGATTTGAAATACTGATGTTTTGACAAGTTTTAGCACGCCGTTTTTAACCACTGCTGTACACCATGTTTACATTCCAACAGTTACAAGGGCCATAGCATGAAAAATTGCAAACATATAGTGTAAAACTACAACGAAAGAAAAAAACAAGAAACTGAACAATCTGCAAAACATTTCCAACCAGCATGAAGTATTCACCGGATATACAATCCGCGCGATTTATGAATGGTTTTGTGTCGTTTCTAGGGTTTCACTTTCACTAATTTATAAAGTTTCTGTCTAATCATTATTTAAAAATTAATTTCTGGATTGTGAGGACAGGTAAGTGACGGTTCCTTTGTTGCTACAGTGCCAACGTTTCGGCCATTTATTTCCTCTGCTTCAGGGTAGGTTGATGAGATTTCGTAGTAGTACAGTATCGACCCAGCGTGGTCTCATACACCACACATAAACTTGTTCTGCGTGGGGCCGTTAATCCCGGGGTGGGTACCTAAGCTTTCGCTTTTAGTAGTAGTAAAGCTTTAATTGTTTCAGGGAGATTAAGACAGCTTATCTTTCGTATTATCTGTGTATGAAATCACTCGCTACTCTCAACTGAAAAGCCACATGGCCGAGCGTTGTATTATCTCCATATTTTCCATTAAAAAGAAGTGATGCTAAGGCACAGAGTCTCGCATTATTTGTAACTTTTGGAATTTTTGAAAATTGACTTCAACGAAAATCGTATTTGCTCCACTTTTATAAACGTACTTTGCTCTACCGTCTAAAAAATTAAAGAATGTAAAGCCATTTTTGGGAAAATTTTGAAAATGTTGAAGCTTAATACAAAGTACTCAAAAATACAAATATCCGCTTCAAATTCAAAGGGCTACGACCCAGTCAGATCGATTGGGGGTTATCAATTTTGGCGTTAATTCTATGCCTACGGTTTAACCACTAACCTTGTTCACAGACGCCCGGACGGACAAGAACAGGACATTTGGCCGTCATCCAATTTTTTGATATCAAGAACCGCCAAAAACGTGGATACTGACTACACAACGAGTTACAAGATGTAATTTACTACACATGGAGGCAAAAATTCCACTTTTTCGATATCAAGAGTCCCACAACACGAGTTTTTCTGTCGAAAAGTCGCCATTTTCCACTCTAGCACTATATTTAGATATTTAGTCAAAAAACAGTAAAACATTGTATGTGCCGTATGAGGGAGAAAATCATCAGCGTATGCTTTCTTGAGTTTCAGAATTCTTTCCCAACAATTCAACTATCAACAGTTGAGAGATGAAAAAAGGTTTTTTAATAATAATAATAATAATAATAATAATAATAATAATAATAAATTTTGAAAATCGCGAGATTAACATTTCAAAAACTAGAGATTATCGTTCCCGAGTAAAATTATTTTCTCTTCATTTTTACCGAGTATTACTTTCTCTTTACTCCGTAAGTACGTAGTGTGGCAAGCAAGTAAAGCGCCTCAGCCCCGCGGCGCCCGGTCGACACCTTTGCGCGGAGGCGGGCGTCGCGAGGCAAGGCGACGCAAGGCGACGCAAGGCGAGGCGAGGCGAGGCGACGGCACCGACAGACAAACATGAAACGCGATCGCAGCGCAATCACACGGAGTACTCCGTCGCCCTCGCCCTCGCCCTCGCCCTCGCCTTTCCCTTGCGCCCCTCCCTCCCACGTGACAGCGGGTTGACACAGCAACAGCCAAGACCCGCAGACACATCACACAAAGTATTTTCGGGGTGGGAGCAGATTTCAAATCGCCCCTCATTATTATTTTTTGGAATATTTTTAAGTGATAGCTTGAAATAAACACCCTACAAGTATATTCATAATGGGAATATTGTTTTGGATGTGATGAGCAACTACTAATTAATTACTCATATTTTGAATAAATTGAGTAAAATCACGACAGCAAAAAACTATTGGCTTCTGGGACTACACATTATTCCTCCCGTCCCTGGATCGAAAATTGATCTTGGAGGGCTCTTTTGTACCACTTTCTTCAAAAACTGTGCTTTTAAAATTGTCCCTTTTTAGTTATTACATACCCCACTAAAAATGGTGAAAAGTTATTCTGAAAGCTAGCTCTGAGACTGTTTTGAAAAAATTAAGTCATGTTTCTGGTGGTTTATTTTATCATATATTAATTATATTATATATAATTATATTATTTCATCATATATTAATTATCATAAATATTATATTCTATACATTAACTTTTTACAGGACCATGTGTCACATAAATGCGTATCAAGTTCGATTTTAACGAAACCTAGAAGATCTACGGCGGATCTACCGATCGATTTGTTATAATATCCTCCAACAACTTTCGTACCTTCAAGAAATGTATTAGTAAAAAAATATGTATTTCCTATGTATGAAATATAATGCAATTTTTGAACGGTTTAATTTATTCCAATGCAGTTTTCACACAAGTGTATGAATGAGGGAATGCGGCTAGTATATATATATATATATATATATATATATATATATATATATATATATATATATATATATAATATTATATAATAAACTAGCCGCAAATTAGATAAAATTTTCATTTTATCATTTGTATTTTACGAGATATCCAGGTAACTCGTTGATACTGAGGAATGTTATATAAGCTTTTTTTGTAGTAATTTTGATTTTTGCGTTGTAGCCAGGAGAGCGCTGCGTGACTTCCACATATTTGTATAGTATTCGCATGACAAAGTAAGAGAAATTTGCGACAGTCACGTTGTAGATATAGAACAAGCAAAGTACGTCACCATTCACATGGATTCTATTCTTTCAATGAAATACAATTGAAATAGTTGTACAAACGTAATATAATTACCAACTCTGAAAAATGACAACAAAACACGAAATCTCGTTGTTAACGGCCCCGGGGACATTACCGCACTGGCCCCGTGTACTCATTTAAGGCGCTTTGTCGACTCAAGAATAAAAATGGTAGATGACACATTCTACGGAAACCTCTCGCTCGTTAACAGCTTTCTTATTGTACCGCATTTGTAGCTCCTCATCGACTTCCGCTAGTATAGGTGCAATGACGAGAGCTCTTACTACATAAGGCGACGTTTCCTAGTAATGTATTATAAACTCCGAACCTATACAGACGCTGAATCTGAAGAGATAACACGGATTTAAGAGGTCGTTTGATCTTCGAAACAAAGAGAACACCTTCATGAATGCCCAAACTTCAATAACCTCCACAAATATGCGCCATTGAATTAGCACATTATCAGAAAATAAAAAAAGAAATACGCGCCACGGTAGGTGAAGTAGATGTGTAGGAGAGATTACTGGACCCTCAACCCCCAGTGCGCGGGTTCGATCGCGGCTGAGGTGCGTGGATTTTCGAAAGGAGGAAATTCCACAGAAGCTATGTCACTCTTGAGGCATGAAAAAGAACCCTGGCAGATGCCCGGCAAAATTAACCCCTCCGACAATACCCCGTCCTAACGAGATCTCACTTTTTACCAACCAGACAGTTCGTATATAGTTAACTGAAACCGACATCTGGCGAATAAAGAGAGTTCCACCCAGGCGCATCAAGGGATCCACCGCGCGCGCGCCTGCTCAATAAGGTCCCCAGACCCGCGTCGGAGGTGGGCTTCCAAGGAAGCCTGGGTCGAAAACGGGTGTGGAACACTGCCTCAGGGTAGACTCCCCGCTAGCAGTTCCGTACGCCAAACAATTAAGAATCTCCCCCCCCCAAAAAAAGAACAATCGATTCCACAGATTTACTTCAAGGCGTTCCCAAGAAAGGGGCACAGGTGGTCGTTTGTATGGCAAAACTGAAGAGACAGCTCTTACGGTACACTGAGAAAACTTAAAACTACAATTAAATTCAGAACACAAATTCAACTGCGTGTTGTGGAATTATATAATCATAGAACGTTCGAACAATTTTCACGTCTAGATCCAAAATCAAATATTCGGCGAATCTTATGTGCTAGAGTTTCGAACAGCAATTCATAATCGAAAGGCGTAAAAACAACATCAATTTCCCAACATCAACTGCTAGATATTTGACATTAAATTTCTATTTATTGTCAAACGTTATTCAATGTCAAATTTCTAGCAGTTGTAAATCTTCTAAAATGAACTTAAAACATACTCAATAGAGAATACACATAAATCGCAAAATGGTTCACATAATTTTTTCTGTCAGTATGTGAAAACGATGCCTCTAACCTCATCAACCATTTCATTATTGAGAAAATTCTAAGACCCTCTTCCCCCTTGACAAGTTAATAAAAAAACGTTAAAATTAAAAATATACTAAGAATAAGTAATATCGTTTCTTCAGGATTTCTTTCTCATAATATAACGGAAATCCAGATTTTGGAATTACTCGTACATACGATTCTACGGAAGCAATAAAGCAATAACTATTTCTAATTTACTTCAAAAAAGCAGTTTATTATTATTATCTGAAACATTTACCAACGAGAATGAACCAAATCCATTTCTTGATATGCTAATATTTCTCACCTGAATGTTATATAATAATTAATTTATATTTAAAAGTTTAGCCTAATTCTTCGGACACATCCTATTCATAATCGCCTCCATTCTTCTACTTCCTTTCCGACACACTGCTTTCGAAGATTGAAACAGTTACACTTGATCGAATTCACTGGAAAGAATGATATTTGTGTGCGACAAAGCACTTTATCAATGGCATCTAGACGCTTTGAATACATGCATTTTCACTCCAAAATATTGCTTACAATTTCTTGGCAATGACCGAAGCGAGAAATGGCACATTATGAATTATTTCAGGTAAATCGCGAATGGGTTATTAGTGAAAACGTAATTTACAAACAACTCAACGATAATGTAAAATACGACCGAGCAAAGTAAGGTCCAAACCCAAACCATGAAAGTACACAAATTCAAAATTATTAATTTGTACCAAACACAACAATATGCACAGATAATTTTTTCAAGTAAAATATTCGTGTGGAAATCATTGCAATAATAAATCTTCCAAAAACTACTTGCGTTTTAAACAAACTTTTTTCTGAATCATTGGTTCTCCCTTCACTGAACTCTAATTCCATTAGGTAGTATTTTTGTTTCCCGTACAAGCTGAGAAATAATTAAAAATTTTAAGACATGTTCCTCGAACTAACCGAAGATGTTAGTTACCGCTTAAGTCTGATTAGGGGCCCTGCCGTAGATATTTGACAAATAATTGTGTTTGTACACGTAAATATTACAAAGCGCTCGTGAAAGAACATTAACGTTTTGGAGTGATTTTTTTTCTTGATAATATCTTTCACAAACACAATTAATTCTTCGACGACCTACAAGAGAGACAACAAAAAAGAATACTGAAAAGTATCTTCCCACAAAATTCCCTGGCTGTGCAATCCCGTAGAAGAACAGATGTCCTACGCAAAGACGTAATTGAAGTTGAAAAAATAATCACAAATAAGGGTACAATCTCTTGCGTTTTAGCAAATTACGCGAATTTGCGAGAAAAATGTAATTGTTCACAAACTCAATTTCAATACTGCTACAAAATGAAGCAGGCTATATGTGTTGGAGGAAACCCAGATGCCCAATTGCTGGCGAGCAAGTCTAATTCGAATGGAGACCGCAGCGAAACTTTCCAATGTTTATTCGCAATGAACGCGTGCCATTCCAAATCCTCCCCTGGGCGATCGCGAAAACACTGCGCAAGAGAGCACAAATCAATGAACGGCTAGGCGGGATGGGTGCACCGTTCCAGAAAATGCAGCAATGGGAAAGTTAGAAAATTAATTCCATGAGGATAGACCTCTAAGAATTCACTAAAGAAAAACCTATCATTAAGTCTATAATAATAATAAACGCTCAGGATTTAAGAAATTCAGGTTTTACTCAACCACGCATAAAAATAAATTTCATACATTTCCTGAACTGATGTCAGAAATTAAAAATGTCTGTATTGGGTAGGTGTAAACAAATAAGTGTAGCTTTACTTGAAATGTAACAACGTTGGGTTGGGTCGATGAAAAGTTGCGGAACATGTAGATAAATGCTTTTATTGTAAAATCTGTATTTTGAAATTCTATGAATTTGTGTGAAGGCAACTCTGCAAGTCGCAATAAGCAGAAGCAGCAGCAGAAGCAGTCGTCAACCCGGGTAGGACGGGGGAAGCCAGATACGAGGTGTGTTGATTTATACTCAATTTAAAACTGATTTTTATGGACTTTTAGCAATTGATGAAGTAATAACGAAATATACCGATTGACTCTCATTACTACAGAAATTTAGTTAAAAAGTAAGTGCATGTGTTGTGAACTTATGACTTATCAAGTTTTTCAATTTTCCTTTAGAATCTCCAGCCAATTCCTCTCTTCAAACTTGGCAGAAACTATCCAAAACCTAACCGCATTTGCTAACGCCTTCCCAAAGACAAATTCAGACCTCCATAAATATTCAACAGCATTAATTCCCAACATATGATGACATAATATATTAAATTCCAACAACTATATTCGCTGACAAGTTGCAAGTACAAATTTCACTTGGACAGAATTTTCATATTATCCTCTCCAAACATCAGCCTGTAACAATTAGGAAAATTAGCGTGCGAACATGACAAAAAATATGTATTCTTGTTAACACCCCTGAAAAGCAGTATGTGCGAACAGAAGTAATTAAAGTAAAATAAAAAAAACATCGGTGGCGGTGGTGATGGGAGAGGGTAAATCCCCAGGACACTCCGCCCCCTAATGCGAGATATCAGACAATCTACGAGGCGGTTCCGAAGATCGTCACAATATGACGAGCCACTGGCTGGGGGAATCCTCCCTCTTCTCAATATTTCCAAGTACGTCCAGTAGTTTAATTCTATTTTTGACGGCAGTTTCAGTATCACAGTTTATAAGGTTAATATTCGTTTTCATTTAATAACATTGCGACTGTGAAACGAAAAGTCGGTGTACACAAACATTTTTTGTCGTTCCTTGAGTACTCAAAAAACTCAAAAAGGAATATTCAGAAGATGCTTCCGAACTGGCGAATAGATATAGAAATTTCCACGGGAGCCTGCATTTCATTTCTAACGAAGAGAGCTGTTACAGCATCTGTTTTCTTTAGACTTCACTTCTGTTACTTCTAAGTTCCGTTTTTACAAAAGGCAAATCAAATGAGCAAACTGTGGAAACAGAAGTGACGGAATAAGGAAAGACTAGTTTCCTTATCTGACTGATATACTTTGCTCTCAATTTGTTTCTTGTCAGAAAACGTGGTGGTTGGAGGACTGGTTATAATTGAGAGGCTGTAAAACTAATCTATTACTATATTTCTATTATATTAAAAATAACTCGTTTATAAATTGATACATATCACTTATCCATCGATGAATGGAATCAATATTAAAATTCAAAGATAGTATTGGACTACAAAAATCATACTCATCATCCTGATCGACAAACACGATACAAATAAAATAATAGAATAATTAAAGAAATGTTTGTATAAAACTTAAATAGAAATGAGTTGAACCATAATTATTCTACATACGTAACAATCGGTTAGAAAATCCAAATGCTTGCCCGATAAGAGTTTGTGCGGAAGCTAAAATATAGAAAATAGTGGAAAGTCAATTTCAAAATACATATGCGAACCATTCTACTCTTCATCGAAAAGGTGCGGCGGAAAAGCCCGTACGACAATTCGAATTACATACCGCACCTTATACAACTAGACAGAATGTACAGCATATTGAACGTCCTTGACATCATTTAACGATCTAAAATTGAGCAATAAACTGCCTTCAGAAATATATCTCTGCCTTTAATATTGGAGATGTAGGACTAGCTTGCAGATCAATTTGATATTTGTAAAATTTCATAGGTTACCATTTCATTTCAGTTACCATTTTTAGAAATGCACCTAAGACAGCAATTTTCCAGAAAATTTTTAGAAATGAAACACGGGGTTCATAAAAAATATACCCCTAAATTAAAATATCTTATGGTACCCGGAATGGCACAACTAGATCTTACTCGTGTTTTAACAAGTTTTAGCTCAAATGCTTCCAGTCTGTCAGTTTATATGCGTGACACCATCCCTATTTAGATCTATTTACACACACACACACACACACACACACACACACACACCGATTGTCGAATACAAAATTCCATATAACGTTCCTGCAACAATCTTAAATATTTTTGAAACAGCACAAAAAAAATATATTTATGCGACGATACAGCTAAAAAAATAACCTCAACAAAGATTTTACGAACGAAAATTCGAGTTTGTTGATGTGATTTCAACACGTTTCCTCCCTATACTACACTATAGGAATGAAGTGTAGAATACTATTCAGCAAACGTAAAATGATGGGTAGGACCTGCCACAAGGCGGTCTGTATCTGTTACTTACACCCACGGAATATGGCATGGTATACTTGGCAGTGACTTAGTGTAAGTGCCCCGTGTTCACGCCTCCCAAGTACGATGCGATATAGCTCTAATTCAGGAGTCTGAAGATTTTTTTTACGAACGGTTCGAAGTGGGAGGGGATCATGGGGCTGCGCTATGATCTTGCTCAGCCACGTGGCAGCACTGGGTTGCTCTTCTGAAGGAAACTCAATGAAGGTGTATGTTTTCTGGAAATATCACGTCCTCTATTTCCCAAGCCTCCATTTTGAGCCACAATTGTTCGAGAATGGTTCTATGAAGTTATTGTCACTGGAGTCTGGGTTGATGATGCACCAGATAATACACCTTGTGAGGAATTTAAGAATGATAAAAGTATTGTAGACCGTGGAACAACAAATCTTAGATTCACGAGTTGATGCATTAAGAGTCATAGGAGCGAGCGACATAATTTCTATGTATGAATAAAAGCAATTATGCGCGAGTAGAAAACTACACTTTCTCTAGGTCTTTCAATACAAATATTCAGCACATGTTTAATACCTGATGTTTGCCCTCTGTGACTAATAATATCGTTGAGACTATACCAATGTAAAGACTAATTTAGAGTTTAAGTTCACTAATTCACCGATAGGAACTACAACTACCCCTTTCTCTATTAGGAACTCTACTTATAGTATAATGTACAGCGATTGGCACGCGATGAGCAAGCGTGTACAAGCAGTCCATGTTAGCATATGCAAGTTCACACGACGGTAAAGTTAAAATTGTCATTACGAGTACCGAGAAGAAATTTTTCAGAAGCACAACATTGCCACGCAAGTAAGTTACATCAATTGTATTTAGTTACGTCACATACTTTTCTGCACTTTAATACCCAGTACAAGTGTCTTTACTATTGCATGCACATGCAAAAACTTTAAATAGTTTTATGATATAGCGGTTATCTTCTCTCTTTATATGCCATGAATGTATTCTAGCTAATTTTATTCAATTTTATGAAAATACATATTGGGAAAGAAATTTCTTTTCCTTAGATGCTGCTCGATTACGAGTTGATTGAATCAAATTTGAACAGATTTTCAAGTTTTATTTGAAAGTAGTGATTTTTTAAAGTGAAGTTACGAATCTACATTCGTAAAAATTAAGCAAACATGAACCTTTTTGTACTGAAGTTTATAATCTTTCTTAAAAAAAAAAAAATCATATTTCCTGAATAAAAATTACTTAAACCAAAATTAATAAATGAAATTACGCTCTTATTCTTTTCCCATCCAAAAAAATGCAAACTATAATTCCTTATGGCCCTCTTCGATTTCTCTGGTCATAATTGAAGCGTAGTTGAACTTGTTACTTGCAAAATTACAGGTGACGGGCAGGGCAGGGCAGAGCGGGGGGGGGGGGGCCACTGCGGTGGGGTGGCTGTGGCCAGCGGCTTCTCCCGCCGCCACCGCCGCCACCACTGCCGCCGCCGCCGCCCTGTGGGCTACGACGCGTAACCCGAGCGCGGCGGGCGCTCGCCCCAATTACTGTAATTACCGGGCGGCGGCCGCCCGGAGGCCTTCATCCCGCGCCGGCGCGGCGCGGCGCCCGCCTGGAGGGGCCTCTGCGTCTCGGGATGCTCCTCCAGCGCCACAGAGCGCAGGGATACCAGTGCTGGCAGTGGCGCTACTGCTCATGGCGCGAGCGGTAGTAGTGTTGGGATATGTTATGGTAGCGCAGATGGTAGTGCTTGGTGTCCATGATGATAATGAAGGCTAAGGGCTGGGTTGATAATTGTGGTTCTAAAGAAGCCCGGAAATTATTTTTTTTCTATTCTACTCGCCCCAAAGACAGTGTATCTGTGAGGATGTAGAAATTGCGTATACTATCGTGTTGGCACTATAGGAACTCAACAGGGAGACTACCACTAAGGGAAAAAAATAATCGCAAGGCCTCCCATAGAATCTACTCCTATGAACCATCTCCTACGAATTGCTTCATCATACTTTTATATTATTTTACCTGGGAATTGGACTAAAATGAAGTCCTCCAGGCCCGACATTCAGCTGTAATCATCGAACACTTTCTTCACAGATTTTTTAACGTCGATTTTTAACATCACGGTCACATACCGACCACGGTGATTCTTTTAACCGCACGGGGAACTAAAGGAAGAACACGTAAGGACAACACGAATACAAACAAACATCTATGCCCGAGGCGGGATTCGAACCTGCAACCCTTCGAATCGAGGCAGCTAAGGCCCTTCATCCTTAGCAACCTCGACTATCCAGGCGGGCTTCACAGAATATTTATCTTGGTAATTTCAGTGCGAAGTCGAAAACTGAAAATGCCATCAAGAAAGATTTGCATAGCGACTGTCATACACTTACACTCTGATTTTTTCCAGTAATTTCAGGTTGAAGCAATCTCAGGACAGATCAACCGATACATAAAATTCACTTTCAGCAACATCAATGCAAATACTCATCATTCAGAAAAAAATGTATTAAATAAGCACTAAATCTTATGTTTCCAGGTTGTAAAATAAATACACTAGACTCGTCTCACATCTAATCATCGATACAGTATATATAATGGGTTTCATTAGTAAACAATTACAACAAAACATTTTTTCTATGTATTCCAATACACATTGGAACAAAATTGGTATATCGATATGAGAAAATGTAGGTATTCGGGGGAGGGGGTAATTGAATACCTAACTAAAACCGATAATCTTCCATAAAATCTAATATTTAAAAAAAAATTAGAACAACACAGCAATACACTGAAGTGAAAATATCGGCGTAAAGGAAATGCAAGACATCTCGTAGAAATCTAATTGAAATTAACGTTATTTCCAATACATTGCAGTATATCGACCCAGGCCTACCAAACGAGCCATCTACGGAAACCAATTCATTGATTGATTGATTGATTGATTTTTTTTCGTATTTTCGGGCGCGTCAACTGCTTTGATCATAAGTCCCGTTAATGTAGTGCTTGCATTTCTCTCTCGGTGGTGGTGATCCCCCCGCTGAATGGCGAGATCCGGCTACCCTCGGCTAGTGGGGTTTCCCCCTAACCAGGACTCTCCCACCAGCGCGGCACCGCCCCAGCCGGGACAAGCTCTAAGCTCCCGACTTGTCTCCCGGAATATATGGAATATAACATGTACTGCATGTTAGTGTGTGTGTGTGTGTGTGTGTGTGTGTGTGTGTGTTTGTGTGTGTGTGTGTGTGTGTGTGTGTTTGTGTGTGTGTGTGTGTGTGTGTGTGAGGGGAGAGGATAGGACAGATCGTGCGCGGACCGTGACCCGTTTGTTAAGGTACTGCTCCAGCATTCGTCTGGCGTTGATCGGAGAAACCACGGAAAACTACCGATCAGAGCAGCCGGCCGCAAGAATTCTCCTCCAGAGAGTGACTGAATTCGACCTAGCTGAAAAGCTAGAGTCGAAAATCCTGCCTAGGACCTCCCGGTCAGAGGCGCTGCAGTGACATCAGTTGATGCACTGAGCTACCGCTCCCGGTACGAAAAGCAAAGAAGAGGCATTCGGAGCAGGGCGCCCTATCATCGCGGTGGTGAGCAGCTCCCAATGCGCCGGCGGTGACCCCGGCGCGGCGCTGCAAGCGGAGACGCTGCCGCTGCTGCTTCGGAGGGGGTGCTGCGGGGGCGGGGGCGGGGCCACCGGCGTCAGGTGCGCGTCCGCTAACGAGACGCGCTGGGGGGGGGGGCCAGGGGAGGCTGAGCAGCCGCCACGGCACGACGCCCCGCCCCGCACTTGGCCGCTCCGCTCAGCTCCGCTCCACTCCACTCCACTCCACGCACGGATTCGGTTTCTGCGGCGCGCCGCTGCACATGCACCGACAGGGCAGGGTGGCACTGGTGGATCTGGCAAGCACCACACGCTCCGAGGGCACTTCTGACCAGGGATGTGACTACTAATGGCAAAATTTACGAAAACATCGATGTATCGATACATCGCTAAGGGGTTTTCGATGTCGATGAAAACATCCAGGAAAAAATATCGATGTTTAAAACATCGATGTTTTAATTATAGTCCTATAAACATGCTAATTTGCCTATCCATTTTTAATTACACGTAAAAGGAATATATTTTCTTTGGTTATCAGGATGTTAGTAGTTTGTTAATAAAAATTATTATCCAATGTAAAGATTAAAATTAACAATAGAGAACATCGTGTTTCGCCACTGTACTCTTTAGTCACTTCCATTCGTACAGCATCGAAGTAATATCACCTACAATTCTCTCAGATTGCATAGGTGCAAATGTGCAGCGTGATAAAGAGGATGAAGCAAAACAACGATATTGCTGTGGTTTGCTGCTACTTTACAACGTGTCTAAACCCCTTTATTTAACAAAAAAAAAAAAAAAAAAAAAAAACTATGTTTTTGCAACAAAATATCATGGGAAGAAAGCATCGAAAGCAAAATATCGATGTATATATATCGATGTTTCTGAAGGAAAACATTGACGTTTCTGCCATCCCTAGATGTGACATCGATGTCGATGTTTTCAAAATATCGATGTATTGAAGCCGATATTTTATGCTCGATGTTTTCATGTTTACAATGTTCTGTGCGCGGATGAAAAATTCCCATAATCGCAATTTTGTAAAAGTTAACACATGAAATAATAATTCATTACTCAGAGTTCGATGTCGCATCACTGTCTGTCTCCGAACAGCACGACCGCCATATGCACTACCTTCATTGAAAGAGACTGTTCTTCTTTGTCGCCTGAGTTGATCATGATGTCCTCATATTTCCTTTCCTTTCATGACGACAGAATCAAAAACGTCGATGTTTTGTTGTCGATATCGTATCACTACGCCCGACAAGGGCGAGCTTTTCTGCGCATTTCGTTTATACAAATTTCAATGATACGCACAGGTGAAGCGCCCGGTCATCGAAAGATGTTGCAATAACGAAGCAAAATAATGTAAAAAAATTATTTGGAATCTTTTTTAGAGAAGTGGATAATTCGTCTATATACTGTACACATATTTAAACTGAATTAGTACAGAAACTGCCGAAAATGGCCATAAAAAAACACGATAAGATGTGTTCTTCCACCAGGTTGTACATACCTACCTGCTGAATAATAAATATCTATCAAAGATCGCAAAGGATTCGCTAATATTAACGCATTGAATTCAGAGCTCGGTGATTCAATCGGTTGCAGCACAGCAGTTCAACTCATCACCTCGGTCGGAGAATCTCGCCTGTTCGGCGGTTTGCGACCATGCCCGGCACAACGCACCACTAAATATGTAAATGAAATTTGAACTATGGAAAAAAATTCTGTTATGTTTTTATGGCGTCCTTATTCCTGTTCGCTTATACGAGTTTTCTTTGTTATTAATTGAGTATATTAATTGACATTCATTATTGGGGAACTTGAAGATACCTAAGTTTGGTTGAAATAAAATCAAATTTGTTATCTTAGAATGAAATAGAAGCTTTTGACTATGCCCGTTGTTATTAAACGTGACAGCCAAAGTTACCGAAATACAGTTTTCATCAGGATCATTACAGACTGTACTAATTGCGACGTGCCTCCGCAGAAGTGAGTGTTAAACTCTTCGTTCGCATTGTCTTTTAATTTCAAAAGTGGCCATTAAAAATGTTTAAGGATTTTGTAAAAAGCTCACGAAAAATCGTAATATTTCGCATCATAATGGAGAGAATTTGCCAGATGGAAAATCGTAGTTATTAATCACTGTCGTCAATGAAGGGTTTTTGTGAGTCGTACAATCGAAAGCACACAAAACTAGGAACTAGTTGGAACGGAAAACGTACGACCATCAGCACCTAACGCTTTTATCAAACATCTGTGAATCTTCTGACAATATCTTTGCTATTATGAGAATTACAAGACAGTAATACTTATACATTAAATTGATTGTATCATACGAATATTGAATATACATGTCAACATCTCCAAAGAAAAGTATAGCTTCCTAGATAATCCTAGACTGTAAACCTCAATTTTACTATAACACATTGTTTGCAAAAGCTAAACAGATACAGGTTTTGCTAGTTATCCCTAATCGTGCTCTTCATGAAAGAATCTACTTCCTGTCGCGACAAGGAGAACGATAAATATGATCCATATAGTATGTGCTATTTTTCAAATAAATTTAAACGTACTCATGTAAGTTATTGGAGAGCCGCTTTCTAGGGAGTTCAATATTTTAAGAACTGATTCAGGAATACATCTTTCTTTCCCTAAAGTTAAGAAGTCCACGGATTATTCATTCTCACTATTAAACTTTCTTTTCCAAAGTTTCAAACGTCAACTAACTATTCTCGTAAACATTATTATTGAAAAATAATTAAAAGTAATTATTGAAAGTTACCCAGCCCCACAAAATCCCTCTAATCCTACGAATACACGAAAGTTCGGAATTATTTATGACAACCTCAAAAATTATTGAGACAGCAATGAAATCAAAGAACATGACTTGTGAATGCAATGTGTGTCAGAAATTCATGTCTTACAGATATATCAATTATAAGGAAACCTTATAATTACAAGAAGAACATTTGTGAAGAAATGTAAAAAAGATCAGTTACGTCATATTTATGAAATAAAATTGTATAAAATAACAATTCTCACTTTAATACAACATAATGTATTTAGTTGTCTCTATAAAGTTTCTTTGCCATAGTGTAAAAAGTACACTAAACTTAGAAGGCTTGATTGGTGGGCAATAGAACGAATTGGCATGATATTGTTAAGTTAGACGCTATCTTAGATTCAAAATACATGGTGGCTGGGTCAGCAAAACACGTTGTGTAGCGAACGCCACTAGTTTGCGAAGCTGAAATGATTCCAAAAAGTTCTCTAAATGTAGGCAAAGTTTCAAAGAAACTAATCCCAGTCTCTTTAAATGGCAATTAGAGGTATTTGATTACCTAGACACGGTTACATCAATGAAGTATATACAAAATCCTTAATAAGATTTGCGACAGCTGAAGTAGTGTTTTTCGTTTTGTTTCGCGTCGGTATGAAATAAAAGTGCGGTATCATTTGAAAAGTGTGACGTGTATCTGTGAAATGGATGACGTGACCGTTCTGAAGATTCGACAACCCAAATGTGAGACGAAAATGCTCACTCTAAAAGCAGAAATCCCTCCTTTTTGGTAACCATATTCGTATTTGCTGAAAACCCATTTCCATTGATATGAAGTTAAAAACCAAATTCGCAGCTAGTTTCCACGAACTGTCGTCTTCAAAACTGAAAATAGATGTATTAGGAACTAAATATGTAAAGAAATTATTCAGGAATACATCTTGCCTTAAAGTAGCCCACGGATTATTCATTTTCTATAATATTTTCTATAATTTTCTTCAGTGTTTGGAAAATTCACTATCTATTCTCGTAAACATTTAGGAACTTCGACACCCTGATTGTGAGACTGTAAAATTCCCATTCTAAAAGCAGAAATGAATATCAGAAAACGTCCGTTTTGGTGACCATATTCATGCATGTCTAAAATCCATTTCCATTGATCTGAAGTTAAAACTCAAATTCGCAGCTAGTTTCCATGAACATTCATCTTCAAAACTGAGAATAGACGAATTACGAACTAAATATTTTAAGAACAGATACAGGAATACATATTTCCCTTAAGTTCAGAAGTCTACGGATTATTCATTCTCTACTATACGTTTCTTCTCCAATATTGCAAACGTCACGTAACTATTCTCGTAAACATTCAGAAGTTTCGACAACCTGATTTTGAGACGAAAATCCTCACTCTAAAAGCAGAAATCAGTATGGCAAAACGATCCAATTTGGTGACCATATTCGTACATGTCGAAAAACCATTTCCATTTTTCTGACTTTAAAATCCAAATTTGCAGCTAAATTAGCTAAATCATGTGATTTTTGTTTCCATAAAATAGTTGTGAGGAATTTCGGAAAAAATGCAGATTTATGTATCTTCCGCTAAACACATAGCCTCTGTCGCTCAGATTGCAGGTCATTCAAAAGACAATTACATGAAGTACAAATCAGTGTTGTTTTGCTTGAAACATACGAATAATAAAAGCGTGATGAGTGATTAAGTTCATTTTTACGAGAAAAAAATAAAGAAGGGGGGGGGGGACTGAAGACAAGAAACAGAATGTTCTATGTAAATGGATTTCATTTTTACGGAATACTCGCAACAGAAAATAAAATTAAGTACAACATCACATTAAAGACCTGGCGTGTAAAATAAGGCCTCCCGCATACAGTAGTCGGGAACCTGCGTGTGCGTCTCCGCCACTTAGCCAGACTCCTTTCGGGCAACCGCTGAGTGAGGCCTCTCAGCCTTCATTGCCTGCATTGTTTTCATGTTCTCCGATTATTACTGTTGTTATTATAGAGAATATAAAAATAGAGTCCATAAATTCGTCTTGAGAGGAATTAAAACATTTTGCAGATATCAGGCTCGACCATTGGTGGGCGTAGAAAATTGCCAAAATTAATCTAACGAGCTATTGATCACCTCTGTAGGTGCCTTGAACTCTTAAAAAACGTGCGGGCTGAGACCGGACTGCTAGGATATTAGCTTAGATAGGGCTTTATTTTTTTTTTTTTTATCGCTTCATAATAAAAAAATTATACACCTTACAGTTGCTCGGCTCCTCCTTTCAAAGGTTCGCGATAAGAATCGATTAAAATACTTATTTAAATTTTTGTTTCATAAAAAATAGGTCGAATTGCCGTCCATCTGATGAATCATGTCTTTGCGACTCCTGTAAATGCCCGAAAGAAAAAAATAGTAATTCACAATGTTTAACAATGTACTTGTAGGTGAAAAACACATGTTTTTTTCTAAATTCTTCCAGAACATGCTACTGGGAACCGGTTAAGAATTGTGTCAATCGATTTGTTTATCAAAAGTACTTGAATGAGCGTGGTCCTGAATCAGTCGATTAAAAATATTAAAAAGAATACGCCTTTTATCTTAGAGAATTTTTTTAGAATTTTCGCAAAAAATTATAAGGTCGCCGTCAGGAGAGAGAGACGCGCGAAGGGCACCTTATTAGTCTCCACTGGTGCACGGGAAGCGGTCTAATCGAGAGGAAGAGGTCTAATCGATGCAGGTTGTTCGATAACTATTCGAAGGATATTGGAAAGTTTCCATGCAATGTAGAAGAGGTCGCTAAAGGCGCGTTCCGCGCCTACTTTGGCTCCAAGGGGCGCAAGTTTCAATCCTGCCGAGGGCAAGCCGCTTTATGGCCTATTGCGTTTGTTCTTGAACACTGCATGTTCGAGATCTCCTTAGACTCATTGGTGTGGTCTTATGGGCTACCTCCGTTCCGCGTAGGCAGAGGAAGCAGTTCGAACGGTTGATTCCAATGTGGCAGCGGTAGTAGTGCAGTCGATAAGTCATTTTGCCTTGCAAAAGGTGAGGTAAAAAAATTTCGGGCATTTTTTGTTTTTTTATGTATTAACTTTTTAATGGTAGATATTAGCATAAAAATAGTTATGTACAACTTTAAAGATCATAAAATTCTCCTTAAATCTGCTTTATAAATTATTTTTCTCAAGTTAATAGTAATAGACCTACGAGATTTTAGAATTTCACCATTTTTTTTTATTTTTATTTTGATGTTGCCCAAAATTACTGATGTTCTCTCTAGTGTAGTATTTACTGTAGTAAAAGAAGAAGAAACGAACCTAATTTTACTCTATTGAAATGCTTTTAGGGAAAGTAAATCGTGATAGTGGCCAAAACGTAGTCGCTCTTACCAGAAGTTGCAAACGCAGGTTTAACCTCTTTTCGTATTTAATTGCTTTTTATTTATATTGCCTCTTTTAGGGAATAATTAATAATTTTTTTGAACTGTTTTATATCAAATTTATTCTTTTGTCAGAAAAAAAAATTGTTTTTGAATGCAGAACATGACCTATTTACGTCACAAGATGTAACTGGAGCGAACTCCAAAGGTGAAATCTAAACCAACTCTGCATTTTCTGATTTTTCACCCCTGAATTTCCTGATTTTTTTTTTTTTAATTTTACATTTTGAGGAAATTTCAAGACATGATTTAAATTTACCATTTTATGTAATTTCTCCGTTACAGTCTCGCCAACGTTTCTGAACATTAATTCCAGATATTTTAATGTCTTGAACAATTTTTAATGACTCTATTAGAGGAAGACCAACTGATTCTAATTTCTGAAGATAAGGAAGATAATTTTTTCTGCATTTGAATTGATCCGGGATGTCCTGTCTTTAATATTTCTTTAGAAATCCTTTAAACTTTGGATTTGCTACTTTTTCGAACGGTATATTTGCCCCCTACTAAAGCATCACTCATTTCCATAAAATAATTATTGGTTACTGGCTTCAATGTTGCCTCAGTAACTAAAGTTTGCACTAAGTGAGACATAGTTTATTTCCTTCTCTAGCTTGCTTGGTCACTATGAGAAATAGATGCAAAGTGCTTGCCCACTTGAAACTTTTAGAACATTTAATCTGCATAAATAAATTCAAATTATATAGAGCTACACATTTCTTATTAAGAGTATTAGAATTTTACTACAAATTAACATATTTTGAAACAAATTTTCCTCAAATTTTGTCGCAAATTTAATTTAAGGCAAGCCTAATGTACTAAAAGATAAACGGTTCATTTATAGGAAGTGTAATCAAGTAAATCGCGTAAGGCAGGCAGTTTGCAAGCTCCACTTGGAGCATCGTCGACCGCAGAATGTCCTGATGCTCCATCAGGGCCACAGCCCCCCTCCCCCTCCTGAGCAAGCGATGCGCCGCACAAGGGCGGCAAAAAATTTGGCTTTTTAATTATCATTTCTTTTACATTTTTTTTTTAATTCTTAACGAAAAAAGTTGACTCTGTTATTCACAAATATATAAACTTCTCTTCGTGTGCTAAAATTATGGGCCGAAAAAGTAAATATACTAATTAAGTATACGTAATAAAATTTTCGGAAGTTTCTACAATTTCCGATAATATAAAATCGGTTACATTTATTACTCATGCGGCAACTGGAAAGTCGCCTCTCGTGTTCAGAAAAACGACTGTACAAGCTCAAAAAAATCAATGTAACAAAATTGAAAACACTGAACACGGGAGTGGCAAACAAAAAGGAGTACAGGGGCGGAAATTACCTTGGTGTGGAGCTACCTCCCCCATTTACCTTATATTAGTGAGAGGCCCGCAGTGACGCGGTGAAATCGCGACGGCATCATTTTTCTTGCAATGTGAGGAGCGTTCGCGGTGTGTTCTCGAAATCAGAAAGAGTTTGAACGGAAAAGCCGACAAATGCGACCCCAAGAAATTGGTGGAGTAACAACACCGTATACACTTTCGTATTATTAGTGACGATTACGTAAAATTATACAACTATTAGGGTTACAACAGCATTAACTTTTTTTGCATTATTTTAAACTTTGGTAGTTTTCGAAAATTCACAGAATTCAAACGTAAATCAGATCTCCAATTTTAAGCGTATTTTGCTGAATTTGAAGGGGGAAAATTAAAGAAACATTTGCGGCCGTTTTTTGAAAAAAATTGAAAATGTCATTTTAATGGGGATTTCGTGTAAAGGACCTCCAGAAATTAAAATAACCGATTCAAATTCAACGAGCCGCGACATCAACCAGATCGATCAGGGAATATCACCATTGATGAAAATCCTGCCTCCACTTTGGCCCGTAACGACGTTTACAGACAGGGGGCCCATAAAATGTGGATTCTGAGTACACAACGTATTAGAAGTTATTACATATTAGTACATAAAGGAACAAGAAATCGCCCACTTTTCCGGTAACAAGGATCTATAACGTGTGTTTTTTTCGGCTGAGGCATTACAATACATTCTCTGTAATACTACGTAACTAATGTACCAGAAAGTAATGTAATATTACACCTTCTATTTATTCCATTAAAACTTGATCCATACCCTAGATACGCCACCGCCGATATGGCATTTGTGATGCCAAAGCTAAATTTGAGGTAGGTTTCAACTAGATTCTCCCGCCACCTCGCCTATTCCACCTTCTCCATTTTCATGTTTATTTCTCTCCCACCATCTCTTCATTATTCCGTTTCTACGCGAACACCTTCGCCGGTCACGTTCTTTGTGGCTTGAGCACTGGGGCGATCGTGCGGGCGGCTCGGCCGAAAATGCGTGCCACGCGCTAAGCAACGACCGCCAGACGGGCAGCCAGGAGCAACATTTTCCCGCATTCGCACGGCGTGGCGCGGTGCGGCGGGCGCGGCGCGGCGCGGCGCCCGGCCGCCTGGCGTGGCGCGGCGTGGGGCGGTGCGGGGCGTTATCAGTGCCGACTTCAGCTGCGCGCAGTGGGAGCCCCGCGCGGCCGGGGCTCGCGTACTACGGAGTGGCGAGCGCAGCACGCTCCGGTGTGAAGCTGCCGACGCGGCTCCCGCGCCCAGCCCCCGCTCCCGCTCCCGCTCCCGCTGCGCCAAGGGCTCCGCCGCACGCTTGCCACAGGGGAGATTTTACAACCCCTTCCCCTGCCCCAAACACACGCATTAGATAGTCGACAAGAAGAAGATAATACTACAATGTCAGAAATTTCCGCATTACTTTCATGTAGTTTACATTAATTATTAAGGGCGCACATGAAATTTAATGTACACATGTTCATTAGGATGCAAGGGTCAACGCTTTATGGTCATGTCTGGAAGGAAGGAAGGAAATAAATAATCTTGATATACTGATTATAATATACAATATGATGAGAAGCAGGGGAAACGGGAGAACCTACACATTCAATCTACACTGATTTTTAACTTATGCATTAAATTTCATGTAAAAATGTATTTTAAGCTCTTTAATGTACAAGGTTACATTAAGTTTCTTGCACAATGCATTAATCCACATTAGATTTAATGACATCTCATAGTGTAGGGTTACCAGATACACCCTTTTAAGACTGCAAGTACTCTTTACAAGGATCCTCTTTTGAATTCTTTTTGCGTGTACTCTATTGTACTATTTTTTCATAACTCCAATAAAGCATTTTAACTTCGATATAAAGTATATTTTAACGTCATCTATTTTAAAGTATATTTTAACTTCGATAGTAAAGTTGTTGACAATCCGTTCTCACATCCAAGAGATACTGCTAGAGTTGTTGATCAAAGATATAGAAATTCTTTGACATATAGAATGAATTGTATTTTTGTATTTGTATAGTATTGTTTTTTTTTTTTTTTTTTTCATAATTCCAATAAAGCATTTTAATTTCCACAAATTCATTGAAATTATACTATAAAATACTACATAAATACCCTAATACATGGAAATGTATTCGAGTATTTATATAGGTATTCTGGTTGTTAGTTGTTGACGATTCGTTCTATTATCGAAGAGATGCTGCTATCGAGGATTTAGAAATTCCTTGACAAATTGGAATGTGTGTTTATTTGGCATATTGTAGCTAGTCCTGAATTTAGGCATTTTGCTTATTATACTACACGGAAGGTGTCTCGACACTACACATTTTGTAATGTGCGTAACTTTTTCCAATAAATAATAATATTTACTGGGAAACTGGCAGTTACTTGCTTGGTGGGCAAACCCCTTTGGCAAAAAGAATAAAGACTTCGTTAGCATCACACATAAAATTTCAATAAATATTTTCTGAAACTGTTTATTATTAAAATTTTACTTTGAATTCCCAAATATCCTAACATACAATCTAAGACACTTTAACGGGTGTTATTAACAATAGTTCGGAAACCTAATTAAGTCATAATAAAAAAGTTAAAATTAATATTATTAGAAATACATAAAAATCATAAATTTTAAAATCACAAGTTGTTCCTCCCTGTAGGAGACGAAAATTCACTCATTTTTTATCTTAAATATAAGATATGTACTCTTGTTCTATCTTGGCGATCTGATAACCCTAAATAATAGTACTAACACATCCGCAATGCATTACCGCTTTTTATGTATGTATTGTGATGTTGGTGTAACAAATGTTGAATTACTATGAAAATGCAATAGTTCTTTACTTTGTGACGAGAGACAGGCTAAAACTATCTTTTTATTTCTCCGGATGGACTCTATGTGGCATTCGGCTATTTAGAGCCAAGCCTTTGGTAAGCTTGTTATATCTCTAGGGCATACAAAATGATTGGTTTTTTGTTCATTCAAATCTTGAGATAACACATAAAAATTATAAATTCATTTTTGTTTGATCGTGAAGTTTACTGTGCGTATACACTTTTATTCCAGTCCTGCTTATAGGTATTTCTCCTGCAGAGTGGCCAAAATGCAAACACAGAATTGTCATTACATTACTGAAATAATGTAAATTTACTGAAATCACGAACTTTCCATGGAAATCAGGTTTTTCTATGGAATGAAGTGTGAAGATACGTAGATTCGATGACGGTAAATATGTACAGAAACGTTCACAAAAACGAAAAAAAAAAAAATCGAATAAATTATATGCATCCTAATTATATGGCCAAGAGATCGCAAAATATTTTTAACCGTTTGGTTTGCATTCGCAACCCATTTTACCCATTTCGTTCCTGCCCTCCTTTCCACTTGCTCAGCCCCCAGCTGCAGAGGGTCGCCGGCGCGGGGCGGCCGCTTGGTTCGCGCATGCGCAGTGCACTGGTGGCTTTCCTCCTCCACCTCCACGCGTCGCTCAATCAACTACGGGGCCGTCCATAAATACCTAACGCAAATTTGGAGTGTTTTGAATACCCTCTCTGCCTTCTAACGCGCGCTTTAATCCCTCCCCTAAATAAGTACGTAACGCTTGTGTTACACACACACTTACAGCAAGTAAAAATATATTCCAGTAAAAAACATGTTTATTAATTTCATTTGTTATATATTAAAATTTACGTTAAAGCTACAGTAGTTGATGCTCAGAGCACCTAACAATACGCTTAGAGAAAATCTGTGAGTGAAGGAAGGATGCACAGACAAGACAATTTGTGACAAGCCGTGCACACGCAAATATTTCAGAAAATGTTGAACATTTTAAACAATAAATATCAACATTACGTTACACTAAACTAACATCCCCTCCCCTTATGTAACGCAGCCTAACGGACCCTCAAACCCCTCCCCCCGTTTCAGCGTTGACCCCTGTGACTTAAGTTTTCTTCCGTTTTCTTTTTAAACGTTTTAGATTTTTCGAAAAATCGATTTAGCCAGTTTTAGGGTTTTATCGTGTTTTTTTAAAAAAAAAACATGGCAGTATCAAGTAGAATAATAATTGTAATAAATAAAATTTAAATTACTAACTCATTGTATTCAATGAACTTCGCTAATAAAGCACGGTGGTGGGGGGAAGGGGTGGTGCAAACGGCAAAACTATCTAGGAATGGTGGACAAAAGAAATTGAAGAAATTATACACATAAATAAACGTAAATTGAAAATACACATTTTGGACTCCTTTTCAATTTTTCCCTGGAAACCTCGGCGCTGTCAACGAGAAACCTGCCGAGCGTTTCGTCCAGGACTTCGATGAAATGGAAAGGCGCTACCTGAGAAAATGGTCTCCCAATATGTTGGGAGACTATTGTGGGACACTCTCGCGATATGTTACTCTAATTATTAATTATTAAAGCCAAGTCACATAAAATACATAATTGTAATAACTTGCACCACAAATCCACAACATACTCAAGCGAAATTCACCCAAAAATTACATACAACCATGAGTGATGGAAAAATTCAGCACAATGTCGGCAAGAATCACCATTTGTTTCTCTCTTAATATAAAAACCCAAATTTTGTTGACAAGTAACATTAAATATTCTCGACAGATTGTTCTAGGCCACAAGTGAATCATCACAGAAGAATTGCCCTCGTTTAGCTTGACATATCATTTCAAATGTCAGACGAGGAAAGCATTTTGTCAATATTTTTCAAACATTTGTCAGAAAAAGTATTAAATTTAGAATCAACTCCACGGATGGAACTTAATCTGGCGCCTGAGTAGAGATTCGCTGTAAGAAAGAAGACGCATTTTCGAAAGCTCCTTCAAAATAGCTTTAAGTAATTCGTGTGAACGTTGTAATTTTGTGCAGTCTTTAAACATAAACTTAGAATTGATGTTGACAGAACATTAACCGTGATATAGTAATAACAACAAAGTAGTAATAGTAATGGTTCATGAACTTAGGAAATAATATTTTGATTTACCTCATTTTTAGGTTTCATTTTTATATCGTCCCTGAGCACAAAAACCGACAGAAAGTGAGGATGGTTAATTCAATTGGAAAACTATTATTTCCACATTTCGAAATTACTTTTTTTACTAAATTACTTATCTAAAAGGATACATTCGAAATACAAATGTGTAATTATCATTACCACCTTTCTTTCAAGATTTCGTTTTCAAATATCATTATACAGCATACGGTATTATACTGAATGTTCTTTAAAATTCCGGGATGTTCCCGAATTATAATACGATCTGAAAACCCTTAGTGCAATAAGCAAGTTCTATGCTGTAGTACCCGTCAACCGTTGAGATCAGATTCCTACATGTTGGTAAAAATTAACATTATTATCTGTGTGGCCGTCGGCCTTTCGGGTTGTACGTACAATTAACATTATGATTAAAATGATTAAGACGATGTTTCTTTATCAGAGTGTACGTAATTTTATTCGTCGAGACCCTTCCCAATCTAATGAACTTCTAGGAAACTATGGCCAAAGCTCTCACCTGGGAAAATAATACCTGTAAACGGAAACAAAAAGAAAACAGACGTCAACTGATATTTTGCTAACGACGGTTATAGGTCAACAATTACATCGACGAGACCCAACTAAACTCACGGAATGCAGTGGAAAGCGCTTTCATGTATATAGTGGAACTGAGACGTCTGCGGGGCGCATGCAAAGTAGCAAAGAAATTTCAAAACATTTCTCGAGATGCCGAACTCTCCACTTGAAATCGGCGCGGCCGCAGTTAAAAGGCTTCTCGGGGCGGAAACGCGATCGCCCATTGTTACCGGAAGTGCACGAGCCGAAGTTCCCATCTTGGGCGCAACCCGAAACCACCAACGAAGAGGGAGCGGAACTTTCTGGCAAGCCACGTCAACAAACGGATATAATTAGATAATGTTTGCGCGGCATTTCTCCGCGCGCGTTGGCACCTCGCGCTGTTGACAAAAAGCGGAGGAGGCAATGAGGGCTTTTCACTCCCGGAGGGGCGGGGTGGGGCAGGGCGGAGGTAGGAAAATGAGGGTGGTTGGGGCGGGGCAGGGCGGATAGGGAAATGAGGGTGGTTGGGGCGGGATTGGGCAGAGTGGGCGGGGCGGAGTCGGAACGGGAGGAATGAAGTTGGATGGTACAGGACAGCGCGGGAGAGCGGGCTGGGGGACAGATGGGATGGGATGAGTGGGTTAGGGGGCGGGAACTGGACGAGACGGGATGTGTCGGAACGAGGTTGAAATAAGCGAGTTCGGACAGAATGCAGCGGCGTGGGGTGGGGTGGGGAGTGGCTCATATCGGGGTGGAATGAAGTTGGGAGGGTGAAACGGAACGGCGCAAGGCAGACAGAGACGGGACGAAGTAGAGTGGCGCGACCTGTTGGAGGGCGGAGCGGGGTGTCTCACACCCAACTTCCGAAATTATAAATCCGCACTTCCAACAGGTTTCTTGTTAGTGAAAACGATACCTCATCACTTCAATAGTAATACAAGTTAGGATCAACGTGCGTGGCAAAAACACAAACATTTCGTTTCGAAAAAAGTCACATGAACATTTATTGTACATGTACAGTTCCTAGTTGAAAAATGACACAACGCTTATAACAAATAGTCTTAGTCTTTACTAGTACATCAGTCATTCACCAACGGTGATAATGCTGGGCAAAGTTGTTATTGTGGTATAACATAAGATACAGCCTTTGTACTGAACATATCGAAAAGTACTATTTTAAATTTCTTCCGATTCCAATTCGAGAGAATGAAACCCATATCACCTTGTCAATATATTTTCGACGCTCGGCCATTTTGTGAGAAAATTCCCTTTAAAATTTTAATATTTCGCCCATCCTACACGAATGTTGATTTATGATATTACTGGGTATCATATCAATTAGGAATATCAACAATATGTGATCTAAATCACTATTATTTGTACTGTAAATCACATTGTAACATGCGTAATTGTACAAGGGAATGACCATCTTCCAATTTATATTGTGTAAAAATACTTACTCAACAATAAATTTAAAATCAAATAAAAATGTCCAGATAAAAATAGTTCAATTCTCAATATAAATCGTAACATGTTTCGAGATCAGCACACTTTGCTAAATAATATTAGTCGAACGTAGAAGTCCTTTAGTTAAAAACATCGAAACTGTTCCATAATGATACGGCTAAGAGCACTTCGTGTCAATATATTTTGATTTTAATAAAATTCATAACACTGAACATGAAAAAGCACATTAGGCAACTTGATCGAACTCTAATTACCTAATGGTAGCGTTCAATTTTGCAATAGGAGGTCATGATTGCAAGTCCCATAGTAAATTGTCGACACAAGCAACGTTCGTGCGTTCTGGCTCTTACAACCCAACGAAGGTGTAGAAGTTTCGTGAAACAGTCGACTCCGGTTATAGTGAGCCTCTAGGGACCAATACATTTGGTTCACTTTATCCGACGTGACAGAAGAATAGTTTGTCCTTGAGGAGTGATTTTGTCATTTCAGCGGTTCAGTAAAATGTTGAAATTTTGAACTCATGATGTTTGAATATCTTCATTGAACCTTAGTGTAATAGTTCGTTACTGTTTGCACAACATTGTATTAATTATTTATTAACTTTTACAGATATTTCTCCAGAATTCGCATTTTTCACACTCGAGTCTACGTTGTCCCCAAATTCATATTTCTTAGTGCAGAATACGTTGAACATAATCAGGAAGAAACTGTTTACCCGGACGTAGAAAAAATGGTCGAATACATATGTCAGAACACTTTTACTTTTGTTCGGTTTCTCTGAAGCATCTTTTGACCTAATGCTAGTCGATCACTCGCATTAGAAAATTCTGGATATTGCCAGCGTGTGAATGGACGCTGGGGATCACTCGCCACGCGAGATTAATATTTCCGGCAAAAAGATATGTGCTTCCCTGCGGCAGACACATCTGATATCTACGTGAAACACTTATGAATTTCACACTTCGAAATGTGCAAATGAAAAACACTTGAAGATTTATTTCAAAAATTATTTCATCAAAAACACTTAAAGGATTTATTTCTTGCAACATACACTTAAATAGTCGTTTCATCACCTCCCCCTCCCCCCCCCCCACACACACACACGTAATAATGACCAATTCACACAGGAGCGGATTCAGAAAGAATGAGGGGGTGGGACCGCTAACCATAATGTTGTTTAAATGTCATCCGCTTGGGCTTAATAGGAATACTCCTTTACAGAGTGATTCGATCAATTTGTGGTAATGATTACAAATAGAGTAAAATTTGGACGAAAAATTAAACTTGGGGCAGGTATCATTGCAGGCAAGTTTCCCGCTACATTCACCACATTTGCAGCGTGGCTATGGCAAGACGGTCGGGCTTTCAGTAATGTTGGACCAATTTTATTAGTCAATCACACTCTAGATCAGTGATGTTAGTCCATAGTCCAAGAGTTAATTTCGTCTGTACATTTTTCGCTTCACAGAAATTTGTACAATATATCTCATTTTCAATCGCAATGCAGAAGGCCTACAGCACAGGCTACAGCATTTTTTCGTGGTAAATTTCGTCGAGACATTTTTCAATACTAGTAAAAGTGGTCTAATATACACAACAATCTGCAGAATGGCGAAAATGAAGACTAAAATAAAAGAAAATACACATTTTAAAACAAACCCCGTGATTGTTTTAGGATTTCCGTAATGTAAAATAATAAATGTCCATCTTTTAGATCGTCTATTTCTTTTGTAAAATTATTCCCATAGCTCCATACATTGAAGAAAAACCTGGGTGAAATCAGCCAGGGACAAAACGGATACAATACAAAATTTCACACAGTGGTAAACGAGACTGGACGACAAATGTGCGGAATAAAATTAATGAAGGGCAAAGTTTCAACCTGACCAAAGAGTGCTAAGGCTAGGATCATCAGATGTCCCTATTTAGCAGGGCATGTCCGTATATTTAGTTACTGTCTTGGATTCCGTACTTATTTGCAAAAATCAGCAAATTGTCCATATTTTCGTGTTAAAAGTAGCGATCGTCATTTCAATCACCGTAGACTAATGTTGTTTTTCTTCCAAATTACATTCACTTACTTTCTTTACTGTAATCATTTTGACATTCTTAGTAATCTTTTAGACATTGAGTTAGTGTATCGCGTGCCAATGTAGCCTCGTGGTTCTCAGCATGTATAAAATCGATAGTTTCTATTTGTTTGAGCTTTATATCACACTCCTTGTGTAGTAAGCCGTGAACGTACCTTTCCACGCGAATTTAAGATTTCACAGTAACACTGGTAGAAATAAGAAGAAGAAACAAGTCGCCACTTCCACGCATGGTTTGTCAACTTCAAAAAGTGTGTCAATTTCAGCGTAGCTTATCAAATAACGAAACAGTGTGTGGTGTTCCCTATACGGTATAATGAAAATAATAGGTGTACGTTTAGTGCTGAGTTGGAGGCGAAGTACAAAAATTTCAAGAGGGGTCGCACTGCTGAAGAAATAGTGTTTAGTTTGCAAATACAGTACGTGTATATCTGTTACTAGCAGTTGTTTTAATAAATCCTGTTTTTGTCCTGCATTTGAAACTCATTTGTCCTTCTTTACACTACTGTAGCCACTTCTCCGGGTTTGACGCGGAGGCTCCGGGTTTCAGAAGTAAATCCAGGCTCCGGGTTCGTATGAAAAATCTCAGGGTTACATGAGCTATCAAATTAATTGCGAAAAATATACGCAATTGTTTGGCAGAAGTACGTGATATGACTGATGCGCATGATAGCGGTACTTCTTTGTCTCATGCAGTTAATCCATACTATAGTGTGGAAAAAACAACCCGTATTTCACATTAAATTTTGAATCTTCAAGAAAATAATTATAATAAATAATTTCAATAAACAAAATTTAAAATTTAAAAATAAAGGCGCGAAAAATCCATGCATCTCGAAAGCAGCCATGATGGGATATAATGCGATTAGAGCAGAAGTCTCAATTTTTTTTTATCAGTAACATCAACATTTATCTGATCAATAATATTTATATTTCGGGCCACGAAATAATAATAGAAATTCATACATTTATCCCTACATTCAACGGTCAAGAATCATTCATTAGGACTTGATTTTTGTGACCCCACCCCCACCCCCTCAAAATCTCCGGGTCATGACCTTCTAGAAGGTGGCAACCGCACTTTACACGCCTTCTCATCCGGTAACCGTAGCTAAGGTCCAAATGGCGACTGCCGTGTTGGGCGGCGGCGGGCGCCGCGTGGCGTCGGTCGGGCCGGGCGCCGCCGCGGGCGCGGGGCCCCTGGGCCGCCGAGCCGCCGAGCCGCCGCCGGCCGGAGGGAGCGCGCGCCGCCGCCGCCCTTCCACATCGCTCAAAAACCATCCGCGCTAGGGATGGACGATTATTAAAGAATAATCCATTAATATCCAATCGACGGTAATTTTTATTAGATTAATATACATTGAATAATCGTTCCGAATTAATAGATTAATCTTATATTATCAATTATTTTTTTCACGTGTTTTAAATAATGCGCAAAATACACAAAATCGTTAATTTTTAATTTGGAAATAAATGAATTTAGAATAAATGCATTTTCATTAGATTAATATACATCGATTAATCGTTCCAAATCAATAGATTATCTTATATTACTGATTAATTTTTTCACATGTTTTAAAAAATGCGCAAAATGCAGAAAATCGTTAATTTTCAACTTGGAAATAAATGAATGGATTAGTATCTGAACTCATTTTAAGAAAATCTATCACAAAAATGCAAATCATTCTCAACTATCTGACTTGTTAAATTTTACTTGTTTAAGTCAAATTTAGTTTTTGTTTTAATGAAATCAGAAAAAGCATATTCATCAACTAAAATTACGTAAACGTTTTGGAAGTAAATCAGAAGACTGTAATACACACGGTTTTTGCAGAAATAAAATGCAACTACTTAATCGAACATCAAACTCTTTTATTTGCTTCTAATAAACGACAAAATAAATAAAATCTCTTACAAAAACATTTAGATTTAACCGGCAAAACAAACTGAATAATATAATAAATCAATAAAGGTAATAAAGCCAATAAAGTCAGAGTAAGGACGTAACGAATTAAAAAAAACAACTGAAAAATTATTAAACAATTCACAAGGACGAGTAAGAAAGCCCGAGCGCACAAGGTCATATCAAGGGGATTACAATACAATACTTTATAGAAGCTGAGAGTGATAAGACGTCAGTAATTTTAAAGCAAAATTATCAGCATATTATATTAAGTATTAGAAACTATTGCATTTATTTTATTTTCTTCATTGGTGTTTACAAAACAGAAGTGGGTAAATTCATAGTATAAAGTGGAATTCATGGTATGTAGTTCACAAGACAGAATCACATAGTATTAATATACATCATAGTATTAATATACGAAATTCAGATGCAAAATTGCAATAAACCTACAGTTGAAAATCATAACACCTGGTAGGATCAAGTTGAAGTGTTTATTTTTTTATCTGAATTTACTTATTCTTGAGTCATTTTGAACAACTGATTCGCTCTTAATTTTTTCTGAGTTTCTGGTATTTATCGCACGATCATTTTTTTTATCGCTACTTAGAATGCAAATCTATGAAAATAGTTACGGTAATGAACGTAAAATAGAATTTAAAAAATCCATTTAAGTTTTCCAGGTGTCCTGCCTTGTTAAATTGAAACTAATAAATAATGTTAAGAGAATAAAAAATCCTTTGCAATAGTATCGATCAACTTTTCAAGGAATAGGCTTAGGCAGCGATGAAGCTCCATTAAATCAAGTTAGTGTTACAATGTAATTCTGAAGTTATTTTATACAAAAATAAGTGTATGAATATCAAGCTTCTCTGTCGCCGAAATATATTTTTTGCCATCTATGAACACAACGGGTTCAGAAAACCTAGAAACATTATTAATGAGTTCTGGAACTTATGGAAGGGAAGAAAGAACTTGAAAATCATTATTTCTGAATGATGTAACATTATAAGAACAACGAGAAATGGTAAATATTATTATTCACAATTGCAGATACCTATGTAGTACATTTCATAATAAAGTGATAACGAAGTCTTCAATTAATTAATTTTTACATCTTAAATTCTCCTAATCGTATCTAAGGAACTGTTGTACTGCACGTAAATTTTAAAAAATGTTATTCGATGCCCACTTGAGTAGACTGGCGGTTGTCAGGCCTCTGGCGAGGGAAATTAGTTCACGCAAGAAATGTTAGCATTAAAAACTTGGTACTACAAAAAAATTTTCAACGAATATTTTGTGTTTTACTCGTATGCGGAAGAAGCGTTTTTCCCTCCCCCCACTGAGAGAAAATGTTCATAGCAACAATCTAAACGAATCTACGAAGCCAAGATTATTCTGTTGTAGTCGTTCTAAGCAGTTTATGGTGGAACATATATTAGTACAGTACCTAGTATACACTACAAGTAAGACACCTTGATTTTATTAGTTTATTTTTTTAACGTTGATTATAGCACATTAAGTTCTTATCTCATGAAAAGATGCGACTACGAAACGGGAAATGTTTATGCTGACCACGCAAATAAAAATAATGATACCTTTACATCTACATGTACCTACAGTGTTAATAAAACAAGTGTCACTTATTCCTTTATCTTTCTCAGCAGAACATCATATTTTAAAACAGTTCTGTGCACAAGCAAGATATATATATATATATATATATATATATATATATATATATATATATATATATAAATTATCGTTTTATCATTTCATAACTACTACATGAGAACATCACGACGAATTGGGGACGAAGTTTATTCATATGCAAATGGTTCACTGCAAACTATTTTGACATAAAAATTAGCAATTTATGCAAATGTGAGATCTAGAAGTAATGAAATAGATGGAACACACAATAAACAAAAGTTATTAGTTAAAATGTGAAGCCCTCAGAATAAGATGCACAAATATAAATAATAGTTTATTTTTTCAACACTAAACAATATACCTTAAACCAGTTCACCAATCACAAACACGTAAAACCCAAGTCCAAGTCCAGACCTTAGTATTTAGTAATAGTCCTAATCCCAGTACAACTTCTAAGCAGTGGCACTATCGACGTGAGCACTCGCTCTCTCACTCAAGTAGCAGCTCTCTGAACTGAGTTACCCACTCTAAATCGAGTTACTCCTTCTCTGAACTGAGTACACGATCTCTGAACTGAGTTACCCACTCTCTGAACAGAGTTACCAACCAAATTGATTTTACTCAATCTCTGAACTGAGTTACACAACTTCTGAACTGAGTTCCCCATTCTCTGCACTGAGTTCCCCATTCTCTGCACTGAGTTCCCCATTCTCTACACTGAATTACCCTACTGCCTACTCTGACGTTCGCAGCCCCTTTTGCAGTTAAGGCCTTTTGCAGCGTCAAGCTTCGAAGCTCAACTGTTTCTGTGGTTGCCTCTCAGGGCGGACAAGTCCTGAAAGCACGCGAGTCTATGTCAAATGTCCCAACATTGCCACAACATAATGGCTTTTCAAAGTAAATTTTAATGATTAATACTAATTACTGTATTAAATTTTTGAGAGACTTCAGAATTAAAACGTCACCCACAAAATAAATGAATTCCTTCACGAAGGGCACGATGAAGGTCATTGCCCAAAACCTTTAGATGATTTGCCTTTGCAAATACACGGGAGCGAAACGCTCGTTTCCACTTGAATTCGTAATTCAACTAATGTGATAGAGTAAGGAGCCCAGAAGTCAAGAGAGAATGAGAGATGAACAGAAAACACTACTCTCCACAGTTTGTCACACACACATTTTTAGCTGCTTTTTTCATTTTAAATGAATGAAACTTATTACAATATGAAGAATTAACAACAAATCATCTATCATCTTCTGCATTTACTTTAGTTTGCTCCGACTTCCATTTTTTTTAGAACTGGCTCTTCCTCGGTTCTGGGGCGATCTCGGTTTTCCTCAGACTCCGTAGTAATCAATGAAATAATAATCATCAGTGAAATTAAAAACTCATTTCCGTTGCAAATATTAAGCAGATAACAAGAAATAAAATTCCAGATTTTGCAGAAAAATGTTAAAAAGAGTAACCCAAAAGAGAACTAAGAAATGGCAAACACTCATGGTAAACTAACCTAGTATCAATATCCTAGAACCTTCAACAAACCTAATTTCATTGCATAGAACATAATGAAAAGTGACCTGATTTAGTAGAATACTGCAATGCGGTGCAACAATGAAGTGTACAAAACAAATACAAAAAAAGAACACTCCCAGGAGCAGTTGATGGCACTAGTTCTCCTCCGAGAATACTGGGACTCCTGTGAGTATTGGGACATCTTTCGATACTCTTTAATACACATTAATTGATCTTCGACGTGGTCAAGTGGCTCTTTAAAAGAAAAACTAGTGATACTCTAACAGCAAGTATTTTCTTGACACAGTAACGTTACGTAAAATTATAATTTCGCTATTTCTGTCCGTATTAACACATCACAGTCATCACTTGTAAAACGCTTCACCAATATAATGCATTCGGCGTCAAAACGTACGCCAAAACACAAATTCGACAATCCAAAACACCGTCAAATTCACCCAGAAACACCGCCCAACCGAGAAGTTACTATGAGAATTTCAAACTGCACGGCGTTTTCATTGTAATACAACCTGGCAACTCGCGAAAGATTCTAGCAAAAGAAGTGGGGGAAATTCCAATCTGTAATTTTTACATTGCAAAGATTACACCCAATTCTTACCCGTAACTTACAAGTGATTGATGAAATGTGTTAATATAAACATATTTGGCGGTATTATACTTTTACGTACCCGTTAGCGGGGAGAGAAAGTTCGTGCTGTTTTAGCACCACTACTTTCTTTAAGAATTACAACGTTCTTGTCTTCGTTTCTAAGATTATAGATGATACGTGCAAATTTCTACTGTGAAATTAATCAACAAAAAATAAATTATTAAAAGCTTGAAATTTTCTCATTTTTCGAAGTTAAAACATTCGGAGTTTCTTCCTATACATCAGACGTGGCCAACATTAACTCAGGTCACATCTACCTTTATAAATAAATTCCAAGGTGACCAACCACTGCCCATTTGAATGACGTGAATTATGACCTTGAGTAGAACTAAAAAGCAGTTTGTAATCATTAGCACCCACTCGTCAATTATTGATAATTCCTAATTCATTTAAAATTTCCCATTTACAATACGAATTTTGTAATATGGCGAAATATAAATAAAGAATCATTTTATGAATTACGAGTACAAAACGAGAACGATACAAAAATATGCTGCGGTCGACTCGTCGATCCGATTCCAATTTAAGAGTTCTTTAGTTTTCGCAGCCTAGCAATTTGGGATAAGTAAATGAAGTTAGGAGGGAAATTAAATTAATTATAACCAAAACTGCGAAGTGTATATATATGAAAATCTACGAAAACCAATGTTTAATACACAAATCATTTCACAGACATTTTCCTTTTTTAACAAATCTTTATTTACATATTTCGATGTTACCGATTAACCCACCGATCTCCTTCTGTATCACACATTATTTTTCTGTGAATTGCATTTGCTATTTGTCAACAGCAATTCGTGACTTACATATTTCTGCACGGAACTGACGTTCAAATTAGATTGGTCCTTGAAAAAACTGTAGTTTACATTTATCTTTTCGTCATATTCCATGCACATGACGTACATAATTTTAATAACATATTTTGGATGTGATATTGTTGATGGAATTTGGAAAATGACAATGTAAAAAAATCTTTACTACTTCAAAATTATACAAAAATAATTTTAAATAAATAGTATGTGAAAGCACTAGACATATATTACGTTCATCAGTTGTTATTTTAAAGATTCAAATGACGTGGCGAGATTTGCAAACTTGCCATGAACGGCAAAAATAATGGGGTCCAAAAGTATAGGCGACAAATCGTCAAGATAAAACTGATACACTCACAGGAGGGTTAGCATTGACAGGTCATCACTTTTCCTATAGGAAACAGGCTGTCTTAATGATGACACCTGACAATCTCTGATTTAAAGGCATTCATTTCATCAAAGGTTTATTTTGCACGAACGCACAATATCATAATGCGCTTCGAAGACGAAAGATTCACATTGATTTGGCGATATAGAAATTGATTACATTTCCTATATTTCAATGTCCTGGTAGGACAACCAGTTCGTCGAAGCGATGACAGAACATACCGAGCTCTAGCACATTTATACGTGTTTTTCCATACGCACTAAGAGATCTACTTTCGAATTAGGTTTGGAAGTGGATATTAATTTTTACAGAAATGCGTACGATAAATAAACTAATAGGTTTTTCGAAAACGATGTTTCCGCAGATAAATGAAATATATAATAACTAGCGTACCCGTGCGAGAAATCTCATATGTTAAACCCCACTCTAATTTTTCCTTAGTGTATCGTGAAACTGAAACATGGAAACATGCGGTCCGTTTCCATCGTAGTTAACTTCCATAATTAGGTATACAGCACTTGTAGTCCACAGCAAAACGTTAAATGAATGTTTGCAGTATACGCGTAAAAAACAATCTTCACCGGTATCAAGCAACTAATAATAGGACTTCTAGTTGTTGCTGCGACAGCAAATCTTGAATTAATAATTATGCAAATAAACCTCGTCAATCTGTGCAAACCACGATGGACTCAGAAAGGGCCCATAGAGAAATCTAAGCCGTCTGAGCGTGACGTCACAAGGATAACCACCAGCACCAAGGGCTGAAATATAGAACATGGAGGAAGATATTCTATATTCATCCATGCACAGGTGGTATTGGTATAGATACCGAACCGGCAAATTTAATGGAATGTCTAAGAATATTTCATCCTTTAGATTTCGGTATGAGGAACGTTAATATGAGGCCTCTGGCCTCAATACTTTAGTTTTCAAGGCCCTTCGTTTAGGAGTTTTTTAACGGTATATCTGACAAAGTATTGCGGGTTGCATTTGACACGAATGTTGAGATGCGTTTTAACATATCCTTCATATTTTTGAAGTCAAAGTGCCATTTGTCACGGCTCTGTGAAATTATCTTTCTTTAGAGACCTCATTTACAAAGATCGGTTGCGTGTGAGCGCCACAAAAGGTGTGTATACTACGGAAATAATATAGGAGACGATTCGCATTCACGAGTAACAGGGCAAACGCGAAACGGACAACGGTCACTCAAAGTTTCAACAATATATTTATTAGAAATTGCTAATGAAAAGCTATGCCTTGCATATTCTCGGAAACTAACTCTTACGCCACAATCTATCGTTAAAAGTTCAAAAGTTCGTTAAGGGCAACAACGAATCTACCATCTCACTGTTCTTTACTGTTTGTTAAAAAGAAAGAAACAAACATGTCATCAAAATGTAGAAAACGTATTTTAATTTCGTCCTATTCTTGAGGAAAAAAGCAGTACGAAGATGGAATGGAGATTAGGCAGAACTTATTTGAGTTTTAATTTAAGAATAGTTATCTTTCTTTGATAAGAATATAAGTAATAAAGTAATTAGGAATACAATAAGCGAATTTATTTGTGATGAGTGATACATTCACGATAAGAAAATCAAAGAACGGATATCTGGGTTACAAAAACTATGATTATATTTATACTGAAGGAAATGCGGTCATTTAAAACTTGCTTTCGATCCCAAATTGTGGTAATACAACAACTGGTTAAAAACAGGAAACCAAAATCCCTGTTGAAGTACAATGACCTACTTACAAAAACTGCTATTTCTAATCATCCAACACATGAGGCAAGTTCTCCGTTGATCATTTTAATATACGATAGATACATCATGCCGTAAATTTAATACATGCGTTGAATTCTTACCAGTGGGACACATACGCGTCCAAGGACAGGAAATGTTATCAGGTGACTCTCTGTAAGCTTACATTAGATTGCATTTGGAAACTACAATTCCAAAATCGGAAAAATGAAAGCCTCATATATAAAAAGGAATAACCGTTATGGCATTTTCCTATAGCATTCATTTGTGCTGGTCTGCTGCTAATAGAAAATTTGTTGGCTCACAGAAAAAGAAGATGAGGAAAAAACGTCCGAATCTGCAAATATACCGAATTTAATCAAAATAAGTTAAAGGGGTCCAAGAAAAAGAGTATTACGATCAAATTTTCCCTTAATGAGGTACAGTATTAAAAGCATACGAAACATGAAATAAATAAAACTCGAAATAACTCAAAATATAATGCAAGACCATTATATTACAAGTTATATCCGATATACCTCAAGGAGGAAAACAAATTATTTTAAATTTAACATCTGCAAAATTTATAATTTCCCTTGTAGAACAACTTGTAATTTCCCTTGTAGATTGTGTGACTTTCTCGACTAGCTATCGGTGTCCTCCATGCGTGGGCCTAATTTAATTCCCACGCTTAGCGGATATATATTTGGTTTAATTAAGAGATCACAGACGCGGTTTGGCAGTTCCAAGTTACCTATTGCCAAGTAGGTTGATTGATACACGGATTAAACGTTCACTATTTTTTTTATACTTCTGGTTTCTTTTTGTGATGGCATCCACTATAGATGAGATGTTTATAAATCGTTTCATCACTAACGAACTACCGCATAAATTTCTTAATATTTTGGCTTCGAATTTTCTAAGAATTTCTGTTTGATCACTGCCGGAGTCCCGTAATTCCATACCGTAGATCCTAGTTGATTTTATGTCTGTTTTGTATGCGAGCACTTCGGTGTACACAGAGAGATACAATCTTTGATTGAAGAACCACAAGAGTTTTCGTTCCTCAATTGTGTTCTTTCTGTATTTTAATTACATGTGTTCTCCATGTCAAAAGGTTGTTCAAGTGTAAGTCAAGAAATTTTAAATTTGTTGTTTCGGCAAGATCTGTATTTATACTAACTTGAGCACGGCTTTTTTCTTAATAAGAATGTAATAGATTTGGACTTACTTTTAGATGCATTTTTTTGTTTCACGCCATGTGCTCAAATCTATTTTTTTATGAGTGTTTGTAAATGTGACGCACAATAGGCATCTTATCTGCTGTGAGGAAATCTGTTCTAACCTGATTAGAAAATCTTTGGATGAGTAAATGAAGGGAGATTGATTAAAGCGTCATTTTTCTAATTAGTGACGATACTATTAGAACATCAATGATCAAGAGTATCAATTTTATTCTAGAATGGAACATCTACCAGACGAATTATTACATCAACCAGCGAAATTGCAGAAGAATACTTGCTTAGGGCAGTTTGCAAAAACTCATTCCGTGTGCAAACGCAGAGTTTGGTGTCCAACTAGGCCAAGTAAGTTCAATTATGACAAGAAAAACAACTGGTTCCACTGGCAAGCGTTTCGAAAACAGCAGACACAACGATCTAATTGAGAATATTATATAGCTACGATACACCTCTATCTGCTCAGACCAACCTCGAAACATCACTGCCGACTTTTATCCCCCCGTTCGAAACAAGCCCAAGCTGAAAACCTGTGTATCTAGCAGTCGTTTCACGGACGAAGAATTAACCCGAATGCGCAACGAATAAGAAACAACCCTCTGAATCACAATCGAAAAAGGAACATTAAAGAAGGGAGAGGGCTAACAGTGAGAAAAAACACGATTTAATATGCTTCTACAGACTGGTCGCAAGATGGAACATCATACCAAGATATTTACAGAAGTACAAGAACAGCATACATGAACGCGTACTGTAAGTAACAATCTACACAGAATTTTCCATGAAGAATACAGCTTTAATGTATTTTCAGCATTTTCTCGCTCCGATTTACCTCTGCGGGACCAGTAGATCGAACACGCCACAACTTACAATGGAAAACGGCTCACGAGCATTAAATCCGTGTCTAATAGTGTACGTCTAATACATTTAAACTGGTGTATCAAAATTTAATTTCGTTCAAATTCGTCTTTGTCTAACACAACACACTATTCTAGAGAATAAGGAAGAAAATACAGAATTTGAAGCACATTCAAATTATGTAATATTTCATGCAATATGATTCGGATAATGAAATTAATTCAGCATGAACGCTTAAGTGCCTTGCGGCCACTACTTGTTTGCAGGGTTATGCCTTCTTAAACGTCTGCTGCCGCCTCCTTGTCCCGGGACGGTCGGGTGGTTCCCGGAGGCTTCCACAATCTTTTTGTAAACTTTCTCATCCGCAAGGCTTCATTCACATGTAGCTTCTGCAGTAAAAAGACCGAAAAAGTTCAAATCATTGGATTTCCCAAATAGACTTTACAATTACAATATTGTTAATATTGTAATAAAGTCAAACATCAAATGTTTTGTCAACATCTGCTTGTTGCAAGTGTGTAATATGATAAAGGATGATCACCAGTGGGAGACCTCTCCATGCAAGATTGTAATTTCAACAGCATATTTACTTATTGTTCTTGTTTTGAACAGATTGTAAATTTACAGATTTAATTTTAAAAAAATATAGCTTCTGCGAATGTACTCTCGGCTGTGACCACGGGCAGATCTAAGGAATTCGCTCACACAGGACGAAACACACAGGAAATTGTTTCGAAACCACGCGAACGCTGGCAGACACGCCACACCAACATAACAGCAGACGTTCGGCAAGCATCTCCAGTCAGACACGTAGTGAAATGGGAAGAATGAAAATATTATACATCACATCACATGTGCTGTACGTACCATACTATATAACTCGATAAAATTGATTGGTCCTGTCGTATTCGAACACACGCTAACTTGGCAGAAAAACTGCAAAGCGCCTATGCAAATCAACACAAAGAAATGAGAGAATCAAAACAGCAGGAAACGATTCATGTTAATTTTTATGCAATATTTGGGAAAAGGATGCCGTTGTCTGGAACATTTTGACGGCCAACGACAATATCTGGAAAGAGACTGGAGAGTAGTCGTACCTTATCGTGTACGGCTCGTAATGGAATAAGAATGAAAGCCTTATGCCACAATCATTCATGACGGTATTCGTTTAAAAAGAAACACCGTGACAAGCAAATTTCCAGACAAAATAACCACTTAGGAGTAGGAGAGTGGTGAATAATTGTGGCGGAGTGCATTTACAATGAACAGAACAAATACACGACGATAAGATTCCAAAACGAACTTCATGTAAGGCATTTTCACGGAAAATCACAAGAAGTAGGAGAGGGGTGAGCACCGATTTCTAAATATGCCCCACTTCATCTGCATTGGGGCACATTTAAAATGGGAACGAGTGCATGACATGTCATCACAGGTAACCCAAGTCCTAAAAGAGACGCCGTGACTGCTTTTTCATGCCAAACGACAATATCTCGTGGGAAGACCGTAGGAGAGAGAGATGGATAAATATTAAGATCCATTTAAAATAAGTACACATTTATAGGAATTGGCTGCAATCAGAGGCCATCATGTACGGTGTTTTCATGCAAAAAGACGACACTGGATACGAGGGAGGAAACTAGATGGGTAGAGTAAATTTTTTAAAAAGCGAAATGAAAACAGAAGAATAATTTTCAAAGGCAATCATTGCTACGTAAATAGACGCACTTTCTACAGTATTTTCATACCCAACGACAACATCCGGTAGTATGAGAGCGGCGAGTAGTTATAAGGCGAGTAACTTAGACTAAAAGAATGAGCAGAGAGAAATAATTCAACGTAGTAGGCAACCGCTCCAAAACTGACGACAGGTCAACAGGAATTCGCATTCGTCAAGTCTTGTGAATGACCATCATAATAGAGCAAGATGTTTAATGCAAGTATGTGTAAGTAGTATAACTTACAATATTACTGTTATGTTAACAAACAGCTGAGAGAGAGCTGGACTTTTAAATATAATAATAATAATAATAATAATAATAATAATAATAATAATAATAATAATAATAATAATAATAATAATATTTAAATTAATTAATTGAGTTGATCACTTCCGGTAGCTGTGGCCAACTTGCATTCTTGCACACCCACTACGTATTCTTTGAAAGTTCCTGTTGGAAGTTTGAATGGATAACGGCAAACGGCAATACCTGATAGTAGGAGAGCGGCGAGTAGTTGTGGTAGTAGGGCACGTTGTAGAGCATGGCGGCGGCGGCAGCGGCGGCTGCGGCGGCGGCGGCGGCGTCGGGGCCAGGCGTCGCTCCGGGGGCGTTGGCGTTGGGGGCGCGCGGACGCAGGGGCGGCGGCGGCGGGGGCGGGGGCTCCGTCGTTCCGGCGGCGGGGCTGTTCACAGCCACGGCTGCATCCCCGGCCACGCACTCCACCGTCCACGCGCAGCGACCGGCGGCCGTCCCTGCGTTACCAGCCGGCGGCGGGGGCTGCGGCGGCGGCGGGGCGTACCACGGCGCTCCGGGCGGGTCCAACGCAGCGGCCAGCGACGATGACGACGACGGCGACGCCTGCACGCAGCCTCTCGCCCATACTTCCCCGGCGGACGCGGCGGCCACGCGGTCTCCTCCGGCCGAGTCCAGCGAGCGCTAGCTAAATCCGGCGCAAGCTCTAAACACTCCGCGCACCGCACCCGACACCACACGGACACAGATATTCCATCAATCCCACGTGGCCCGCCACGCGCCTCCTCGCCTCGCTTGACACTCGCCCGCAGCAGCCACACACACGCGGGGCCCGGCTCGCCGTCTCTTCAGCGCCGACGTGGAGGAGGAGGAGGAGCAGGAGGAGGTGGGGCGGGAGCCCGGCTTCCCCTTTTGACACTTCACCAAAATACTGCTTATTTTTCCTCTCGAGATGAAAACGTTTGTGTAAGAAAGTGCGCCTCCAGGCTAAAAAACCGCCGTCCGTCGTCGTCTCCGTCCCTCCGCCCCGCTCGCCCGTTGGCTCACTCGCTCGCTCTCCGCTCGTCGCGCACTCGGCCGCACGGCTCCGCCCCGCTCGCGCTCTCCGCAGATGAGTTGAGGCGGCGGCAGCGGCGGCGGCTCCTGCAACGGGCGGCTCCAGCGCGGCGGCGCGCTGATCGCCCCGCGCCCTGGCGGCGGCGCGCGCAACCTCCCCCACCTCCGGCTGCCCCCACCGCGCGGCCACCTAAACCTGTCAAAATGCCGCTAGGCCAAACCCCCGCTGTAAATGGGGAACCAATCGCGTGGCCTCTCCGCGCCTGACGTCACGCACCCACGGTAACAAATAGGAGCGGAAAGTGAAAATTTCGGGCGGCGGCGGTGGCGGAGGCGGCGGGGCGCGACGCCGCGGGCGGGCGCAGGGGGAGGGCGGCGCCGGGCCCGCTCTCTCGCGCGCGCAGGGTGATGCCATGTTCCGCAGCGCACGAGGGGTGGGGAGGGGGAGGGGGAAGGGGAGGAGGTGACCGCCCTTGCCGCCAGAGCTTCGCACAAAGCGGGGAAGAAGGGGCAGGAAGAGGGAATTTAACAAAACCAGCATACAATTCTTCTCGTGTCTTCATCACGGCGCTACTCACAAAGCGAGACCTTGTCACTATAATTCAAAAGGCACGCTCAAACAATAACTTCCCCCCTCTCGATGAGCGCGCGCTGCAAGCGGCCAGCGCCGAGCGCTTTTTTTCCCCGCCCCGCCACGCCCCACCCCACACCGCCCCGGCCGCGCCGGCGGCCAAAAGAACAATATCCCCTCCTTAAAGCGCAATGAATAAATTGGGCGAGAGCGAGCGTGGTGGCAGGGGGCGTAGCTGTCCGCCTCCTCCAAGCTAATCCGCGAACTGTGCAAATCGGTTTATCTCACGCCCCCACCCCACCCCCGGCGTTGATAAGAGCCTCAGTTCAATGCGGTAACTGGCAGCAACACACCGCGATCGCGAACCTGTCATCTCTGAACGGAGTGAGCCAGGGTTTGTAGTTGAATCAATACGTATAATTCCAGTAACGAGGTGAAATTGGTAGAAATAGCGCCTCCAAGGCTATGAAACGCCTCATTCGATTAAGCGATAAAAAATAATTCGACAAGATTTCAGGAAAACAAAGAAATGCGATGTTATATCTCAGCCCCAAATACGTTTCATTTCTAGTATGAAATAATTAAGGTAATATGTTTAGCGAATTCGGTGATTCTAATTTCGCAAAGAAATAAAGCAAACGTGATACAATGTTTGGAGACACATCTGCCAAATGCAGAATGGGTTATGGATCCCGCAAGAACGTTCCGCTCCCTCCTCAGGGGAGCGGTTTAGGACAGATTCTCGTTTCCTAATACAACAAACACTCCGCCCCCGGCCTGGATAGCCGAGGTCGCTATGGCTGAAGAGCAGTAGCTGTCTAGTTCCTGAAGGGTCGCGGGTTCGAATTCCGACCAGGGTATAGATATTTATGTGTCCTTATACCGTTACACCACATGTTACGTACAATGGTAAGTTTTCTGAGCCAGATCCGTAGGTATAGAGCGATTTTCCAAAGGATGAGCCAAAGTGACAGCTAGTGCTGGCAACATAACTGAAGGTTCTGTGGTCGTTCTGCCCTCCAGCCCATTAGACTCCCTTCCTGCATTCGTTCGTTTGCAGTTAGCTAACTTGTAAATGGCTTCGATGCTTCCTTTTGTGATATCCTCGTCCGACAAAAATCTAGGGCCGTGTTATGTGCTCCTCTGTAATTTGTTTTTTTTTTTTTTCTATAGACATTACATTGAATTTACTTTTTGTGTGATAAATATTATGTTTATTTTAAAACAGAGACTTGAATGAGAGATGCGTACCGATGCACGTGGGTCCGGCCTTAGGCTGTTGTGTGGCGACCTCTGATTGAGAGCTTTCTATTTACATTCGTTGCATGTTTTCTTTTACTGATTGCGAGAGCATGTTAAGAGATTTTCCACATACGTAATTAAATTTAAATATTTCCCGAACTCGCGTACGTGCTTCTATTTAAGCAAAACCCTTAAGACTTCTGCATAGGGATGTTTTCACAGGAGCCATTACCACTTCACGAAGGGGCGTGGCTGAACAGATGTCGCGGCGAAGGGATACTTCTCTGAAATACATGTGATGTTCACTTGTTTTCACGAACTGTCACTTTGGCTCATCCTTAGGAAAATCGATCTATATTGGAGCGCCGACGGCAGCCTCACTGACGCAGCGGCGGGGGTTGCAAGCCAAAATGAAAACGTGCCGCCAAACGAGGCTGATTGATGATTATGCGTCCATGCTATCTATCGGCAAATGCAAATACCGGTTTCTGTGTGAACGCGTCGCACGCCAGGTCGAGATGTCGAGAAGGCACGTCTGACCCCATTGGCAAACAGCTTCTCAACTTTTTTTTTGTCCTCGCAAACCCGATATAAAAACTGAAATAATTTGATCTGTATCCTTAGTACAACGAGAGAAATATTGCAGTACAACGTACTAAACATGTTTAGTAAGCGATCACATAGTAAATCCATTTATTCGCGTGGTACGATTCACTGAACATGAATTAGTTTCGTGTAGTAAATCAGACAAATGGAAATCATAAGTGAATGAACAGAGATAATTAAATTGTCAGTGGTACTATACTTGCTTCCTACGTAAAATCATTTGGTGAGATCTACATTTCATGTTGTCACTCTTGCTAAACACTACTTAGTCAGCGCGCGTTCTCAGAAATCTGACCTATTCGAATGGTTGTAGAGCTCGTGTGAACTGTGAGAAATCAACTCTTTGTATAGTATTTCGTATTATACGCTATATAAACGAATTGTTTAGTATTTTACTGGTTTTAAGTAATTATGTTGTACACAAAACTAATGGTAGGAATACCGTCAGGGGCCAAATATGGATAGCGTCCATAACAGTTTTGCTTGGCTTGGGTCTGACGGGTTACCGAAGATACGGATGTGCGAGTTCACGGTGCGATAGGATGGGTGACCGCTCGGACACCCTAGTTGCTAAAACTACCTAGCTGAAGGGATAAAAAGAAAATATTCACTTTCACTTTTCTGCTTAATAGGGCGTACTCCGCAGCATTTAGTAATTTATGAAGCGCTATTTTTCGTTTAGTAATTTTCACTGCTATTACTGTTTAGTAAATATTACGACCAAATTAGTGAACCTTATTATTGGTGCATAGTATGTTTAACAGCAGTGTTGTGAACGTGGATAAGCACTTCGTTCTTCCAAAATATATTATAACTGGACGTTCAACTACATGAATAATTCTATGAACCAAACATATCTCTCCATGTAACATTAAAAAGAACAATAAAATTAGGTTAATATTAAAATCCGTTTCTATTTTCATAGAAAGTTCTCAAAAAACCTAAAACATTATTTTAAATCATTTACAATCCAGATGAGCTAAAACAGCACGTACTTTCTCGCCTCACTAACGGTTACGTAAACTTGTAGTAACTCAATTATTAGCATACTTAAGCCATCACTTTCAACTCATTACCAATTGTAGCTCAATAGACGCGAAAAATTAAATACATCAACCCATACCACAAAGCCAAAACACCGTTCCATTAGCCCAGAAATACCGGTCAACAATGAGACGTTACTCTGAGAATTTCAAATTCCCGTTTCGCGGCGTTCCCACTGTTGCAATGCATCCCGGTAACTCCTGAATGATTCTAGCATAAGATGTGCGTTATATTAGATTCTGAAAATACGAAAATTTGCCAAATTTTGTTAAACTACCCATATTTTAAAAATATTAAATATGACTTCGATAGAAACAAAACATCCGAAACACCTATATTGGACTTTTGCAATGTTAATATTTTGAAATTTTGATTTTAAGTTTGGCGCAATATCATTTCCTTTACCGTTCTTTGCTAATTGAGGAAAAATTGAAAGAAAAAATGTAAAGCAATTTTAAGTACTACATACTTGTTTAAAATTGGTCTACTATCACCCAAAAACTACTCACATTTTCGAAAAATTCAGCATGACTTAATGTAATGATCGGTTCTTGATAAACATATTTCAATAATGCACACATTTTCATCATTATTGTAGTTGTAGAAAGAGAACGAGCAATTCTTAAGTTTTGCAATTTTCGAAAATTCAGGAACTTCAACAAAAAGGGGGGCAGCCAAGATTCTACAACTGACGCTGGAAGCCTACGAAATCAAAACGCATGAACTCTAATTATGAATCGTAAATAAACAAAATTGTTTTCACTTATCTTTTCTACAAGTGGGAATCAAAATTCCTTCATTACAATACCATTTTCGAGCACTCTTTTTATAAAACCCACGAACCCTTGGAGGATAGCGAACGGCTGATCCGGATAAATTACCACAAGGCGACATTTGAAAGGGAAAGCACTCCTGCGAGCTAGTCGGTTCCGTCTTCCTCTTATCAGATCCAGGCAGATAGCGAAGAAGTATAAACCATCGTTCCTCCTTCCATCTGCATACGTAAGGTACCCATTCTCAGAAAAATGGTCACATCCTAATTTTTCACGCCCAATCGGCTCATTTCCCGTGAGCTAGAAATAAGGTTTCTCGATCTCCCATCTCGATCAGGTTTTTCGTCCAGTTTCCCTGATCCATTGAGCAAATGCTGAGATGGCCCCTTGTTTTGCTTCTGGACATAAATGTAACTTCATTTTCTGTGCACGTCTTCTAGAATTCAGTGGGAAATACAATTATTCAGATTATCGTTTCCACGTTGTCGCGGCAGGAAGTAATAAGAGCCAAAATTTATTGCTTATTTATCCTTGAAAATAGATTTTATTACATGGGAGTTTTTTTTGTTTTTTTCTCCCTTTCAAAATTCAAAATTTATTGCTTATTTATCCTTGAAAATCGATTTGATTACATGGGAGATTTTTTGTTTTTTTTTCTCCCTTTCAAAATTCAAAACTTAAGTAGTATACGATTTAGTGTAGGGATCACAGAATTTTGAAAATGTGCACACAATTCACGTTTCCCCATAGCCCGTCATACGCAGTTTTTAACTGTTTTTTGACGTAAATAAATAAATAAATAAATAAATAAATAAATAAATAAATAAATAAATAAATAAATAAAAGGTTTAGCAAACGGCGAACCCTTGTGATCTCCGCCTGAAAAGAGAAATTAACTAGTGGACCTAAAACAGCACGTACTATCTCGCCCTTAGTAATGGTTATGTAGTACTATTTCTAACACGTTAACACACATCTTTCCGAATTAACACATCTCCGTCGTTTTTTGTAAAACTCATTACAAATCATAGAACATTTCGTGCAAAAACGAAATATTTTCAAGCAAATATCAACACAATTTGACAATCCTGCCTTTCATTGAGCTATATCATGTCTCAACAATGAAATGTAATTCACAGAAATTCAGCTGCCAACTCGCAGCGCGGAATGCCATTGTTTCATTCCAATCTGATATTCCCTGAAGGCTCGCAATTTTTCTTTTATATTACATTTAAATCGTATTTTTAAAAAAGAAAGCCTAATTGGGCTAATTTTAATTACGGTTTGCCGATTGCTTGAAAGAAAATACATCAATACATTGAAAATGGAAATAGTACATTTCTCGAACCACGGACAAAAAATATGCAATATCAAATACGTTTTAAAAATGTTCTAAAAGATTAATTTGTAAACGTTTAACAAAAGCTCGAATGTAAGAAACGAACAAAGAAATGGGAAATAATACACAAATTCTAACTTACGTAGCATCCAACTGCCTTGAAGCACCCTCATATTACGTTCACGAAGCGCACGAAATTGCGACGTTTGTCGCAATCACTAATACTAAAAAAATACTCATATTTTCGAAAAATGCAACATGACCTTATTTGAAGACATGCTTTTTTATGAATACATTTCATTAAAGAAAAAAGCGTACCTTCACAACTGTAATTGTAGGAAGACGCCGATTTTTTTTATTTAATTTTTTATTTTCGAAAAATGAGACACTTCAACGAACATGAGACCCGCACCATTTTCTTAAGCATCCTTTACGATATCTCAGGTCCAAATTAATTTTAAAAAATTGTGTCTTTTTTAATAAAAAATGTTTAAATGGTTAAAATAAAAATTGCCTATTATTTGACACAAAATATCGCAAAAAAAACTAATATTTTCGAAAATTGAAAGTGTCATTATTTGAAGATTTGTTTTTGACGGACACATTTCATTAAGAAAAATGTTTATCTTCATAATTGTAAACAAACAAAATTTTGAATTTTTGCAATTTTCAAAAATGAGAATTTTCACCGAACATGAGACCTGTACCATTTTCTTAGGCGTTCTATACGCTATCTGAGATCAAAATTTAATAAAAAATGTTGGTGCCATTTTTGAAGAAATCATTGTTTAAAGACAATTAAACATTGTCTATAATTCACGCAAAATTGGGCGAAAAATACTCAAATTGTCCAAAACATTATACATGACGTTATTTCAAAATATATCTTTAAGTGACAGATTTCATTAAGGGAAAAATCTTTCTTTAATATTTTAGTTGGAGGAAGACCCTGAAAAAAATTTGAACTTTAGCAAGTTTCAAAAAAACAGGGGTTTTAACGAACATGAGATCTGAACCATCCTCTTAAACGTCCTTCACATTATCTAATAACATTGTTTAATCAAACAAGTGATAAAGGCTAGGACAGGCGGAGATGGTGCTGTGTAGAGAAGCTGTGCTGGTGGTCTGTGACATGAGGTTGATTACGGTTTTATAGTTTATAAGGTTACCTTCGTTTGTTTATCCGTCTTGGTAGCATTAATAAACAATTTGTTGAAAAGCAACTTCTTTTGACGATTGGGAACACATTTGATATATATCACACACTTTGATGTATATCAAAGGTAAAAATGTCGTATGTGTGATGATCCCACATTCTCGTCCCAAGCTCTTGTTTTTTAACATATTTAACTAATGGAGCTAAACCAACACACACTACTGTCTAAGCAGTAGTGCAAAACAGAACTACTAGTGCAGTAAGCAAAGTAAAAAAATCGAGAGAAAAACAAAAAACAAAAACAATAAACGACGAAACCATAATCCTACACATTTTGCAAGAAACTCTTTTTCTTTATTACGTAATACAATATATTTCGTATTTTATGATTGTGGTGCACTTCAGCACCACTCCCTGCGCTTTACAAAAGTTTTCAATTAATTTAAGTGGAACGATACTAACCGATGTATGCACCAAAGAAGAGTCATTATTGGATGACCGAAATGGATAAACCACGGATTTGGCACTAAACTGAATGAATTCTATGCTACCTCCGGACCTTCTCGGTCATGCTGCCCTCGGCGCTTATATGTGATAACCGAGAATCTCTGCTCGTGACTCCATGACCCGAGTATTCATCAGAATTATTCCACATTCGACAAAAAATATGAAACATTGCATTTAGAAATATGTTTTTTTTTAATTACGATTCTTTTGAAACATATCAGCGAATCTATATTTTAGTTGTGCTTCGAATTCTAAATTCTCTGAATTACGAATTCAAAAAACTTCAATCACTCAAACCGAGACCTCAGAATCCCCTAAACGAAACATGATTATACTATTATTATTTCATTATATTAAAGAATTATAGCAGACATGAAAGACTAATAAATTAGGAGCTCGATGCCCGATGGTTTTATTTCATGGCCATCGGGCAACACATAAATGAATTATGAAACCATTTTCGAGCCTTTCAATTTTCGTAATGGGTAATGGGAATATGAATGTATTTCACTGTCAAATTTACTATCAAACGCGTTAATTGCAAGGTGTAACTTGTGAATTGTTTAAAATATAGCAGACATACCGATATGTCACATGAAAATAAACTAACATTTATTGTAGACTATATGGTGGAACATGCATTAGAATATATCACGAGAGCAAAGGCTTAGCAACGACCGGGAATAAACAATGTAGTTTTTGTTTTTTGTAAATGCATTAGGAGGTGGCTCGATGCCGAAAGTAGAAAATTTGGGATTGGGCGAAGAAGTTTAGACGATCGAAAGGTCAGCTACACCAAAATATAACGAACGTATGGATTGGCTGGGTGAGAGAAGGACGGTCAAATGTTATGAAAAAAGAGGAAGGTAGTTTAATACGAAGTCTTCGAGGGTGAATCATGCAGGAAGATTTGATTCTGACCGGCATCGCGTGTCTGAACTGATCGTAGGTTCGTGAGAGGGAGCGAGTGTAGTGCAGATAGTCAGAGTCGGGTTATCAGATCGTGAAATTTTAAGGACAGTAAATGATATTGCAGATATTGCATGTGGAAGTAATATCGATGCATAAATTGGGACTTTGTCGGGAGTGGTAATCGAGTTATAGATTTCGGAACTATGTCATAGGACGTAATCAGGACTGATAATTTTGATAGTTTGAGACCAGTTTGGATAGGGGCAGAAGAGGATTTCTTGGGACTTTGGACTACGGCAAGCTCGCAAGATATTTCGACTGAGAAGTCTACGAGGGACATCAACGAAGAATAGATAAGTTAACTGCGGTATAAAACTGTAAATTTAAAGATATCTTGATCAAAGGCATAACATCAAATCATTTTATTAAATTCACTAAATTGTTTGCTAAAAAGGTAACAATAAACTTTGTTAAATTTTGTTCTTTAGGAAAGAAAGTGATCTTTCATTTAGTCAATCCAAACAGTAATGAACTAGAAATATAGAATCATTCTATTTCAGATTCCCAGCTGCGCTGTATAGTCAGCGGATCCTATAATCCATTATAAAGGTAATAAGGATTATAATATATCGTGACCCATTGACCCAGCAAGCCGGACGCTAAGATCTTTGCCAGAAATTAATGTAGAGAGAAATTTTGTATATCTCAGTATAATCATCCAAAAATTACAAGATCGCATCGATGTAATCAAGGCCTGTTGAAAGGGACGCTTGCATGCAATTATCCGTGCTTGTCTTACAATACACTGCGAGTACTAATTTTTTCATGTTTGTTTCTTTTGTAGAAGTAAGAAATGACTTCTGTTCCTGGCTGTCGAAATATTTTCAGATGGCACCGCAGACATATCGTTTGAATTGGTTTGGACTTTTTTAAGTGACGATTGAAATGTTAGTAGGGCAGAAATTGCAATATTTGTATTAAGTAAACGTTCCTAAAATACGAGAAAGAATGTGCGTTTGTAGCACCACTATTTTAGTAATACTTTAATGCTACGCTTTTTAAAACATGAGCTTCAATTTAATTTGAGTTTTACAAAATTAACGTAGTAGTGGCAGCAACAGTAATAAATGCAAAAGCCTCTTTGAAAATATTACAGAAACGCTTTAACTTTTACTGGTACCTTACAGATTATAAAATTATACTGCATTTTTGTCTTTTAACATAGACTGATCAGGAAATGAACCATTAGAAATTATCGTGGAATTTTTGTCAGGATATCTCTTGAGTACAACGTAACGGGAGCCTCCTACTTGTGAATCAACAAGGAAACTTGATGACGATGGTGTCGGAGAACAGGTACTGCCTCCCCAATGAGGAACAAATGAATAAAGTGCTAAGATCTCTTCAGAACGTGGAAGCTGGCTCCATTAGACATTTCGGAAAAACTGCTACCAACATTGAGCCAAACGCTTTGGAAATATATGGATCGAAATTCGCCTGGTGCCTGGGTGAGAATGGTAGACCTTGACTGGTCTCTTCCTGGGTTTGCTCTGCTTTCATTCCTTTTCGATTCTATACTCGGTCCCGTTGTTAGGGTGAACGATCGGCTGATGGGCAGTCTCACATTGACCGTTGCGAAGGCATAGATTGATTATTCAGTGTTTCCGGGCGTCAACTGCTAACGTTATTAGTCCCGTAAGTGCAGTGCATTTTTTTCCTCAGGAGGCGGCGATGACCTTCTCCCGCTGGATAGTGAGATCTGATGGCGACGTACGTCAGCCTGCCGGGATTTTCATTGACCAGGTATCTCCCACCAGCGTTGAACCTCCGCAGCCGGGAACAAAGTTTATGCTCTCGGCATGTGTGACCGTGAAGTGCATGTAAGTGTTTATAAGTAAGGGGTGAAAGGATAGGACAAGAAAGTGAAATGAGAGATTGCGCGCAGTGCGAGACCCGTTTGTTAGGGTACCGCTCCGGCTTTCGCCTGGTAATGATAGGAGAAACAACGGAAAACTACCCATCAGAGTAGCCGGTCTCTAGAATTCTTCTCCAGAGAGCGGTTGAATCCGACCTAGCTGACGAGCTAGTGTCAAAATCGTACTTCCGTCGGGACTAGAACCTTACGATCTCTCGGTCAAAGGAACTGCAGTGTTATCAGTTGTTCCCCTAGCTACCTAAACCAGTCCGCAAGGATAAAGAATATTTCCGCCCAGAATCTGAAATCCGGGTAAGAGCGATTAGGCAAGAAACGTGTGTGTGTGTGTGTGCGTGGGTGGGTGGGCGTGGCGCTGCAGGTGCATCGGCCCCCGCTGCGCCCCTGGCACCGCGCCAGCGCCAGCGCAGCGCCAGCGCAGCGCCGAGGAAACGCGGCCGGGTCGGCACCCAGCCGAGCGGCGCTGCCGCCGCCTCCCTCCCGGCGCCACGCAGCCTCTCACCCACAGGAGAAATCGGCTGCCCCGCAGACGCACGAGCAGAGGACTTCCTATCGCCTTTCCTCTCACTTTGGAATCTCCAATATCGATGAAAGCTTTTGGAATTCAGATGGTCACTCCGTAACACGTTTCCGAGAATTACGTTAAAAAACATTATTTTACAAATACTGAATAAAACTATTTTTAATAGAGAATTTTTGTTTGTTATGTTTATACGAATATTTGTCAATCAATGTTGTGCCTTTGCTCAAATGCAAAGCAATTTTAAAGTAATTATGATTAAGCTTTTCCTATGTGCTTTACAGACAATTGAAACTGCCGTAGGAAAATATTGATATTTTGGAATACAACATACAAGCTTGAAAATATAATTATTTCGAAGCCAAACCTGAATGATGATAAGTTCTACATATTTTGTGAATTTTTGAAAAATAAATCTTAATTAATTCATTACTCTTAACATTCCCAAATCGCCAGTTATCATTCAGAAATCAACATCAAACACAAAACGCAATACCAGTAGTTTATAATTACACTTGCTCAATATTAAGTTGATTTACAATTAAAGTATCATTAAAATGAAAAAAGGGAATTCTGTAAGTTAATCTGTACTAATGAACTCATTCAGAAGAGTGAGATGTACGTTCATTCACTTTGCTTGTGAAATTCAGTAAAATGATTCAGTAATAAGAACATTCTGTCATTGTCAGTCATTTCACAAATATCCAACACAATTTATGAAATTTTCACTAAAATGACTGATGCTTTCTTTTGTACGATTTAATGTTTCGTATATCATTCTACACGTAGCATTGCATATCATTCTACACGTAGACGCTTTTCAGAATATCACCATATTTTTCCTCGTCTTCTTTCCTTATGAGACATGCGCTTTACTTCTTCCTGCTTAGGCAATTTTTCCACTTTTGCATAAGGATGACAAACACACGAGAGAGTAGAAATCTAGACCAGGCAGTGTATGCTATCATGTAATTAAAAACGAGTACAATAGCGCTTGATGTTAGTAAATTTAGGTGCAGCCAAAAGACCGAATATTGTCACAAGTATGTAAAAAGAATATTGAAGTTCTTGCAAAAAAATATTCGACTAAATGTATATGAGTGGTTATTTATTTGTTTAATCATTATTTGAAAATTAGTTATTCACAATATCAGAAACCCCGAAAATAAACTTTTTCCCGAAGCGAAGCACAGTTGAAGATGCAGGCTAGATAAGTGGAACGTTTCTCCGCTTTCCACTTTTCGGGCACAATACGTACTTGGGTAGCGTAACTTAGGCTAAGTCGTCCGCTATGCAATAAATAGGGCATCTCAAGTCGATTACTTGGTTCCAAGGGTAGATTAATGCACAAGAAAACTAACCATATGCTTGAAAGGGCCCCCGTTCATTTCAACATTTTATATTCGTTCATTTATATAAAAATATATTCAAATAACTTTTTTAAATTGCAAAAGAGACATTTTATTTTAATATTAATTGTGATTACCTATTATGTTGAGTATTTCAATATCATTAGGGCCCCTTAATTTTATCATGTTTGGGATCCCTTAAGATTGCTACCTGTACCGGACGGATCATAAACAACTAACACGTTTGTATAGCAAAGAAGGAATACATTATAAAATTTGAGTGATTTTCGGGTAATTTTGGTGAAATTACGGGTGAGAAAGTATGTGGTTTTAGCACCACTAGCTTCTGTGGTAGGTTTTTGCATTCCAAGTGCGTCTTTGTTTAGTACACAAAGTCAAAAAACCTCAATGCAATATTTGAAATATTAGTGTCCTATCTTGTGAATGCCATATGCCGTATAAGCGTCCCTAATTGCATTAAATCACGTTTAACTTAAATGGTCAGAAAGAATTCTCTGCGTTTTCAATCTGAACTTTTGTTGAAACAAATAATTTGAATATTGTGCGACACATCTAGAGAAAAAATAACAACGGGATAGTAAAGCTTTGGATTTCCTCGATTTCTTGGGAGACACTGAAAGGATTAAAGGATGGAAAAGGATGAAATTTATGTCTCAAAAATCTTGTATTAAAGAGTGTTGAAAAAATTAATTTTCAATGATGAAGACGTTTCTTTAATCTGCCAAGAGATCAACAATGCTGACTTCAATATTTCTGAGGTATTACGCAATGAATCTGAAATTTGTCAACAACTCGATAATGTTTTCGCACATAATTTCTTTGTGAGTTGGAGTAAAAGTTTATTGTAACAATGTTCTTGTGGGATGAAAAAAAAGAACTCATCATTTTAAACTTTGATTTGTTAAGCCAGAACATTTTCAACGGCTTTTCCGTCATCATCATCGTCGTCAGTCCCAGCAACATATTTAAACCCCGTTTCAAACTTCCCTCTGCATACTGACTCCGTACCTTTGCCTTATGTAGTCAGGTAAGCGGCGGAATTTATTGTTTTACTTTTTGAAATTTCAATTGATATTGTTTTTTAAAAATGTACCTATTTTCCATTTCATTCCTTGTATTGTAACATTTATTATTATTGTTGTTATTATTATTATCATTATTATTACTATAATTGGAATACTAATAATTGGAAAACAACTTTTAAATGTACTTACGTTAATTAAATTACTTGTATTAATTGTAATGTTTTATCTTTTTGATTCTTTTTGAAGATGTTGCATTTATTTTGAATATTTCTAGACTGACGATGACGGAAGTCTACTCTCATAATAAATCAAAATTGACAAAGATGACTTCCATTATTTCTTTATTGAATAATATCAACAATGCCGCATTAACATTCCCTCGACGTGCTTGTTGGCGAGGTGCCGCTTGCATCTCCTTCGAAGCGAGGCCCACGGAGCCGCCGGGGCGCACGCAGGCCCGCGCCGCGCAACTGCGCCCCCGCCCCCGAGTTACAGGCGCCGGGGTTCGAACCCGACTCGCATAATTCCATTGCGCCCGCCCCCGCACGCGCCGGGGCTCGAACCTAACGCAATCAGGCCGAGTGACGGGCGCGACAATGACAGTAATTGCGCACGACTAATGGAGGCAGCCGACCGAAGGGACGGGGCGGGGCGGGGCGGGGCGGGGTGGGGAGGGAGGGTGAGGGGAAGCGGGGATTAGGGGGAGAGGGGAAGAGCGCACGGGTGATGAGTTGCGTCCCCGTTGATCGCCTGGGTGAGTTCCGAGTGAACACTCATCTCTCCCAAGAGAGATCTCTCCTAGCGCTTTTCAGGACGTGATATCCCCGGGAAAGTTGCTTGCGAGGAGACTTGGTTAGTTGTCTGAGTTGAAGTTTTGCTGAGAGAGATAGTCCTATTTTTTTACTGGAAAAAGTTTTATATTTTTAATACTGTAACATTTGAAAAAGTTAGAAGTTATATTTTTTAATGTAAAAAAGTTGTCTTTTGCAGTTCAGAAAAATAGGCCTCACGACTCGAAAACATCCATAAATGCCGTTTTGTTTCATTGAACAACCGGAAGAGGTGGCTCAGGGCATCAACTGATGTCACTGCAGTGACTCTGACGGAGGTCCTAGATTCGAGTCCCGACGGTGGCGGAATTTTCGACACTAGCTTGTCAGCCAGGTCGAATTCAGTTACTGTCTGTAGGAGAATTCTAGCGACTGCTCTGATGGGTAGTTTTCCGTGGTTTCTCCGATCAACACCAGACGAATGCCGGAGCAGTACCCTAACAAACGGGCCAACGCGATCACGCGTGATCTTTCCTTCCTTTTGTCCTATCCTAACCCCTTATTTGCACACTTTTACACTAACATACACTACACTATCACACGTGCCGAGAGTGCGGTCGGGAGCTTAGAGCTTGTCCCGGCTGCGGCGGTGCCCCGCTGGTGGGAGATACCTGGTTGGAGAAAAACTCTGCTAGCCGACGGTAGGTTGGCTCCGGGACTTACCATCCAGCGGGAGAAGATCACCGCCACCTACAAAGGAAAAAATGCAGTGTACTTACGGGACTAATGACCTTATCAGTTGACGCACCCGGAATCCCTAAGAATCAATCGCCTCATTGAAGAAATTTAAAACTTTGTTTAATCTAAAGAAATCACAATAGCTTCTTTTGTGATTCCATAAAGTGATCAAAGTTGTATTCATCGTACTTTCTTCCAGGTGATGCTATTGTATGGAATCATTACTTCGGTATTTTTCGGGGATGTATTGCCCGTATATGTTTTATAACAGCAAAGAACAGAGGGCAATATTTAAAATACATTAACACATCCAAATGATCCCAACGCACCGAAGCTACAAAACTGTGTTACAAACTTTTTCAACAAACACCTACCTATTTGAAGAAGATTCTAGATCATTATAAAGTTTCCAAACTTACGTTATAACGACCACATATGTTTGCTATTGAAGGGAATTCTACAGCAGCGACCGAGGAAACCTGTCTTCAGAAAGTGGAAAATATGGGTCCCCAAAAGATTTTCCTTTCAAGGCACAAAGAAGTCAGCCAAGACGCCGACCGTATTGTGCGGTCTTTCCTGCAGGAAACGAGCTCGTTAGGCATACACTGACGTAAGGCTGATACCAATACAACAGGGAAACACGGCTGGGAGGTTGGTGGGAGATGGTTGGCAGGAACTACAGTAAAAAGCGGACTGTGAAAAGCAGACAACTGTCATCCGAAAACAATCATATTCACAGTTAGAAGCGAATTGTAAAACCTAGTTTTGGACTCAACATTCATATGTAAATCCAAATTAATCTTTGCATCAAATCAAAATGTCAAAAACATTCTCTTTTAGAGAAAAAACAGACATTTGAAGAAATAAACTACTATTAAAAAGACTGTTCATAATTCATTGTTGGCAGAATTTTCTGCATAATGTAAATAACTATACGAAATTAAATATTGTATCAGCTGCAATCTTTCTTTTTACATTTTATTCGGAAAATATGTGCATAAGTTTTCTATCCTTATTAAAAGTTCAAAAGAGAAAAAAACTCTGATTACTATTGAAGAGAAGATGAAGATAAAATTAGACCTAATAATACCTTAAAGTAATAAATAGGAATTAGAGCTACTATTAGGTTCATAAGAATGAAAATCGAAATCCAAGACCGCGTCCTTAAAGAAGTTCTACTTTCACACGCATACAGGACAACTCAAGTACTGACATGCTGTAGCAAAAGCTACAAAGCAACTTTCTCTAGTTAACAGGCACATACGGCGAAACGTAGAGAGAACTTGCCAGGAAGTGCAGGTAGGAGGATGCGGATGCTGCCAGAAGAAGCGTGTGAAATGAACATTCTATAATTATATTCTTGGCTGTCCGGGATGAGACGTTTCTTGCTGGATAGAGCTGACGTTTCGGCCATCTTGTTGTGGCCCCCTTCAGAGCTATACTGCTGAAGAAGACCACAACATATACAACTTTGGAGGTCACAACTGTACTGCTTTGAGCAGTATAGCTCTGAAGAAGGCCACTACAAGATGGCCGAAAGGTCAGCTCCATCGACCAAGTCGCGGTTCATCCCAGACAACCAAGGATACAATGACCAATAGCCGCGGAAGCTTACGAATCCATATCTATAATTACTTCCTTTGCTGTTTTGTGAGTTATTAGCATAGTAAGATCTAAATCGGATATTTTATTTGTAAGGATATCGATGTAATATAAGTAATATTCTGTAATTATATGAGATACATTATTTTATGAGATTCAGAAATAGGATATTTGTGTAAAATTCCCATTTTTTACTGCGAAGAAGATCCTAGGCAGTTCCTTAATTTTAGCTCTTTAAGCTCGTTGTTTACTGTTTTATTTATGGAGTTGACTTTTTGTTTTAAATTAGCACAATAACCAACTGAATGGTAATCTGAATTTAAGGGAAGAAAAATGCAGTTATGACAAGTGACCCGGAGATGTATGTCGGCGCCGGATGACGCCATTCAGTAGAGGAAGACCACCGCCACCTTCGAGGAAAAAACATGCCCTACACTTACGGGACTAATGGTCTCAGTAGTTGACGCGACCGGAATTACTAACAATCAATCAATCAACGAACTTGAGTCAAAAAGTAGTTGGTAGCACAGGGCATTCACGTAAATGCTCGACAGTGCAGCCCATTTTCGAATGGACTAATGGACAAGTTTCCCGAATTGGTGCATTAGGCAGTAGCGAGGTGTGATTATTTTTTTTGGTTTAGCTCCACCGCAGATTTACGTATAATTAATTGACATTTATCAAAATGATAGTGAGTGTGAGGTAACGAATTGCATATTAACAACAACGTCAGTTTATCGCACAGCTATCGGCCCTCGGTTAGTCAGTATACGGCATCTCTCGAGCACACATACTGCGCATGAGTTGAATGCTCTGAACGCCAGAGCCTCCTTCAATAGTGTTTACATTCGCAAATAAGCGGTACGTTCAAGTCGCAAAGCATACCTGGGGCCTGGTGTGAAACGTAATTGTGAATGTGAAAATTATCAATAATCACTTTATGAATGAAAATAGATTTGTGTTTCAAGAAATGTTTGGGTAGGCTCCGCCTTGCAGTCTAATAAGCAGCTGCGCCACTAGCATTACATTTTATTGATCGATTGATTGATTTCTTTCGTGTTTCCGGGCGCGTCAACTGCTTTGATCATTAGTCCCGTTAGTGTACTGTATGTTTTTTCTCGGGAGATGGCGGTGATCTTCCCCCGCTAAATGGCGAGATCCGGCGCCGACCGACCGTCGGCTAGTGGGGTTTCCCCCTAACCAGGACTCTCCCACCAGCGGGGCACCGCCCCAGCCGGGACAAGCTCTAAGCTCCCGACCGGTCTCCCGGAATATGTGGTAGTGTAGTGCATATAGTGTAAGTGTGTGTGTAAGGGGAGAGGATAAAACAAGGAAGAGGAAGGACAGATTGCGCGCGGTCCGTGGCCCGTTTGGTAGGGTACTGCTCCGGCATTCGCCTGGTGTTGATCGGAGAAACCACGGAAAACTACCGATCAGAGCAGCCGGCCGCTAGAATTCTCCTCCAGACAGCGGCTGAATTCGACTAGCATTCGACAACTTGTAACAATTTGAACTTCGCGGGTGCGTTTTAGGATGATCCTTCTGCCTTCTCGGTGCTGCGTCACCATAGTGAGCGCCGCGACTCACTTCGTTATTTCCGCCAGGAGGAGGAGCGAAGGAGGAGCGAGGCGAGGAGGGCAGGGCTTCGCCGCGCGCTGTTCCGCCCAGCCGAGCGCAAAAAGCAGCGCAGCGCTGCTCAGACCCGGGAGCCACCGAGGGAGAGATCGGGGAATCGCTCGGCTGCCCCCGCAACCACTGCCCTGCGGCTGGGCCCAGATCTTCACCTCGTCAGATGCTCACATCACAGAAACGTTTGAATGATTCGTGTTTCCGAGATCGTTATTCCCGTAAGTGTAGCATGTTTGATGATATGGCGCTGATCTTTCCCCGCTGGATAGGGACATTTGGCGCAGATCTACACGCTTGGTTTGGTTGTTAGCGATTCCGGGAACCGTCAACTACTGAGGTCATTAGTCCTGTAAGTGTAGAGCATGTTTTTTCATCGGGTGGTGGCGGTGATCTCCTGCTGGATGGCGAGATTCGGCGCCAACCTACCGTCGGCTAGCGGCGTTTTTCTCAGATATCTCCCACCAGCAGGGCACCGCTGCAGCCGGGACAAGCTCTCGATCGGTCTTCCGGCATGTGTGTAGTGTATGTTAGTGTAAGTGTGTATGTGATGAGGATAGGACGAAGAAGAGGAAGGAAATCGCACGCGGTCCATGGCCCGTTTGTTAGGATACTGCTCCGGCATTCGCCTGGTGATTATCGGAGAAACCACGGAAAACTACTGATCAGAGCAGCCGGCCGCTAGAATTCTCCTCCCGACAGGGACTGAATTCGACGTAGCTGACAAGCTAATGTCGAAAATCCTGCCGCCGTCGGGACTCAAGCCTAGAACCTCCCGGTCAGAGGCACTGCACTGAGCCACCTCTTCCGGTGCCGATGTACACGTCAGAAGGATTTTTTCCAATCAGGTTTGTCACACCAACGGAGTATCTCCCTAGCCGAGAGAACAAGCTCTAAGCTCCCGACATGAGTGGTAATGTTGGGCTTGTAGATGTAATTGCGTATAAGTAACGGGGAAGGATAGGGCAAGTAAGAGGAGGGAAAGATAGGGCGCGGTCTGTGGTCCATTTGTTAGGGTACTTCTCCGGCATTCACCTAGTGTTGAATGGAGAAACCAGCAAAAATAGCGATGAGAGCTAGAATTCTCGAACAAACTACGACTGAATTCGTCCTAGCTATATAGCTAATGTAGAAAATCCTGCCACCGTCCGGACTCGAACCCTAGTCTCCGTGTTAGAGGCACTATCGTGGCATCAGTTCATGCCTTGAGCCCCCCCCCCCCAAGCTAGTACAAACATTTTAGGGCACACTACTGTTTTCTTTTTTTGTCGAAGGATGAACCAAGAACTAATTTTAAAATCCATAATTATTTCTGAAGAGAACGTTTCTTCGCGTTGGATATTTTTTTTCAGTACAAAAGAATGATGAATCGATATTCGTACCAAATACTAAGGAAAAGATCCATTAGAATTGGAAGGACGGTGGAATGGACATCTCGATGTTTATGGATATGATATTATTATGATAAAACTAAAAATATAAAATTTCAATACGAAGTAGAGCAACAAGAAAATTAGTTTAATTGTTTAATGCATGATATTTATCATATTATTTATTTATATTGACTTTAGTATATTCAATCCAGCATTCTTATTTGTTTCAATTATAGGATCGCTGGAACTTTCTTTAAAAACAAAAGCACGCATAGCTCAATTCTAATACTTAATTTTGTGAATAATATAATCTGACTGCTATCTGCCATTTATTTTCTTATCTTTTCTCCTCCGCAGTATATCCCGTCATCTACCACCGCATACTTAATTCACTGTACGAGCCAACTACCCGAAGAAAATGCAGTTAAACACGGGCAATGTTTCTAACTCGTTCCGATTTTGTACTGAGTTAAAGAGATAAATATGATTTAGTCACAGACAAGTAGACGAGAGAACAGACGTGAATAGTAAAAAAAACTACCATGAATCGTTTATATCAAGAATTAAACAGTTACTAATACCTAGAGGACAAAAAGAATATGGATTTTAGAAAGTACTTAGTCAACTGAAATGTCTTATGAACCAGAATAATGAAGGGTCACTTATAAATGAACAACAAGGAGCAGAGGCTGGAGCTCAGACACAATTATGTTTTCAATCATGAATACGTTGGGCCCTCTACGAAGCCCCCATTACAACCTTGTCATTGTGAAACGTTCAGCTGGCAGTCCCTTTTATTGAGACGTCATCTAAATGTACCTGAGCCTGTAATAATTCATCGTTAATCAAAGAATTCTTTTAGCGAGGTACTGTGGCTCTTGAGATGTGTGAAATGACAGGCAATTAACTGCGAAATGACTTAACCATACACCTTCCCATTACGGATGTCATTAGTACCCATGCACAAATAGGGCAACGGTGCGCCCTTGTCGAGTTTATGATTATTGCCAAAACCGCTGGGGAATTTGAACTTCACTGTAATTCATCTTAATTCAACTACTCTACGTGACGTCCCTTTTTACTCTGACAAAATGGAAATTACACTTTTCCGAGAATATGATTAATGTTTGCCATTTTAGCAAAAGAAACTCAATTGCAAAATATATTAGGGTTAGGTGAAAACGAATAACACTTCACAATTATTCAGTACCAATTTTATGACTGCAAGCATTAAATCTTCTAGAGAAATTCATATTTCAGTAAAGTAATTGATTTATTTAAAAGATATTGTGATAAGGGAATTTATATTAGGGAGATGGTCTAGTAAGGTCCGGGGCCACTGAGAACATATGTGGTGATTCCATATGTAACACACATAATCTGTCAAAATTATTTCTTAGATGTTGGTTACACAGTCTTCTCTAAGTCAGTCAAGTTTGTTAGATCATCAGTTATCGTTGAATAATGGTGAAAAGTGTGTTGGGGTTAAATTCGAATAAGTTGCAATTCCATTAAAAAGTAAGTAAAGAGTTTTTATCTTCAAACTTATCTTAAAATTGTTTAATGTACTTCATAAGAAAACGACGTTTTAGTTATCTACTGCACACCACAAAAGTATTTTTCATTTCAGTATAAAGTGATACTGAATCCAAAATTTCAAAATGGAGGGTTGGGGGTTAATATGGACATTGATTTTAGGGTTGTCCACTCTAACCCCGTAGTACTGAATGGCAAAATTTTACACTTTTTGTTCAGAATGTGACATGGGAAAACAAGGATACGCTCCGTGAATCCCACCACAAATAATGTTGCGAATTTAGGGCGCCGCAGCGTGGAAGGCAGGGAGTAACGGGGTGGAATGAGGGGAAGAATAGGACTTGGCAATTTTCGGGCAAATTCCTAGCCATGATGCTCGTAATCCAAGGCGTTGGGCAAGACCGGTCTAAATTTTAAGGACTGAAACGAGGACATATGATCCATTCTCTCACTTGCTCAGTCTATTTACTTTTGTTCTGTTTTCGTTTACGTCGATTGCGCCTAGCAAATTTCGAACTTCTTACTTTTTTATATAATATTATTTTTTATACCGCTTAAGGAGTGCTTTTTTGAGGGTTATAACTACACTTTGTAATGGGTGGAAAGCACCTATACCACTAATGTGAAGACCACTTCCAACAATTTTATCATGCTATCACTTCTAGTTCTGTATTTCATGTTTTTCGAAATTGTTATGCATATAAAATTAAATCTAAAGAGTTACACTTCAATTTTAATTTTTTGGATACAATATTTCACTGCCCAAATGTATCTTCTTATTCTATTATTCAATTGTTAACCAAGAATTAACTCCTCTTGGATCAGATCCACTAATCAAACAATTCACGTTTGTTGGTAGAATATGTTCTTCTTTCGACTGAGTCAACCATGATTACGTAGGGTAAAAGGCCCGCAAGTTAGGATGTTAGGGCTCCTAGCATGTTCTTAAGATTTTTCCTTTTCCTCTTTGATTCGTTGGGAGTGTCGTTATTTTTACTTCTTTCGATCTTTTCTGTTTCATCTCTTTTTTCATAACCTTAATTTCTTAATATTATTGTATAGCTTTCTGTAAAGGTTTTGTTTGTACTTCGGCAATAAATATTTTAGGATCTTAACTATTTTGTACTAGAACAATGTGGATTTCTAACGTGTGTGGGCTCTGTGAAAGATGCTTCTTAATCTTCACTGCCTTCTGTTAATTTTGAGTGACTATAAAAAACTTCGTTACTTTCATTTTCTCGCCTTACAACGTACACAATAAAGATAAAGTATTTTAATCATGCGGCGGAAATCGACGATTTCTCAACAAGAAATACTTTTATAGTCGAGTTCTAATAATGAAAAAGTAGATAAGTCTTGTTTCTGTGTGTAGCAAATTACTTCCTCTAAAACGCTGTATAGTCAGAATCCACATTTTGTGAGTCTTTGATACCGAAAAATTGATTGAGAGCCAAACGAGTCTGCCTTGTCCGTTCGTCCGTCTGTGGTCGACGCTAGCGCCTAAACTGTTCAAAAAGATTTTTTCCAAAATTGATACTTTGCGATCTATGTGAACGAATTCGAGGCCCTGTGAGTTTGCAGCGGATATTTTGACTTTTGGAGTACTTTACAACTCATCAGCATACGCCTCAAGATTTTCAGAAATTTTCTTAAAAACTGCTCCAAAATTTTTGATTAATCTTTGTTCTCGGAATACGTAGAGAACGCTTAAAAAATGGCTCAAGTCTCATCTTCATTTAATTCGCTGAATTTGCAAAAATTAGAAGTAATGCGAGAAAGAACATGCTGTTTGCATCACTAATTTAATAATGGTGACAAAAAATCCTTTTCAGATGCAATTCCTAATTAGAAATGTAATACCCTTCTCTTCATATATATGGTTGGGTTAGAGAGCCATAGAGTAACTATTGAGCTGAGAGTGTGTGGAGAAAGTTGGTAGACAATGCACCTAATACGGAAGATACTTCCCGGTGGATGGCGGCTGAGGTCGCGGCACGTGTGCTCTGGGTGCCGGTGTTCGGGTGAGGTGGAGGAGAGGGGAGTGGGGCGCCCGCGGGGGGCGTGTGGCGCCGCCGGCCGCCGCGTCGCGTCGCGTCGGGTCGAAAGTGGGTCGCGCTGGCATCGATCCGCGGCCCGTCGTGGCCCGCGCGCTGACGACGCACGTGAGCCAGTCTCCGACGGAGCGGGGCAGAGGGGGAGCACGGGTGGGGACAGGATGGGATCGGGGGACTGGGCGGGGCGTGTCGGGAAATGGCGTGCGGGGAATGGCGTGGCGGGGATTGTTGTGGAGCGCGAGTGGCGTGGCGAACTTTGCGGCAAGCGATGATCTCAAGACAATGCTGCGTGATCTTGAATATTATAATTAAATTACATAAAATGGTTTGCGCAATCTCCTCTTTAACGTAGTAGGTGAAACACAAGTGGGCAGAATTGATTGAATACATGAAAATACAAGGAAATTATGCAATAATTAAACTTTTCGCACAGAATCGTGTATGCTTTGCTCATTATCGCGCCTCACGTATGGAGTCTTGCATTGTCATGGGCTTTTTTTCAGGCAAGTGAACATAGTAATGAGACTCCTACTCGTATATCTACATCCGTCTTGCGTTGTATGCGTGCTGGAAGGGGGACTTCGAAGGGTAAATGTTGGTGAATGTTTATGGTTGGAATTAACGGTACCGCAATGCATTTCGCTCCGAGGAAGGGCGCAGAATGGCGACCGAAATGTGGGAACCTGTGCCTAAGACGGTGCGGCGTCTCCCCGCAGCCAAGTAACCCCTGACTCCGGCCGTGGAAGCTACGCTCTCTATGGTACAAGTTAACCACACCACAACCACATGATGAAAACACTCATACCTCACGTGGAAATCAAAGTCCCACTCTGAAGTATCACCGTGCGTACATCGCACTTCCGCTCAGCGTACTTGGTCCCAGCAGCAAGCCTCTATGCCACTGAGAAGACGACCTCGCAAAATACCGATTGATTTATTAATTACTTCGTGTTTCAGGGATCATCAACTACTATGGTAATTAGTTCCGCAAGTATAATGAAAGTTTTTTTCCCGAGACGTGGTTCTGATCTTTTATTGTTGGAGTGAGATTGGCGCTGACCTACACGTCGGCTTACGGGTTTCCCCGTCCATTTCTCATCACCGGGGCACCATCCAAGCCGGGACACGTTCTCCCGACTGTTCTCGATACACGTGTGATAGTGAAGTATATTTTTCGTGTAAGTCTGTATAAGTAAGGGTTGAAGAGAGGACAAGGAAGTTAACGGAAAGATAGCGCGCGGTCTGTGGTCCGTTTGTTAGGGCGGCATTTATCCGATGTTGATCCTAGAAACCGCGGAAAACTACGGATCAGAGCAGCTGACCGCCAGCACTCTCCTTCAGACAGCGGCTGAAATCGACCTAGCTATCTAGCTTGTCGGAAATCCATCCATATTTGGATCTCGAACCCTAGGACCACCCGGTCAGAGTCACTGCAATGACTTCAGTTGAGACAGTGAGCCAACTCACCGACTTTAATTTTTTTTCATTTTTAAGTCAACCAAGAAGGCGTAGACATCTGCAGTAGCACCTGCTGTGCGAACATTTAGTTATCGCTTCGAACCCAACCTACGGAATGAAAGTAATTATCTAATATATGGCGTGGAAAAAGAAGCGAATCATCACACCTGAATCATTTGTCATTTCGTAATTGCAGACCAAGTCGTAAGATAATTAGTTCTTAACATTCCCTCTGGAATAATGACAAAAGATGAGTTTGAAGATAAAGATGAGTTTCAAGATGAGTTTGTAAATTAGAATAAACAAAACCAACTCGTCTTCATATCTCAAAGATGTCGAATTACATGGACATAAAGAAATTTAAAAATTCAACTGGAACTACAAAATGTAAAACTGTTTCCACTTACCATATACTTGCTGTCTGCTCGACACAGATGCTTCTCACTATTAGTCGTTGAAAGATGCATAAAAATTAAAATTTGTCACTGTATTATTTTCATACTAACTGGAGAATTAGATGTGAATACGAAAAATATGGAAAATGAAACCAAAAACCATTTTTCCCGTGGTATCAGAGAGGCAAAGGTGCTCCACTGTTTGCTTCCTGACAATAACATTAACAAGAATTGACCCCACATCTACATACGTCAACGCCTTCGCTCTGACGTCAACGCGACCAGCGAGAACGTCAGACTACAAAACTCAAGGCGCTGGAATTGGTGTGAGAAGAGGAGACGCATGCGATCGAAGACATTATAATTTTTATAGAAAATTTAACTCTCTCTTATATGAGTTGGCATTGCTTGTGATCAATGTTGTTACAGTATTCTCCTGGAAATGGGAAAAGACTGAGAGCATTTGCGAGATTCATTAATTCTATAACTTCGTGAATGATTAAACAGAAATGATGGATGCAAAGTAAATTAGTCAATAAATGTATGTCAGTCAGAAAGTAGTGTCTCCTATTTTTTTCTACTTATAAAATTAATTAAGTGGAAAATTTGAATTTAATGCATTTCCTCAAAGCTTTTTCTATGATCTTCTACACGGCTTCTGCCGTGTAGAAGGTAACTTCCGGTAACTTTTGCGTCAACATGTGGCAGCACCACAGTCGCTTAAGAATGGCCGACATCGATGTTTGTATGAGATAATGTTGAGTGATAGAATTCTTGAATGTAGAAAGTAAAATGCCTATCCTCCTTCATAAAAGACTGAAACATGCGTTCGGTGGTGCATCAGTGGATGTCGGCACTGTTAGACGATGGGCTTGTCGCTATAATGTAACTGAAGGGATGACCGCTGGGTGACGCTAGTGGGCATCATTCGTGATCACCGCTGGGTGACTGCAGATGGCTTGAAGGAGATAATGCCGCACAATACACCTACAGTCACTCGACGGTCACCACGTAAGATGCCAACGACTTGCTGAATGTTGAGTTCCGTGACTGCAGTCACCGACCTGCCGCCCCGCTTTTCGTCAGCCAATGATGTTTGCCCTTCTGCTTCGTTGTAAAGGCTGCATTAGTAATGTTTCAAAATTTGATTTTTAAATGTATTGCACGTCTGTACAAGCACATTTTAATGCAGTAGATTTAGTAAAAATATATTAATACAAAAGAAAGCATTACTCCGTTCAAATTTACAAATCGAGGAGTGTATGAAATAGTGTGACTTAAGCTATGCTGCCTAATAATAAAGCGTGAGATGAAAACACCCTTATTGACCTTACCACTCCTGCGTATGTGTGTTTAGTCGTGCTGCCTGTACAGAGATTGTACTCCTCATCAGACCTTACCACTAATGAGAGTTAGAAGTAATCATTATTACGCATGTAAACAGTGTTTAATAGAGAATAGCTCTTTTCGTTTTTAACTGAAGCATTGTGAGATCCACGTGACTACACATTGTGTTCAATGCAGCAATTGCCTTAAAACAGAACTACCATCTCGTAGCGACGTACATGAGCTCACAAAATGCCACATGCTCCCAAAATGTCCTCCTCTGTATAGTCTTCGTGACTCCCACCGTACGGCGTCATTAACGACATATCATCCTGAAAACCCATCGCCACGAAACGGCCCTGAGTCGTGGCGCTGAATGGTCGCTATCGCCCGGCGACGGCACCGGGCGGCACCTCGGCACTGCCGCGACCAGGAGCACTTCGCCCTAGCCACCGCCGCTGCCTCGGCGCCTGCGCTTACAGCGGGGCTTTCCCCGAGTCCGCCTCGGCTTCCGACTTGTATAGGGCCACGAACAAGGCGCCGTTCAACGAGGAGCACGATTTCGTTGGACTCTGCGTCAGAGGTATGTCGTAAATGCTTCGGTTGTCACGCATCTACAAGAATGACAAACACACCAGGAAGGTGAAAGGTCTCTAAACGTAATGATAATTATTATAATTCGAATGCATATTTTTAGAACAATTCAAAAAACAGCATTTTTTATTTCCAATATGAGTGGTATACTCACAACTCCTATTGGCATTTTTGAATTGCTGATTAATAGGTCATCATTTATTTATTCAGCTTTCTTTACAGCTACAGCAGACATGTTTGCACTCACATAAATAAAAATTCTCCTTAAAACTGCACCCCAACGTCGGTATTCATATGATTTTTATTTCCATGGCTATGTTTCGTTATTTACACAGTTCCTCGCTCACATTCCCATAACTTATACTACTTTTATATTTTACACAACTCCCTGTTGTGTAACTTACAAAATTCCCATATATTTACAAAATTCCCCGTTGACATCTACAACACTTTTACTTCCCCATGTTTACCTATAACTTGACTAAATGTTAACCTATATATCATCACTAAACTTTACCTCGTTCCCCATCCCCTCACGTTATCAATTCCTACATTATCCTCCTACTTCCTGTCTCAATTTCTCTATCTTCCTCATTGCTCACTCTCCAATTGCAACGACACACAACCATTCTCTCTTTTAACCTCCCGATACATTGTCCGTTCTCCAACTCCTCCCTCACCTCTCAATCACATATTCCCATGTCTCCGCATTCCCTTCACAAATACATCATCTGTCTTCTTTTTTCCTCCAGCAAAACCTACTTCTCAGCTTGTTCCCAATCCTAATCCTCCCTATTCTGTTTATGTTTTCGTTCCTCACACATTCATGGGATCTCGTATAACGTGTATTTTCGTATATTTCTTTATAGACATTTGACTGTCAAATTCTCCGGTAACGCTCCTGTTATTGCACTTCTGTGTTTTTCTCTTAACATGAACGCATCTATACAACTAACAATTCTATACATATTGATGAATATCCTCTTTCCTTCTCACATCGAGGTTTTCTTCTATTGGTCCCTTCCTTCATCTTTTTCCAAAATTTTCTATCTACCCCTCCTCCTCCACTTTCTATAATCTTTCCACTATGCTATTCCTCCCGCCTTCCCCCTTCCTTACTCCTCCGTTTCTTTTCGAACTATACCCTCTCTAATCACAAGCACCATATTAAATATCTTTCTTGATAAGCTTATGTGTTTCCTCATTCTTTCCTATCCCATTCATTCGTTTTCTACATCAAAATGCTACTAAGAAGACCATGAAATATTTAACTCCCCACAAACAATTCGTTCTAAAACTCCTTTTAATAATCCCTCATATCTGCTGCTGGGATATTGTACTCGTATCTACTGACTGTGCTGGTCTACTTGTGTTAGTCTCATTGTGTTGTATTAGTCTTAATTTAATTTTCCGAGATATTTAACTTTTCTTACTTAAATTCTGAGCACACCACAACGTTCGCAAGTTGTTAAGATCAATGACGTGAAAAAAATATTTATTAGCATATTAAGGAAGTTTGATTTTATCATTCATGTATTAGCAGGGATTTTCCGTCGATTTAACAATTTCGATTTATCTACTCAAAAAATTCCGTTACAAAATGCATTTTATTAAAAACGCTTGAATAATTATGGCTCTCTATAAAAAGATGACATAGTATTATACATTTCTTGGATGACTTACAGGTGACATGAGGAATCACCTTTTTACAAGCGCATGGCGCTAATATTATCTGAATGTATATAGCCTACGTAACAGGTGCACAAAATGAGAACTGAGAGGAATACGGGAATGCACTCGTGTCGGCCTAATAAATGCGAATCTTGGTTGCCAGCATTTCGGGGCGGACGCTGCCACTAGTGTCGGTGCGCTGTGACCCGACTCCCCACCCCCCTCAGTGCTGAAGGGCGCGAGGGGCCGCAGCAGCGCCCATGGCCGGGGAACGCAAGTCCACGTTCGAATGCTTGGCGGTGGGTTCCATTCACACGCCGCGGAGCGAGTGCGAAACAACCGCCGTTGCTTATCCCACATTTCATATTCACCAGCCACTCTATTGCACATGAAATGCTGTAAGGCTTCTCGTTATCTAATATTTAAGCGCCTAAAAGTACGTTGCACATGAAATGATTTAAGGCTTCTCGTTATCTAACATTCAAGCACCATACTGAAGACAAACGATCGACAAACGAACCAAAGTACTGAAAACAAACGATCCATGAAAACTTTTCTAAAGCTCTTTTCAAGTTGCTAATTTTGAGCTATCATAGTATTAATACACAACTCCTAACACAGTGGTCACGACAACTTTATTAAATAAATGGCAGCATCATTTTCTTGAAATTTTATTATATTAATGTTTCATAAGTCTGTAGAAGATTTTTTGAGTGTATGTTCAGAGAAGCGTGATTCAACTGGCCCTAAATGATATATTATTTTTACACAAAGAGTAGTGCAAGCCTAAATTCGGGTCTATACTTTCTTGGTGTTCATAACATACGCACTTTCTTTTGGCAAACTAAATTGTGCGAAATTAAATTTCCCAGATATACAAAAACATTTTGGGAGGTACATTGTCTTAAAATTACACACTGACAAACTTTCTGCATACATTTCCGTTCGTTCAAAATATACATTCATTTATCAAGGCAGTGCATTTTTGTAGTAATGTATTTTGTAGTAATGTGTTCGTGTTTTTCTATCTGTCTGTCCGTCCTTCCGACACTCACATGTGGACCTCTTTCGCTCTATCGTTTCCGGCAAATGTGTTTATTACACGTGAAGGCCTGCTGGTGTGAAACTCACCATTTTTCTGGCTTCTTCGAGAGCATTCTAAAAGTATTGTCGGAAAAACGTTTCTTGTTTCTTTCTGCGCCCAAAACGCGTTTTCGGGGAGATCTATGGAGGTGATCAACTACTCATTCGATTGGTCGACGAGACAAATCGTTTGGCTCTATTTTTACCCGCTTCTATCTTGCATATTCTCGAAGAAATCTAAAAAGAGGGCGGGTTCAATGCACGTAAGTTGGTAAAATGCTGTGATTTACTATACTCACTTTCCAGCATAACGTGAAACCTTTAGGATATGATTCATAAGATTAACGATTGGTAAATGTAATGCAATGAAACACACGTTTTTAAAAAGTACTTCAATCGATACTTTTTCATTAATCTCTCTGTTCCTGAGGGTAGACAAGCCAGTCAGCTGTTTTGTAAGTAAAATGTCTTATTATGAACTTCTATAGCACAAATAAAAAAAATCAAAATGGAAATACCCTCCTATATCAGTTTCAAGTATCTCTAAGAGTACCTACATCTTCAAAGAAGAGTAGCATACAGTAATTTACGTCATAAGGACGGAAAATGTTACATTACGAGCGAGATGTTTCCAGCCGAGGCGACGTTAGGAGCCAAGGTTAGAATTTCTAACGAGTATGCTCGACTTTATTTATTATTTATTTATTTTACGTCAAAAACAGTTAAAAACTGTAGGTGACGTGCTATGGGGAGAAGTGGATTCTGTGCACGTTTTCAAAATTCTGTGATCCCTACCGTAAGCCATATATTACTTGAAGATTGAATACAGAAATAAAATGAGGGTTTTTGCAAGAATTGTTAATAAAAATATTCGCTCCAATGTAATAAAATCTACATCTAAAGGTAAATCAGCAATAAATTTAGACTCTTATCCCTCATCATGTCCTTCGTTAAGGAATAATACTTCCTGCAACGACATCATGGAGAGCGATTATTTGAATAACTAAATTTCCCACTGAATTCTAGAAGACGTGCGCAGATAATGAAGTTACATTTATGTCCAGAAGCAAAACAAGGGGTCATCTCAACATTTGTTCAAGGGATCAGTGAAACTGGACAAAAAATCTAATCGAGATTACGATTTATGTTTCGTAATACGTTTTATTTCATACTATATCGCATTTCCTTACTTTTATTTTAATTTTATATTGCAGTATGTCATAATGTGCGAGTCCCAATAAAGAATTGCCCACCGCGCCAGAGCCCTCTGGAATCTTGTCTGTGAAACAACTGCAGTGCTCTGAACATTTTAAAATGAAATTGAAAGATAAAGTGATACTTTGAAAATCGGTAATAGATGAATCCAATGAAGCAATTGAACAATTAATACCTTAGAAATCGAAAGAAAGATTTAAAAAAGAATATGAAAAATCTTGTTCCTTGAAAAATACAAATAATATTAACATGGTTAATGAGGATAGAAATGGCTTACTTACTTATCAGACTTTGTTCTCTTTGTCATCTTATGGCTCTGTTACTACTTTTTCGTGAATTATTGTAAGTTTCCTTCTCGTTATTGTAATAAACTCTCGTTATTGTAATAAATAAATAATAAATCAGAAACGTTGGTACAAAATTTCCAAGTTCATAAGTTGGTATGAGATTAGAGGTATTTCATTACGGTACACTGTACCATCAAGTCCCACTTTCCTCCCTGCTTCGTGGCACGTAAACAACCGAAATGCGACATTGTATGAAATAAAGAATATTAGAAGGCACCATACATTCATTATAATGTACATTATTCTAACCCCAAAACTACCAATTTAGTAGTTAGAAGAGCTGGCCTGATATACGAAGCTCGTATTCTGAAGGTTACCTATTTATTTCCAATTCCCCTTGACTGCAGCTGTTAGACGCCGTTTCCGCATGGGCGACCTCCACGTGGACGCTCGTCAAGATGGACCAGCAGACCTTCGCCTTCTGCGTGGGCGGGCTGCTCGTCTGCGGACTCGTGCGTGTCCTTCATCTCTTAATTGCATCTCATTAGCACTAGTAACTTAATGACCCGTTGAGAAAATTTGACATTCAGTGCACATGATAATATTTCTTATGCAATTTTGAGGTTTATTGAAACATACCTTACACGAATCGAAGAATTAATTCGGTAAACATTTCTCCGAAGCTCTTGTACAATGTTTTAACTGTCGCGTACTAATACCATTCCAGTACCAGGAGAACATAGAATATAATGGGGGGGGGGTAACGAACGCCGAACCTCAGGTTAAACTGCAAAACAACTGAAGGAACATTTTATATACTTCAGAAATAATGCTACTATAATTTAAAAAATATATTACAATCAGTTTCTGCATACTTGTGTTAAAATATTTTCGGTTTGGGAGATTTTAGCAAATGTATTTTTAACATTTTCTGTACTTGCTGTTCTTTTCGCGGGGACACAGTGTCCTTTTCTCTTGAATTACTTCAATATCTACAATGTTCCCCCGATTGTACAACTGTTATCTATATTGCCAGATAGTCCTTCAATAAGATTTTTATTATTAACAATTATAACTAGTTCATAATGTGAAGCTTTATTGCATGTGTACCTGTTTTGAAACCGAGCGAGTTTTCAGATTTATATGAATACAATAAAGGAACATTATAAACGGGTTGCATACGCTATATTTTGTATAACAACATTATAAACGTATGAGAAAATCAAAGTTACTTTTGGAAAGAACTTTATTGTGACTTCACGGTTATTTGACATCTTTGTGAGAAAACGATGGTCGGCTGTTCGGTTTACTCCTACCTCCCCACAGTTCTCTCGCTGCGATTGGCTGAATATGCAATGACGCAATTATTTGTGCCGTAAACGGTAAATATTTCACAATCTGTGCCGTTAGATGTCATTTTATGAACGATTTCTCGTGGCGAAAATAGTTATTTTTATATTAAGTGAATAAAGTTTCCGTTTCTTTCACGGTCGAGATTGAGAGTTTTTGCCTCGACCTAGGTCTTGGCAAAATATCCCAATATGAAACTTCACACACGAAATATGGATAACATTTTTTTCTACAACTACATAGAAATATAATACAAACAGTTTTGTAAACTGGTATTGGAAAAAGAAATCTCAAATCCTGGACAATATAGAAATGTATTTCATAGGGCCATGATTAGAGAAGAGTATCTAAGTAACCAAACGTGAAAAAAGTATTTTAAAACCATGCAGAAAAGACTTTTTTATTCACGATAACAAGATAGTTGTCATGGCAACAATCTTTTTTTTAATAGATATTAAAAAACGACGAACTTCACGTACGGAGGCACGGAAGTTGCCTTTTTATAGTTACAGAAAAAGGTCGTTTATAATGCTGGAATATAAAAAATAAATCCTTTTATTTTGCCAGTCCGGATGGCCGAGGTCATTAAGGCTGAAGAGCCGTAGCTGCCTCGTGCCTGAAGGATTGCGGGTTCGAGTCCCGCCCAGGGCATGTATGTTTATGTGTATGTCTGTATGTTTGTGATTGCCCATTCATTCTTCAGCATCATCTCATACTTCATCCCACTCCCCGCGGCTAACAACCCTGGGGTGTAAAAATGGATTTGTCATAAGAGTGCCGATCTCTCCCCCCAAAAAAGTCACGTATGTTTGCTACTAGGAAAATATGACTGGGACTCGGTGGGTACACATGGCGCGTTCACGTGGTCCTATGTCAGCCGAATCGCGTCCCCATCCCCCCAAAAAAACAAGCTTTATTTTGAAAGAGCATTGCCAAATAATGCTCGCATGCGAAGTCTGAAGCCGTCGCTCCGTGCTTAGATCTGGAGCCGCATTCGCGCGTGGGTGTGGCGCGGGAGGACCGCGCCCGACAACTCGCAGCTGAAGCTCCTGAAGGCGGTGGAGGCGCGTGTCTACGAGAACGAACTCCTCCACGAACGGGTGGGCAACACCTTTCGGGCTCCCTCGCGCATCATCTGTCTTGTAGATGACTGAGATTTGAAAAAGAAAGTACCTAAGTCATGTTTTTAGTAGAAAACAAAGTAAACAAAATGGTGCCCTTTTCAGTGGTAGAGAGTAACAATGACAGATACAGTCGGACCTCCTTATTTCGAATCTGAAAGTCCCTTCGATAATATTGAGTATATTATAAACATTTTGAAAATGCTTTTAAATAATTTTGGGAAAATGGGTAAAATGAAAAACGAAACAATAAATAATTAATAAATGTTTTCATAGATCGTACCACACATTCATGAATAGTAAACATGAAATTTGTATTGCATTCCTATCAGATCATTGAATTGAAATTTCAAAAAAATAATATACTGGTGCATATATATTGTACTCCTTTCACAATACTGTTCACACTTGTTAACCCCCTTAAACACGTCGTCTGAAACATATTTCTCAATTTAAAAGCCTGTCAAAATGGTGGACATGATTTATATTATGTAGTGTACTACATTTTGTTTGGAGAAATATTCAATTCTGAAAAGGAGTTGGATGTATAGAAATAATTTTCGAAGTATAGAAACGTTTTTAAATGGAATTTTCAAAGAACAGAAATTAATTGGATTTAAAGAGAATTTCGATGTATAGACATTTCAATACATGAAGGTCCGACCGTAATTTCTTTTGATTTTTGTTATCAACAATGCGATTTTGTGAAAATTTTTGCCCATTGTTATGTCTTCCGAAGTTCGTTTTCTCGCTTGATTTTTTCACAAATATTTAAATAATTTTATTAAACGATTACAAACAATGTGGAAAAATGTTTCTTCAAATTTTCTATACAAGTTTTTCGTTTCACAATTTGATTTTACAGATTACATTCCAGAAATAAATTATCACACCTTCAAAATATTGCGTTTCCTTCGCAACTATAATCGTTTATGAACTTTCTTGTTTATCTCGAATATTGGCAAATGACATGTATCATAAAATCATTCCCGTACACAACTAAATGTTTATAAACTTTTCAATGTTTGGTCTAGGGAATGTAACACCTATCACTTACATTTACTTGCGAGCATCAGAATGTTGTGATGACTCAAAACTATAATTGAATCCCAATAATTGAATTTATACCACTTGTCACTTACTACTTTCAATATGTTTCAGCTATTACATCAGGCGTATCGAGGTAAACTATTGAAAAAGGAGGTAAGAATTATCTCTGTTTACGGAATAACTTAATAAATAGAGAGGTGCCCATGGTCTTGAGAAATACTGCTATTAATAAGAAAGTATGTGCCTGCAAAGCTTCCTAGTCTCATTAGAATTCAGAAGCATTTCCGTTCATTTCGCAATCTTGCACTTGAGTCTATGCATTTTATAGTACTTTAGGTTGAACAAATTATATTCACAAAGCAAGCACTTTTCTGCCAAACAAACGACAATAGCAACGTGCCTTGCTGCGCATGCGCAGATGCGGTGGCTGCGTGAGTGCCTGTACGAGACGCGCCAGCGCCTGGAGGAGCTGCGAGGGCAGCAAGGCCTGGTGGGTAGCACAGATGCACTGACATTTTCTGCTGTGTTACTACTCACTTGTAAATCAATAATATTGTGGTATCGCCCGAAATTATATCGACGTCTACAATTGCTGAAGTCACATAAAAATGAAGTTTCGTTAAAGCAAGAAATACATTATACTGGAGTATGTTTGAAGGGTTAATTTCAAAAGTTATTAACGTCATTCTGCCGTTAAACAGCACACAAAAGACATAGATAAACTTTTTAAAACAAATTTTATAACCAACTGAGTCTGTTGCGTAATCGGCCATGTGTCATTCAGTACTTTTGGAAATACCAGCTCTTTATGAAGAATGTAAACAAGAAGTACCTTTCTTGCAGGAGTATTCATCTGCTACAACTCACTTGTTCCGTTTGTTATTTACGAACAACAGACTATAAAATCTTTAACGGACGCCGACTTTTAAGAGTGGCTTTTCGTTCCCCTGATCGATTGCGTTGTCAGAAAAGTATTACGAAATCCACTGAGAACAACTGAAGTAAAATACCAGAACTTGCCTGCTGACTAGTTCCTCACTTGCCTGTTGTGTGTGTGGTGGCAGAGCTTCGGGTCGGAGTGGGGGCTGGGCGCGGGAGCGATCGCGGGGGCTGGCGCGGGGCGCCTGGAGTCGGAGAGCGCGCACGGCCCCGCGGGGCAGGCCCAGCGGCGGCGCCGTAGCAGCGCCCGCGCCTCCCGCCCGCCCCTCCGCCCGCGGCACCGCCCCCGCCCGCGCGCTGCCCTGTCCCGCGCCTCGCGCACGCAGCCCCCGCACTCCGCCGCCGCCGCCTGCGCCCGCCAGCAGGAGCAGGTGCCAGGACACAACCGTAGAACACTGAGCATACATTATTAGGAACCATGAGTCGAATCGACTCACTCAACATAAAATACATTTTTGCCTTGGTTTTCAATAAATTACATAAACTGGGACGATTGAACCAATTTTCAATTTGTAAACGTCAAAACAAGACAAAACAAAGATACCTTCTTTTACTAACGATGAGTAAGATCGACGCACACGAAAGTAGTCTCTTATTGCTAATCATGAGTAATTTCGACTCACTGCCCTTTGAAGCTGACGACGCCACACGAACCTGGCAGAAGTCAGAGACACAACCTAGGTGGGATCACAAGAATTAATGAACAGTGAAACCTTAGGTGACCGGTCAGAGTGCTAGTGACCATGCGGGCTGCGCATGGGCACTTATGTGTACTATGTGAGTCGATTCGACTCATGGTTAGTGTTCTAGGGTTAAGAACCGCATCCTGCGGACAGTTTCCCTCACCTCTTAGTAACCCCTGGGGTCACTGCAATTCCTATGACCGGGAGGCTACGGCTCGACTCCTCACGGTGTGGCAGGATTTTTGTCACTAGCTGTATAGCTAGGTCGAATTCAGCCGCGGTCTGGAGGAGAATTCTAGCGGCCGGCTGGTTCTATCGGTAGTTTTCTGTGTTTTTTCTGATCAACCCAAGACGATTGCCGGTGCAGGGCCCTAACAAATGGGTCACGGATCGTGCGCGATCTTTCCTTTCTCTCTAGTCGTATCCTCAACCCTTTCTTATTCATACGTCACCACACATCTTAGAAGAACAGTCGGGAGCTTAGTGCTTGTCCCAGCTGGAACGGTGTCACGCTGGTGGAAGATATCTAGTTGGGGACCCCCCCCCTGTAGCCGACATGTAGGTCGGCACGGGATCTCGCCTTCAAGCGGGGTGAAGATTACTACCACGTTCCGTGTAAAAAACAAACACTACACTTACGGGACTTAGCAGTTACCGCGCCCGGAATCACTAACCAACGAATTGAGCCCCGCGCCTGTGTGGTGGTGGCAGGCGGAGGCGGCCGGGGGCGACGCGGGCGCGGGCGATAGAGGGCTGCTGGCGAGTGCGCCCCCGCGCGTGGACCCCGAGGTCGCGGGCGACGCGCTGGGCGCGGACGGGGACCCGCCCCCCGACGCCCTCATCAGCCTCTTCGTGCGCTAGCGCCACCATCATCATTCGCATGTTATTTTTCGACACTCAATAAAGTGTATTCATTTCGCATCATTTGTTGCGTCGTTTTGATAGTGTTTATATACCTTTGCAAGAGCCAACAAGTAACTACAATCTTAGGTACATCGAAGATTGTGGATGGACATTCGTGGTGTTTAATGCGTATCTCATGACTGTATTAACAGTTACATGATTGTAACAAATAGTGCTTTAATCGTCATCCTATAAACAACGGAAGTAGTGCATAGTTTTAAATTTTAAGACAATAGATCTTAATAGACCGCAAAGGCGATGAAATGCCGGAAGTATGCAACTAGACTTTCTGGGAATCAAGAAATTGTTAATTACATGGATTTGATAGTGATATAAGAGAAATTTGTCTTTACCTTACACTAAATATTTAATATCTCTAGGCCATGTCCTCAAATTAAATTAAAAATATTCAAATAAAAGAAAAGCTAATTACGATATGAGTAGTAAAAGTGGCATTTTTTGCGAGTAGAAAATATTGCGACGGTCGACGGGCTGAGTTGCGCAATCATTCGAACAAAATAAATCGATCTTACCACGTGTGCCATACACTAGTTTTGACATTACTGACATTCATTTTATTTTAATTCAAGCATACAAACGGCTGAATTTCGGAGTAGTAGCTGATGCGATCAGTCAGGTATTTTATTTTCTTTGTTACATGTACAATTTTATCTGAATATTTGAGCATCGTCTCACTTTTAGCACTAGTACTAAAAGTTGAATTTTTAGCACTGTGCGCATGCTCTAAAAGTAATTGCTATTATTAAAGGCTGTCTAAAAAATGGCCGAGAAATTAATTTTTTCATATTTTTAGAATACTATTATGGTTTCAGATCCTGACACATTTTACTAATGAGACCTATCCGGGGATATAATATAAACGAAACATGGTGGTACGTGTATGAATTCCATCAAGAGTAAAGGCAAAGTATTCATTAATTCCAATCTTCGGGACTCATGCAGGCTATTACTCTTTAATTTTTTTCCTTCAAGATTTCATAGGCTCTATGCAAATACTCCAATTATTTGCTATTGTGATCCATGAAGAAATTCAAACACTTGGCCACTACTGTAAGGGATATACTGTATGCGGAGCGTTATAATTATTGATATTGTAATGAATCTGTTATTTAATGGCAAGGCCTGCTGAAGGGCCTGCTAAAGGCATAGAATAAGTGAGATAGTTGGTGATGTGGTAATGACAACAGATGTAGAAAGTTCGGAGTTGAAAATCAACAAGGAGAAGATGTCGAGATCTTGTAAAGTACAGATTGGAAAAGTTCATCTGGGCTTATTTGTAAACAGATTGTTAATTTAAAAAAATATTTGATACAGACGATTGAGAACTCTGATATAGGTGTATATAAAGGAATGGGACTATCAAAGAACTAATTTAATTACGAACATGAACAGACAGTGACAGAAGATCAACTCACGGAGGATTTTACTGGATATAACATAACATTAAAGAAAACCAGGAGTGAACTAAGATTAAGAACTTTGGAAAATAGTACATGTACTGGAAAAACTTTTGGAATGTTTTTGGGACACTTGAAGAAACTCAGTTAAAATGTAAATCGTATTCTTTAAGACATTATTTTCGTGTCTATTAGATTGTTTCGCTTATAATTTTAATTATTTCACTTTTGTTGTTCACGTTCAAGAATTCAGTTAATTTATTATCCAATATTCTTTCTTGGTGTAACTAATATTATTTTTCAATAGTCCTAGTCTGAAAATAAAAATGAAGAAAGTGGCCAAGTTATTGAATTTGTACAGCGTACACAATGTGTATAAAGATAAACGTCATATTCATCAATAGGTGTTGTGATTCTCTTCATTCTAAACAAATCACATCAGCCACATGGGATAGTTGGTAAACGTATGATTCTATGATTGGGGTAAAGAAAATATTGCAGAACCCCATCTTCCACATCTACGGTCTCATCAATATGAAATGTATTAACATTCCCCCCAGGGAATTGCTGACCATGATCCAGAGCCCTTCCACCTCCCGCCGAACCTGTCCCCCTTAGGTCCCTTTGTGGGGCGCATCACCAGCTGTCACAGAGCACCGCCTTTTCCCGGTCACCTCCGCCCCACGCTGCACTTGCGTCACATCGTGCCGCTGGTCTCACCGCCGCTGTTGCCACAGTCGCCGCCGCCCCCGGCCCCGCCCCTGTCACCGCCACCGACCAGGTCTTTGCCAGCGCCACCGCCACGCCCACCGTCACCCCCTCTAACGCCACCGCCATCACCAGTGCCACCGTTGCCGTCGTCGCCGCCGCCTCCACCGCCACCGGTACCGCCAAGGCCACCGCCACCACCGCCACACCACCTCTTAACATCTTCGCCGCTGCCACCACCACCGCCACCATCGCCGCCTCCCCTGCCACCGCTATCACCTCCACCACGACCACCACTCACCCCCCGCCCCCCCCGCCGCCCCCCCCCGCCGTTTTTCCGAGCGAGCGCGCGCGCACAGAGCGGGATCCCCGGAGCGTCACGGCGCCGCGCCTCGCCTCCGTCCACTTGGCTGCCCCGAAAGAAGCCCCGCGCCCGGGGGAGGTTTCGTGCGTCTTCATCGCGCTCCATCTGCGTGCGGCGCCGGCAGGGCTTTCCAATTAGCGCGAACCTGCCGCTCGCGAGCTGTCAACGCGCGTAGTACTAGACCGTCGAGCTGTCATTCACCCCCAGACCTCGCCCCCCCCCCCTCCCGATTCAATTCGTTGCACATGTGCGTTGTATTAGAGATGCGGCTCCGGTGGCGCTAGGGTGCTGCAACGTGTGACGCTTATTCGTTTCAAATGGATTTAAATGAAACCAGTCAAGCGTAGTCGTCTGCGTTAAGGACAGATGTTGATATTTGCGCAATGCAATCATTGGTATCAATGTCCTCGAATCATGAAATAATACGAAGAATTCTCTCTATTTAATAACAAGCTGCAGAAATATTACGTTTTATAAGACTCCAATCACCTTGAGTATACTTATTGCTACACAAGGAATCACACTCAGCGGTGTATCAAACCTATTTTAGACGAAACACTTATAATTACACAGATTATGTTGTATAGAAATCAGCAGGCGCAAATGCAACAATCAACACACTTTGCGCTATACCTTACGTTACCACTGTGCATAACTCCGAGACCATTCGTTGTAGACTCTTAAAACCCAGCTTTATGTGTTCCATATGGGTGAAATACAAGTAGTATCTTATGCCTAATCTACAATATAAAAAAAAATAAAATAAAAAAAACTACTGAGAGGATAGGGCTTTTGACGGTGACGGAGTCGGAGACGGACGAGTTTCTATTATATTCGAGGAGTGTATCCCTACTCTTTAGCGAACATTTCCAGAAATGTTCGTAGTATGAGATATTAATATGAAGATATTTTCATTTTACAAAACAATAATTTACAATGCGCAGAATGTTTCAATGGATAGAACAAGTTTGTTTATACTTTTCGTTGAGTGAGTCCAACATAACTGAATCCCCTTCTCAGAAACGACTAATATCTCGAAAAAAAGAGATATAGAGTATTTAAAAATATAAATCAGGAAAGGCGAAGTAAATCAAATTATATGGAATTGTTACTCGAATGGAAAAACATGGTTTTAAGTCGTTAAAACTCTCTTAAAACTAACACATCTTTACTTCTGTGTACAGTAGTGTTGGCGTCATAATTTTTAAAAATGATCCTTACACATACGTCGTGTTCAGTGACTTCAAGGATTCATGCCAAATTCGAAGTAAGTCTAACAACGCTTTTGCTGCGCTTAAATGCGTAACAAACACATTTAAACCCAGGCGAAATGTCGAACGGTCGAATAAAACAGACCCCGGCTATTTCACTCATTTTATGTCAGTATGGAAACAAAAGAATAAATTCAAGGTAAGAGTTCTAATAAACATGATAGGTAATGAATATAGCGTAGTAATGCGGACACAACAGCCTGTCATACTCCATTGAATTTTACTAGTAATCCAGTAAACCCTCGTTAGCACGAACTCACTTAACACGAATTTCGCCGTAACATGAACAACATGTGGGTTCCTGGAAGGGATTACAGTAATATGGACATACGAGTACATAATAATCGGATAATACGAATTTTTGTAACACGAACTCCGATTATTTCGGTCCCATGGAGTTGGTGTTAATGAGGGTTTACTCTATAATATTTTATTTTGTTGAGTATTAAGGTGGTCTTAGAGTAGGAAATAATTGATATATATTCCTGAAGTAAAATATATTACGACAGACTCTCTCTAGTTATTATTTATAACAAAACTTGACAAATACCATGTAATACTAATATCAGGGTTAGAATTCTCTATTCCTTCATGTGAATGTTCAGTATAAAATGCGATCACAATGGACAGAAAATGAAGAATAAAGTGTGGAAAAGAGTTGATAAAAGTGTAAGCGAAAGAAAGAGTGAAGTTAAGAGGTAATGTGATAACCAGTGTGAAATACCGGCTACAGTGAATTATACCCTTCATAAACTTCACTCGAAGGAACGTACTTTTGCAAATGAGTGGTATAAAGTAACACGGTTCATTCCGTTCCCTTGGTCAATGCCAAAATTTAAATGAATGATATGATATCAACTCACGGTCATGTTTTCAAAAACACACGTAGGAATGCACACACAAACAGAAGATACGATCTCATATCCACGTAGATACATGACAAAGCGTTCCCCAAAACATCGAACATAAACGCTACCACACACACACACACACACACACACACACACACACACACACACACACACACACACACACACACAAAACACGTATATAAACACATACTTAAAGTATGCACACCCATAACACATAATACAAACACACACTACAAAATACCTACACACATACATAAAAACCTACACCGACTACACGCACTTGTATAATAATCTCTAACATAAACCAAACACACCCACAACATATACTCACGCACAACATACCCACACGCACTACATGCACACACACGCACAACATGCACACACACGCACAACACACACACACGCACAACATACACACACGCACAACATACACACACGCACAACATACACACACGCACTACATACACACACAACATACACACACGCACAACATGCACATACACGCACAACATGCACACACACGCACAACATGCACACACACGCAAATGCCCCCACACGCACAACATGCACACGCACGCACAACATACACACACACCACCCACAGCATACGCACACACACCACGCACAACATACACACAAAACGTACACCCACTACACGCAACCGTCTCCCAACACAGTGGCGCGCGCGCGCCGTGCAAACAGGCGCCGTTCCCGCCGCGCCGCGCTGAGGTCATTTGCAGCGCAGCGCCTGATGCCCTGGGCGCAGCTGCAGGGCCACGCGGAACGCGCGCGCGCGACACTCCGCAGAGCGGAACCCGGGCGCTGGGCGGCCTATTAGCGCGCACGCACGCACGCGCGAGCACGCGTGCATATGGCACGGGGCGGACGGGGCGGGGCAGGGCAGGGCGGGGCCGGCCAGCCGGTCGCTTTGTAGGCGCGTCGGGTCGCCCGTCACTCGGGCCGCTCGCTCGCTCGCTCGCGCGCGCGCGCGTGCCGCCGGCCCCCGCGTTTTCCGCCACGCCGCCTCCCAATACCTGCAGATGTCGCCGGTGGCGGCGGGCGGGCCCAGTGGGCGACCGACGCGACGCGCTGGGGACTCTGCAAATAGGATGCCACACCACCTGATATGTTCGACTCTGCAATTATCATTATATATATATATATATATATATATATATATATATATATATATATATATATATATATATATATATATAATAGGTGTAGTTGTTCGACCTTGACGCACATAACAAACACATCTTATTTCAAGACGAAAATTGTCTTTAATAAATTCGCATTTTATACTCCAGTGTTTTCACTCCCTCTTTCATTCTATTTTCCAAATTTTATATTGCTGACAAGTAATTCAATTCTGCTATTAAATTTTATATTTTCATAAACGCATCAATACACTTAAATAAATATGTCAAAAGGTAGGTGTAGTAAGAGAAGTCTCCGAAGTCGAGGAAGTCTTTCATAAGTGAGATTTTATTTTCTCTTCCTTTACAAACTAACTCTCTTTCCTTAACAAAACTAAATTAGCAGTTTGCTGTAGTTCATCATTACCTATTCTTTTTTTTCATCAGAATTTTAAAACATTTGTCTAAAGTTTCCTTGCCTTTCGTATATGAAACATTTTCCCAACAATGTTTAAATATTTTACAATTTGAACATGATGACCCTTAATCGCTTTGATTCCTTTAAAAATTTCTTTATGCCTTCTTTCTATAATGCACAGACAGCCGAGGGAAGGCTAATTTCAAGTAACGGATTGCGGTCCGCTTTATCCGTGTGAATAGTTATTTATGCACCAAGGGCGTTATAAGAGTTTTTTGATCGAGCGGCGATAAAAAGCTCGAGGCCCGGTGGTTCGAAGGCTTTTTGTCGCCCGAGATCATTAGAACCATTTCACGCCCGTGGTACATGGGCCCTGGTTTTATTTTTTACTTATTTTTATTGATTCAGATTTACTTATTTACAAATTAAACCCCTTGAGAAGTAGTTCAGAGCGTCAACTGATGTCACTGCAGTGTCTCTGACTGCGAAGGTCCTCGCTTGAAGTCCCGACGGTGTCAGGATTTTCGACACAAGCTAGAGCTAGGTCGCTAGGTCTGCTGCTGCCTGGAGGTGAATTCTAGCGGCTAGCTGCTCTGATTTGTAGTTTTTCGTGGTTTCTCCCATCAATACCAGACGAATGCCAGAGCAGCACCCTAATAATCAGACCACGGACCGCGCGCGATCTTTCCTTTCTAATTCCTGTAATATTCTACCATCCTTACTTACACACACTTATACTAAAATAAACTACACTACCACATACGTCGGAAGACCAGTCGGTATCACAGAGCTTGTCCCGGCTGGGGCGGTGCCCAGTTGGTAGGAGATACTGGTTGATGAAAAGCCCCATAGCCGACGGTAGGTCGGCACCGGATTTCACCATCTAGTGGGATTGATTACCGCTACATTCCACGATAAAGCATGCACTGCACTTACTGGACTAATGAACTTAGCCGTTGACCCGCCCGCAATCAATTTCAACCAACCAATTAACTAGATGTTAACTTGACTCGGATTGTCTTTTCATATTTCCCTCCCGTAATTCTCTTGCATAATTCCCTCCATAGCAAACCTTGTAGCACCTTTTAACTGTTTTCATATTTCCCTCGTAACCACGATCCTCTCGATCCAGGTGAGTTAAGCAGTGTATATCGAGCTCCGTATCGAAGGCAATAACAAGCAATAAGGATCAGTAAAAAGTAAATATTTATTCGCGTGCAGTTGGGTTTCCGACCACTGCGCGTCGGTGGGAAACTAAAGGGCGTGGGCGGCAGGACAGGGCGAGGCCGCGTGGGCCCGCGACAGCGGTGGTCAGCTGTGTCCACTGCGTGTCAAATCGCACGCGTGTCCGCCACGGACAGGCCTCGAGTGCCATTTGACGGCCCCACGTCTGTCACCTGGCGTCCGGGGGCGGCCGCCGCCTTCGTCGAGGGCCGATCAGCCGGACGCGATTTGCATGCCCAAGCCTATTCAACGAGAGGCATCAAAACGAGGCGGACGTGCATGCAGGGGATTTCTGAGGGGGATTCAAGCGGAAAATTGGGCGGGGCCCGACTCATCACGTGCATTCGCTTTGAGTGCGGGAGGTGTCGATGAAGCTCCTCAAAGGACCGTTGAGCCACTTTCAATGCGGAAGCATTTCTGGCTCGCGTTGCCATGTCAGAAATGATCTCCAAGGCGCAGATGTATTTGGAGTTGGACTTTACAAGAGATAGATATATTAGATTTGGGCTTTCTTCCTACCGCCTCATCTTCAGACTCTCTTATCGTACCATAAAGTTACGTACAATATATGTATAACTATAATTTTACTGACCTTTTTAAAACGAAAAACAAACACTTGAAGATAAAAATTTGGTAATTTTTTTTTAATTAATTTTTTCAAATAAAATCAGCAGCGGGTTGCTGCTTTACATTATTTTGTTGACAAGTTTACATGTTATATACACTTTTCTAATGAAACAAGAGCATTACAAAATAAAGAAAACAAATTAGAATATAATTTAATAATTTATAATACAAAAGAAATAACAATGGTTCTTACAATTACTTTTATTTACAACTACAATTATTTACAAAACTACTATTATTACCATAATGGGATTGGTCTTTTGCATGGGAGGTATTAATTTCCTCATGCCAGGAGATTTACATTCAGATTTTCATTAGGGTGGGAGGGAAATTGGGAAATCATTGGGAAATTTAGATTTAATTCTAGGGTTTGTTGGGCCATTTCTATTGAGGTTGAAGATTTTTGTGCTTGGACATTGGCTTAGGTTACTTAAAATTTTTTTTGAGAGTTTAGATAGGAATTCAGATAGTGGAGGAATTTTTAATTCATAATGAATTTGCTCGTTTGTAATACACCAAGGAGTTTTTATTGCCAGTCGAAGGAATTTGTTCTGAATAGTTGGTAATTTTTTGAGTGATGACTTGGAGGCTCCTCCCCAAACCGCACAAGCGTGTGACATTGATGATTTTACAATAGATTTATATATTGATAGGGCAGTTTCTGTTCTCAAATGAGACTTTTTGTTGATAAGCGGGTATAGTTTGCCAATTTTTTGTTTTGTGGATTTTTCTATTTTAATTATATGTTCTTTCCATGTTAATTTTGTATCAAAATGTAAGCCGAGGTATCTGATTGCTTTAGATTTTTCTGTCCAGAGTACTGGAGTGTTTTTAATATTTAGTGCTGGTAAGGTGGGTATTTTTCTTAGTGCAAAGACTTTGCAAACTATTTTAGATGCATTTAGAGCTATTCTACATTTCTGAGCCCAAGTTACAAATTTTGTAAGATCTTTTTGTAGGAGCTTTGCTCCTAGTTCGCATTTGCTGGAAGAAATAAATAGGGTAGTGTCATCAGCGAAGGTGGCCATTTGCGATTTTTCTGGTGAGGGGAAATCTGCTGTGAATAGGTTGTATAACAGAGGAGAAAGCGATGATCCTTGCGGTACCCCTGCAGAAATATTTTCGATATTGGAAGCCCTGTTGTTTATCTATACTGTAAACGTTCGACCTAGGATGAAGCTTTGGATTATTTTAAAAAGAAATGAAGGTGTGCCCAATATCTTGAGTTTGTATAGTAAACCTGCATGCCAGACACGGTCGAAGGCTTGTGATACGTCTAGAAAAGCTGCGAGAGTGTATTTTCTGTTTTGGAAGGAATTTGCTAGATGGTTTGTAAGTCTGAGAAGTTGGTGGGTTGAGGAATGCTTTTCTTTGAATCCGAATTGGATGTTCAGAATTGCGTTAATTTCGCTGAGGTATTTTGTTAGTCTAGTTAGTATGAGTTTTTCGAAGATTTTGCTGATTGAAGGAATTAAGCTAATGGGTCTGTAATTTGAAATTAGTTTATGATCCTTTCCTGGTTTGGGGACCGGAATTATTTCGGCATGCTTCCATTGCTGTGGGAAGTAACCCAGCCTTAAGCATGCGTTAAAATTGCTGTTAAAACACTAATAGCCTGATGTGGGAGTTCTTTTATAATGAAGTTTGGAATTTGATCGTGACCTGAGGATTTCTTTGGACGTAAGCATTTTATTTGCTTTTTAATTTCCTTTGGTGAAATACATTTTGTAGGTAACTCTGCTGTGTACCAATCTTTGTTGATTTCATTTTCGACTTTATTGGTGAATTCCGTGTCAAAAGATATGTTAGGGCTGAATGCCGTGGAGTAGTGTTTTGCAAATGCTCGGGTTTTTCGCTGTCAGTTATGGCTTCGCTATTTCCTGATTTAATTGTGGGGATGTTAGTTTTTTCTTTAGTTAAATGCCTAATTATTGACCACTGGTTATGTGAAGGTGGAGTAATTTCACTAATAGATTTCTGAAATGTTGTGAATCTCATCTTTTCGAGTTTTTTGTTTATTTGATGGCCTAAGTTGTTTATTTGTTTTTTTAAGTGAGGGAGCCTGAGCCTCTGCCATTTGCGTCTTAGTTGGCGTTTCGTGGCAATCATTTTCAGAAGTTTGTTTGGGATGTTGAGTTTCTTGAAGCCTGTTCTTGGGACAGATGTTTGCGTTTCTTTAATTACATTGTGGATGAGTGAGGTAAAGTGTTCTATTTCGGTTTCTTTTCTTATGTTATTAGTTAGATTTTTAGGTACTGACAGGTGGAGGGACAAGTATTCTCGGAATTTTTGCCAATTAATTGTGCCTGTGACGACGCGTGGTCTTTGTGTAACGGGTATTTTATTTATGTTGAAAGTTATTATTACCGGCGTGTGATCGGAGTTTAATTCTGGTTGAGGGCTTTGTATTATCGGGAGGTTAATATTTTGAGTTAAAGTTACATCTAGTATGTCGGGTTTAACGTTGGTGTGTGTTGGGTAATAGGTGGGGGATGTAGGTGCATTTACTGTACAGTCATTTTCCGTTGCGATTTGGAAGGGCTTTTTGCCTTGGGGCGAGGTGGTGTTGAAACCCCACAACTTGTGTTTTGCGTTAAGGTCACCACTAATTATTATTGGAATTTGAAAAGAAAGTAGCTGTTTTAAGAGGTCGGTTGGAAATGGTCTATTGGGAGGCCTATACGCCGCAATTACGTGAACGTCGAGTTGATTTGCCTGAGTTAATTTGATTCATATCGTTTCTAATTTTTCTGATGAGGAAGTATTTAAACTGCAATGTGCAATTCGTTTGTGGATTAAAATTGCTACTCCACCTGCAGCTTTGTTGCATAGCCGGTCATTTCTGTAGGATACGTATCCCGGGATTTTTAGCTTGCATTTTGAGGATGGGCGGAGATGAGTTTCAGTTAGGCAGGCAATATCGATCTTATTTGAACGCAAGAAATGAGAGAAGTAGTCAAACTGTTTTTCAATTCCATTGCAGTTCCAATTGAGGAGTGTTAGACAGCTTAATTTATTTAGAGCCATTGGGTAATAACGAGGAGATTATTGAATTTATTAAAGATTGAAGTTGTGGAACTAATATTGCCATGACTTGAGAGATAACATTGTTGACTATTTGAGTGGTGAAATCTATGGGATTGTTAATGGGATTGGTTGGTGAAGCCATCTGCGCGTAAAGAGGGGTGTTTGCTTTTTGCCTTCTTGGGTTATTGATAGTTGGTAGTGAAGGAAAGTTAGTGTTATCAAAAACTGGCGGAGGCGCGGGCCTTGCAGCTTGAGGTATCGGTAGTCGAGGCTGTTGAAAGTTAGCAAAGTTCGTGGCAGCATAACTTGAGTTATGACCTTTGTAACGTAATTTAGGACATTGTAATTAGCCCGGTGCCATCCGAGACAGTTTATGCACCTGGGTGGCGCGTTTGTAGGCAAAGGGCAAGCCTCGTAATGGTGGCTGCCAAGGCAGCGCACGCAGCGAGACTCGCGCCCACAGTTGTTTTTTGAGTGACCATAGCGTTGACATTTTTTCCATTGCACTGGGAATATCGACTTCCTTTTTTCCTCGACTTTTATTATAGCATTGAAGAGATTGTTTAGCTTATGTATGATTTTTGCCACGTCGTTGTTTAAAAGTTCGACCGCGCACAGGATGGTGGGGGAATGAAATTTGTAAAGTTTATTAATTTTTTGCACCAGAAAGTTCAGATGATTAAGTTCGTCGAATATTTCCTTGTCAGAATAGCATGTTGGTACACCACGTAATGTTACCGTTAGCGGCCTGTTGGTTGGGTCTCTAAAAGAATGGAATTGTAGATGTTCTCCCTTACAAAATTTGACAAGATTTCTAAAATCTGCAATTGTTGTAGGCTAAACTTTAATTGTTGAATCTATAATAATTATATTATTAGATGGGTCTTTTTCATATTTTGGTATTGCTTTGTAGAGAACTTGGAAGTCATAAACTTTTTCAAATCACCAATAAAGTATGGTTATGTGCATAATGAATGAACACTGGGGGGGGGGGTCAAATAAATTTTCCGAGGTAGCTTCAATTGGATCTTCACTATCGTCTAGGTCGCTGAGTACTGCATATTTATTATTTGTTGGTACGCTCACTATCACTTTTTCACTGCCACTAGCCGGCCTGTTGTTTGGTACTGACCTTTTGGAGTTCTCACGGTCCTCTGTAAAGTCGCCTTCCCGTTTTTGCCTGCCGTTGTTGGGCACATTGGTTGGTGGTCTGGCCGATTTCTAGTAATTCGTAGCGGTTGGTTGGTGGCTGATGCGGCGGTAGAGGCGGAATTCCGTGTGGGAGTTGCTGTTGAAAACCCTGCTGGTGAGGAAGTTGTGAGCTTCCAAGTTGACCTGGGGCGTGTTCGAGCGACTGTTGATGGGCTGGTGTTTCATTGCTATAAACAGTTTCCATTGCACCTCTCACTAATTCCCCAGTATGAGAATACTGATAAGGAAACATTTTAGTTTCACTTGTAAACACTGAACACTTTCTACTGTAGCACTGAAAAACAATTTAGGTTCTTAATACTCCGGAGCGCGGCGGCCCTCGCAGGTCGAGAGCTCGCCGCTGACTAGTACGGCTTGAGCTTATCTGGACGGAGCGGAGCGCTGCTGGCACAACCGTTCGCGACGGGGGCTCTAAATGAAGTGAATTTGGTAAATGCAGTAAAGAGCGAGTAGTTAAAATGAGCACTCTAAGTTCACGTGCAAATAAGAGACAGCATTTAGCAAAGGTCACAAATCCTACATCAAATAAAGAACAGTCCTCATGTCAACACAGCTCACAGTTCGCTTACTCAATCTATTAATATCTTTTTATTATCTAATATCATATCTATTAATATCTACACTCTGTTAATGCTTCCTCATACTATTCATTGCATCCTAGACACTAAACTATCTCTTTTTCAATCGACACTTCGACTGATTTTTACTTTCGTGTATAACACAACTAAACAATGTGCATCTTAGACATTCTTCTGCCACATTTTGATAAAGCTATTAAAAGAAAAAAAAACAATTTAATAAATCAGGTGTTATAATAATATGGTTTATACTGGAACGAAACGTAAATCTCGCGGTAATTGAAATGTTCTGTATATATTGTGTCTGTTAATTAATTGTGAAAAGTCTGTAAATTTTAAGGGAAATATTCATTTTTGTGTCTTCGCGCGCTTATGACTTGTCAGGTGAGAATATTAGCAATCGGTTTTCATGACAACATTTCAGATAAATTATGTTTATAAACTACATTCAAGAAACCTAAATATTAGTAACTAAATATACAACCACGGCAGTCATAGAAGTCCCCTCAATTTGCTCGACAAGCAGCGGATCCCTTAATTCAATTGTTCCTGAACAATTACATCGGCAGATTAATTAAATGAAGCTAGCGCAAAATTACCTATATGCAGCATTTTCAAGCATTTCCATAGATAGAGAGTAGCATGTCACAAGAAAACTGAGCTCGGTAGGCAAAAACTGATTTTATATTCGAATTCATTGCCAAAGTCTTAGCTAATAATAATATTCACATGATTTGTAACAAAAATTATTGTGACAGGTGTTATTATATTTTACAATTACGAGTTTCCGCCTTTTCCGAAATGTAGATTGTTTGGTACCTTGTGAAGTGTCTCCTTTAATTTCCTTCCTGCATATTCAATCATCACCCTGGCTTTGTTAAACAGTTCCTCAATCAAAATAAGTACCCTATTAGACCTGAAGCCATTCTAAAAAAAGTTTAAAATTCAAAGTATCATTCAACTACACATATAATTAAAGCATACTACAATTTTGAATTAAAACCTTTTAAAGAACCTAAATATCGAAATACTGAGTATTAAAATAATTACGTTGCTTCAGAGTGTGCGCATGCAGTTTTTTTTATACCTTACGTGCATACTCTTGTGGGTACTAGAGGAACACTTCGCCGATGACAGCACATGTCGAACTTGAAACGAACGTTGCAATGAAAGCATAAGGTAGAACGTACTCTTTAGAAATATATAGATAATTTTGAAGCAAAAGTTCTTACTTGCGGCTGAGAGCTTAATTAACAGAATGAAAAAATGAATCAAGCAAACGAAAACCAAATAATAAGCTTCTCTGCTTTCTAGACGTACGATATCTGCCAGTTAATTTTACGTGTTGTTCACAGTCACCAGGACATAATTACATATCTGTGAAACAAAGCAGTTTAGCCAACTACTGGAAAAATGAATTGCGAACTCTAAGGGACTATGTACTGTTAGATTCCCTTACCCCAAGAGAGAAGTCAGGTTTCATTGGCTTACTTCTTCAGTTGTATTATTTAAGCTAAATATATAATAGTATAATCAAGATGAGAATGTAAACAGTTCAACAATTTTAAAAATCGTAACATCAGCTTTCCTAATCTCTAAGACTCATTTATACAATCATATTGTTAATGAAATTTGTTTTCGTGTGTTTTATCTTCCTAATATTCCAATTTCATCAGAAATAACTAGCATTAGAAACTCCAAGAGTGAATTATGGTCCGTCTACCGTGTGTACCAAAGGCCTCACGTTGTATAAATTATCTATAAAATGAAGCTTCCTCCACCTACGTTATCTAAAAAAATGACTTCATTCAGCAGCTGAAGGAAAGGGGACGGCCAGGCGAGGGGTCGAAACGCACGCGATCTAAACCCGCCAAATCCGCGGCCGGCCTCCGCGCGCTGCCGGCGTTAGGCGCGCCGATAAGGGAGGGCGCTGCTCCGCCGGCCGGGCGGCGCGACGCGGCGCGGCGGTCCCACGAGACACCGCCACCGCGCGCGCGATATGCAAAGTGGCTGCGGGACGAATGCATTTTTATATCGGCGCTGATGGAGCCGCGCTCCGTCAACACGGGGCGCTGCGTCAGCATCAGCGGGGAGGTGGAGGGTGGGGGCGTCGGAGAACGACGGCCCGGGGGAGAGAGGAGGGGGCGGGTACGCAGAGGGCAAGAGAATGCGGATGAGAACGAGGGCGCCCGGTAGAAAAAAGGGAGAGAACAGGGAAAGGGTGAAGGAGCGAGTAGGTGTGGTGGTAAGAGGAAGGCTAACAATGTCAGCGGACACCAGAGGCCTTTCTGTTGGATGGAGTCTTTGGAGGGGAAACCAAACAGATATGCTGGGTGTGGATGAGAGAGGAGATGACGGGAGGGGATGAAAGTTTCCAGAGGATGGGAGTGATTGGAGAGGTGAAACGAAGCTGAGCATCAGAGGGCAGTGGATAGTGAAGGAGTTGCGAGATGGAGGGAAAAGGAGAGAGAGAGAGAGAGAGAGAGAGAGAGAGAGAGAGAGAGAGAGAGAGAGAGAGAGAGAATGAATGGGAGAGAGAGAATGAGAGGGAGTACTGGTAAATGGGGATGAAGTAGACGGATGGAACATGACGAGGACTAAGGATGGCTAGGGTAAGGGAACACGTCGAGCGAAAGTTATGAAGGGGCACCGGCAATGACTGTGGATACAATGAACTGAGGGCAGACTGGAAAAATGAAAGGTTCGGTATATTTCGTGGGGAGAGCAAAATGAATGAGGTGAATATTGCAAAAATGTGTGTGGAAGGGTGAGGTCCACTCCACGAAGGTGAAGAGATTCCCCCCTGAAAATGGAAAGGGAAGCTGTTAGAGGAAGGAAATAGCAGTGGGGACGTCATTAATGATGATAAAAGATAGCAAAAGAATATTCACGAAGGGAAAAGAATGTACGCGAAAGAGGATACGATAATATACAAGAAAGAACAGGTCTACGATTATTGTCGGTATAGATAATGGATGAGGTCAGTGGAAACTCACGATTAAGGTACGATGACTAAAATATGCGAGCGAAAAAATGCGTAAGACAACAACAGATCATACAGAATGGCGATATTTATTTTGTTAGATATTTCTTGGTATGCCTGCTTGGTGTCTGGTATACAAAAGTGTCCTCTAACGTCACATGTTAGACACATTAGTAAAATATTGATCAGTTCAGGTTGAACATAATATTCCCCACTATATTACGTTTCTGTAACGATATTAAAAATCGAGATAGAAAGGTGTTTGAAAGGAGATAGATTGGAAATAAACAAAATAAAAAGTGGAATAAGAAATAACATGAAGTATTCTTACGATCAAATGTTAGCTTAAAACGAAAGTCATCATTAAGTATAGTTGTAGTAAATGTTTAAGTCAGTGGCGGCTGGTGCCCCGACAAACTGGCGGTTGCAGCTGCATAGAATGACGGAAATATAACTTCCAAAATTCAGAACACTAATATATACAGTAATAAAACGTAAGAAATCGTGTAAATGAATTAAAATTAAGTTACTATTTACGTCTGTTATTTTTTCATTTAATTGTAATGATCATATGTAAACTGATGAATCTGGAACTAGTTTTTAAAAACGACTTGTCATAATATTCGTTGTCCGGATGATTTTCGCCACTTGACCAGTTTTTTATACCATTGACAATTTTTTATTAAATTGTTATTTGTTTATGATGTGGTTTCAACAAACCTGGGCAAAAGAATTTTGGAAAATACCCCAAATAGAGTCGAAACGTTAAAAAATAAATAAAGTCAAATAAAAATAAATAAAGCTACAATATATTAAAGAGCCTGTTTTATTAAGGTCATAAAACCATTACAATTAAAGAACACTATACCACAGTAAAATTACAGTTAAATAAATCTATATTCAAACATTACTTACATAATTGTCAGGTATGTTCTCCCCCCGCGGACATGGTACTTGCTTTTATTTCCAGTGGCCACACGACCATTTCTATTGGTTGTGCATTGAGACAATTACCGGAAATAATATTCGCACAATTCAAAAATTAACGGTTTTCGAAAATACGATGATCGCACTCCGCATGCACTGACGCAGTGCGGTGATCGAACTCCGCAACAAGCACTTTTGTTTGAACTCGTTTTACACTATTCATTTCATGAACTTAGTTGTTATTATTGCTGCTACTAGAGGTGATAATGAAATAAAATTATTGTATTCAGAAAATTTCACACCTGGTATATCTGGCAATAACAGAAAATATGATGTGTTCTATCCTAAAGTGAAATTCGTATTAGCTTATTCAAAACTACATTTCTTATAGAGATATACAATAATTATTGTTTCAAAATGTAAAGTACGTTTTTGGTTTAATTTAAACATTAATACACCATTTTTACACCACCACCACCATCTCCCCCACCTCCACCACATCCGAAACCTCCACTACCTCCATCACCACCACCACCACCACCTCCACCTCCACCACCACCACCAAACTCCTGGATTTGTGGATTTTTTTTTAGTTTCATCGTGGCCCCTTAAAGCTAATTCAAAAGCACCACAGAAACGAATACATTTAATTATTTAATTAAACGAATACATATCTATTTTGTTTCTCTGGTTCATTGTGAATTGCAATATTTCTCCTGTATTCATTATCTAATTGTTTTGATGTATTGGTAGTTCCTAATAACGCTAACCTTAAACTGTTTTCTATGCGAGTTCCAGAAGCTCCATGTTTTTTTTAATCGAACTATTAAGTGGTTTAAATCGTTAAACTCAGTTTTTGTCCACGTATCTTCACCACCAAACAATATTCAAGGAAAGCAAAACAGAGCTGTCTTTAAATCACACCCACATAACCACTTGTATTTATTGTAAAAACCATTTTTGAATTTTCGATTTAATTCTCTTTTTAATATTTTTATTGTTTTAATAAAATTTTGCAGAATTGGAGTAGGCCTTCCGAGTGTCTTAATTTCTAGTTTTTCCTCAATAGGGCATGAATCGAAAGGAATTTTTTGTAAATTTTGCACTGTATTCATTGTCAGAAAAATAAAACACATATGCAGAAAATTCACTCTTACATACGTCCTTTACCGTCAGCAACAACAACAGCAATAACAAAAGAAACAACACTTAAATAATAAAATATCCATCACACACTTTTTGTACTCACTACACACAATATAGCTCCCGAAATTACCGAGAAATGACTGTCGTATTGGCGGAAAAGTATTGCATGCGAAGGGGGATTTCTTCCACAACGACCAAATTTACACCAAATAAAATGCACTCTTCAAATGAACGTTTTTAATCAACAAACCTTACATCGTATGAAAATAATTTCACCAAATAGGTATAAATAATGAATTCAACACCGGCAAGTACTGACTGAATTTGTGTATTTTCAGTAATAAGCGAAATTCAATAATAAGCGAAATTTACATTGCAGCGAGTCAGACGAAGATGGAATATGGGTATTCCCCTGAGTCTCATTCCGTTGCCGGGAAGCGCGACAGCGCTAGTTGTCTGGTTGTGCCACCAAAAGGTCATGTCTTCCCCGTGCTAAATCGAAGGGCCAAAGAGAAAATGCAGAAAAGCGAGGAATACAGCCAAGGGCGTGGTGCACTACTAGGTAAGGCACCAGACCTCTGAGAGAGCATCAGTTCTTTGGTTTCGAAATGATTTCATATTACATCGATATTGCTGCAATATCGTGAATATCGAATGTCATAAAAGGAAAATGTATATTCCTAAGATATTATAAGATATTTTTCGATTGTCTGGGGGTTGTGCAACCGTGCAACCTAAGCACGAGCCGCCACTGGTTTAAGTTGTGTCAGAGTACGTAGAATAGGCGCCGCCATTTTTTGAATCATCATGCAACACGGATACTTTGTAGTTTCAGTCATAGCTTTTACATTAAACCAAATCAGAGACATATTTGCTTCAATGTCGTTCTTTGTACGTCGTGTGCGAAGCAGGTGATGTGAAGCCAAAACACTGAGATCATTGTTCACTATCTCTGTCTCCTTAGACCATCGTAGAAAGTGATCGGATGTCCTGCTTGTTTGTGTTCTTTTTTTTTTATTTACCTCAAAAACAGTTAAAACTGCGTATGACGTGCTATGGGGAGAAGTGAATTCAGTGCACATTTTCAAAATTCTGTGATCCCTACACTAAGTCATATACTAATTGAATTTTGAATAAAAAAAAAGCAACAAAAACGAGTAAGTAAATACATTTTCTCCTCCACAACAATCGATTAATTGCAATTCATGATTCCATTATTTTAAACATTTCTATTCACCTGCCGTACCATTCTCCACGACTGGGATACACCAGGGCAACAGTGTACCATCGCAGCATCTGTGACCGGGAGGTCCGAACGTTCGAAACCTGGCGGTTTTCGACACGAGCTAGAGACATATACTGCGGTTTTCACAGACTTGGACCTGACATTTCGTCAGCTGTTCGGCCAACTGTGACTTCTCCAATCGGGAGCTTACCCATCACTACAAATAGTGACGCGTAAGCCCCCGATTGCAGAAGCCACAGCTGGCCGAAACGTCAGGTCCAAGTCTGTGAAAACCGCAGTATAGGGCGAATTCATCCGCAGACTGGAGGAGAATCCTAGCGGCCGGCTGCTCTGATCGGTAATTCTCCGTGATTTCTCCGATCAACTCTAGGCGAATGCCGAAACAGTACTCTCATAAACGGGACATGGTCCACGCGCGATCATTCCTTCTTCTTCCGTGGCCTCTCGCCTTGTCCTCTTACACTTGTTCTTTCTTAGACTACACTTCCGCACATGTCGGGAGGCCAGTCCGGAGCGTGGAACTATTTTCCGGCTGAGGCGATACCGCGCTGGCGGAGATACCACAGGGAGCAACCAGATCTGTAGGTCGAAGCCGGGTCTCGCGTTCCAGCAGGGGATAAACACCGTCAACTCTGTCGGGACTAATGACAACAGCAGTTGACGCGCCTGGAAATACAAAATAATTAATCAATGAATATTACCATCCCCTCATTTTTCGGCGTCGAAGGTTTTCAGCACTTGTTAGTACAATATTTTGATACAATTGTCTCTTCTTCCTAATATTCAATTACAACGCCTGTCAATCCATCCTACCGCTTGTCAGTCGAATCAGCGCTGTCGCTGTAATACCGAGCTCCGCATGGGGCTCGAGACTTCGGGGGATGGGGGGAGGAGCTGAGGCTCAGTAAGGCGGAGCGGGATGGGCGGGGTCGGGGTGTAGCGGGGCGGATCGGAGGGTCGGGTCGAAGGGGGGAAGGGCGGGGCGAGGCGGGGTGAGGCGGGGCGAGGCGGGGAGGAGAGCTGAAGTAGAGAGGGGTGGGCGGAGACAGTGAGGCGGGGACGGGGCGGGGCGTGGCGGAGCGGGGCGGGATGGGGGGCGGGATGGCTAAAAAAGGAAAGCCGTCGAGATAAGCGCGCAGCCGTTGTGCTTCGCCGTTGCGGCCGCAGCCGGCGACCCGTCGCTCGTCAGCGTCGAGTAACACGAGCTGCAGCCGCCGCCGCCGCCACCGCCGCCGCCCGAGTTGCTTTTTCCAGAGATACGCTCGCGTCTGTCTGTCCGTCACAAGCCGACACCCCTTTGAAGGCCGCGAACGCCGCCAATGGCAAACCACTCCGCCTTCGTGGTCACTGCCATGCTAATGTGACACTTGTGAAATTCAGGAGCGGATTGCAGATAGAAATATGCGAATAAAAGTGATAGGAGTGTACATCGTCATATTTAGTTGGAAAGCGTGATGACATACTCTGTCAGTATACGGATCTTCCTAGTACTTAGCAATATGACATGCTATGCGTTCCCTCTACCATGCTTGAACTGATATGCAGTACTTCACGTATTCTTCTAAAATACGCACGTCCTGTTCGCTCGTGAAGAAGCAGTTGAGAAGAATGTCAAGAGAAATTATGTGGCATTACTTACATGTAAAGTAAATTTGCCTTTAGTTACAAACGTTTACTTCAGAAGAAAATTTGTTCTAAGACGGTTTGTCTGATCGGTCCGTGGTTTCCCCGTCCAACATCAGGCCTTGCGGGACCTTATCAACAAACAGGCAATGGACCGCGCGCGATCCTTCCATCTTTCCTTTTCCTTGTCCTATCTTTACCTCTTCCTTACACACACACACACACATGTGCACTACATTATCACTTTTTTCGGGAAAGAAATTGGGAGCTTAGAGATTTCCCCGACTGGGGCTGTGCTCCGCTATTTGGAGATACCTGGTTGAGAAAAACCCTGCATGCCGACGTGTAGGTCGTCACCGTATCTCACCAACGGGGTAAAGTCACCACCACCTCTCGCCATGAACATATGCACTAAACGCACGGGTCTAATGACATTAACAGCTGTCGCGCCTGGAAACACTAATGATTCAATCAAAGATGTAGGTTCGCTAGAAGTGATATTTACTTCAAACGTGTGCTTAAGCAAAATGTGAAATGCTCATCTACTAACGAAATTTTCGTTAAAAGCGTGAAGTAATTTCTTCAGATAATAATTATAATGACACAGTACTTTGATAAGAGGCCTGCAATTTCAATTACAGTTCTTCGCAGATTGATAAAAATGGAAAATGATTTTCATTGCTATTTTATCCTGTTTCAAATGAGAACATTTCGCTGACACTTCACATTAAAAGATAACTTCTTCTGGTGATTCAATATTCGTTGCAAGACACGTTAAATTTGACACAGACATAGAGATAATCTGAGTATATTGAATGTACAGGACAACGACACATTAAATAAGCAAGATATCAACAAACAGTGTTAAATCGGTACCAGAAAAATTCATTCGTTAATTTAAAAACGAGCTCCTCTTTAGTTTCTTTTGACTTAAACACTTTTTCACTTATCGCGAGTAAATAGTTCGCATCGTGGAGGGGTTTTTCCACGAGTCTCGATCTGAGGAACGACATGTCCATCCAGTCGCCCCGCAGGCGTTATCGTCCTCGCACCATCTCCTCCTGTCAATTAGCGGCTCCGCGAGGAAAGAACGCGGCTCTGTTCCCGCTGAGCGTCTCCAACCAAAAGAGCCGAATAAAAACCTTCATTATTTCGGGATTGGTCAACAGTCCATGAAGGAGCGTGGAGATCTATCTTGTCCGTTCACGAACTCTCGCGCGCTGCTGGCGCGGAAGACGGTAGCTAACTGCATTGCTGTGATTAGTCATATCTGGTGTCAATTAAAAGTCGGGGAGAACCGGTTGGACTTGTTGAAGCTCCGCTTCGACTTTAGGGTGTCTAATAGCAGCCACTACTCTTCAACCTACAAAGCCGTATCTGGTTACTACACGGGTCGTAAGTGATAAATTATTAGAAGCCCACGAATAATTTGCTTCGAATTTAGCTACCGTGTCATACACATCAGCGAGAGAATTTAAGGGCTAAATGACGTTTTTAGAACAGAGTGTAAGCTAACTGGTTCTGAAGCATAAAGCACCTGCCATTTCCAAGAAAACAGAAAATAAGTTCGTTTTCATTACTCTAAATTCAGAACATTCTAACCAGTACAAATAGAAATTCAGAACTGTCTTGTAAATTTTGGATATTGAAATGGAATATGGACAGAAATGAAATATTGAATGATTGCTTTTAAATATTTCATTGCTTTCAAATTAAATATTGAATGAGTGTCTTGATCATTAGATGATTGTTAGTGATTCCGTTAGCGGCAACTATTGAAGTCATTAGTCCCGTAAGTGTAGTGCACGTATTTTCATCGTGAGGTGGCGGTGATCTTCCCCCACTGGATAGTGAGATCTCCCACCAGCGGGTCACCACCCCAGCCAGGACAAGTTCTAAGTCCCCCGCCGGTCTCCCGGCATGTGTGGTAGTGTAGTGTAGGTTAGTGTAAGTGTGTGTAACGGGTGATGATAGGACAAGGAAGAGGAAGGAAAGATCGCGCGCGGTCTGTGGCCCGTTAGTTAGGGTACTGCTCCGACATTCACATAGTGTTGAGGGTGTCTGGAGGGAATCCTAGCCGGCCGCTAGGATTCCCTCCAGTCACCGACTGAATTCGACCTAGCTGAAAAGCTAGTGTCGAACATTCTGCCGCTGTCGGGACTCGAACCAAGGACCTCCCGGTCAGAGGCACTGTAGTGACATCAGATGATGCACTGAGCCACCGTTTCTGATTTTATCGTTAGAAAGCGTGAAAATTATTAAATAGGTGCATTTTGTATGGTGTTTTCTCAAGAAATCTGTAATTTCTTTCAAACATTTAATCTAGGCCTAAAATATTTTTCTTTATCGTTTGAATAAAACACATTTATGGCGTTTTCAATAAACACTTTCGTTCTTTCTCTTTATGGAGTGTCACTCGTGCATTTCTTTGAAGATCCAAGACAATATGATCCCAAATTAAGCAAAGGGTTTCCCAATTTCGATCGATTGAACTCCTTGTTTATTCAGTTCCTTGAATCAGAATCAAAATAATTAAAATATATTTTATAATGCAATTACAGAGTTCAAAATTGTTGTGATAAATAGTTTGTTTTAATTTAATCATTGAGAAAGGGAAATACTAAACAAGTCGAAATTAAACAATTTTCTCGCATGTGCCTTTAATGGAGTGTTGTTCGGAAGTTACCAGCTATGAGATTTTCTAAAGAAAACTGCAATTATACCGTAATTTGAGCAATGTTTTGTACAATAAAATGTAACCCTTTGGAAAAGAAGGTTAATGTATTTGAAAGAGGAAATAGATGGAGAGATTAGATGTACTGGAGAATATCGGCGAAAGTCACGCACGTGATCATTAGCATATGGTGCAACAAAACTACATCATCTATCCATTCAGTTAATACTATGGATGGAAACGAAATCTAACTGTCCACAAAAACAGGTGGCATACCCATAATGATCGATGTACAACAATCCATCGCAATGGTAACCGATTGCCCCAGGGAAATCTCATCAATAGAGGATACCAAACACGAGAGATTCGAGAAGTTGATATTACTAATACCTGGGAAATGTAACATTTAAACCTCCGAGCATGAGATCACATCCTAGCTTTCTAATATTCACTGAGAATGCTGCTGTAAACATCGAATGCAACTAAATATAATGCCAATTAAAATAGTATGCCAATTATTATGGAAAACGAAGTTAGAAGTCAGTAACTATTGCTGTTAGTAATCAAATATGTAATGTGTTGGTGATGCACGGCAGATCTTCATATAAAATCAATATAAGTGAAACTGAAGAAACGTACTTGCAATAGATTTAATTTCTGAAGTATCGTAAAATAAAGCAATATTCAGATCAAGTCATGAAAATCACTGGACCGAATTTTCACTAGCGTGTACCAAGTAACGGTTCCACAAACCACCAAGTCCCTTGTGAGCAGTCTCTCAACGCAGCGGCGAGATTCGTAAGTTGGCCACTCGCGAGCTGAGGGCCACATGGAATGACGCACTCAGTCGGCTGCGCCCACGCATTGCTCACTTGGGCTCTTCTGCAATTGTCGTGGAGACCGCGACGCCGCCGCCCCACCCACCCCGCCCCCACGCGTCGCCATACAATAATTGTCAGTCGCAGGCGCGCAGTAAGTGGGGAGTCTGATGCGCGCAGGACTGCCACAACACGCAGCCAATCCTCGTCGCATTAGCAAGTCAAAACAAGCGCGCCCATGATTGCTACTACATTTAACACAAGCCCCGGTCCCGCTGCCGCCGACGCCGGCAAGCCGCCACCGCCCTGCGTTTTACGGCGAGGAAGGGTTGCTAATGGTCAGCATTGTCTGGGCGCCGCCGACGGAAGGGTTAGCGCCAAGTGGCTGGACCCCTTTCAGCACCTCGTGGGCGGCGGGGATTGGGGGTGGAGCTGCGGGGCGGCAGAGGGAATGAGAAGATAGGCGGAGAGGGTGCGTGACAGAAATTTGACAGGGAAGAGGGGCGATGGGGTAACGAAATGGCGGGTTGGCAGACGTCGGGCGGTGAGGAAGTGAAGCGGGGATGGGGTGGGACCTTGAAGAGGCTGCTCTGCGAGAAGGTGGGACTGTTAAGAGGCGGAACTGTGAAGAGGCGGGACTGTGAAGAGGCGGAGCTGTGAAGAGGCGAGACTGTGAAGAAGCGGGACTGTGAAGAGGCGGGACGGTGAAGAGGTGGGATTGTGAAGAGGCAGGGCTGTGAAGAAGCAGGACTGAAGAGCCGGAACTGTGAAGAGGCGGGACTGTGAAGAGACGGGACTGTGAAGGGGCGGGTCTGTGAAGAGGCGGGGCTGTGAAGGGACGGGGCTGTGAAGAGGCGGGACTGTCAAGGGGTGGGACTGTGAAGAGGCGGGACGGTGAAGAGGTGGGACTGTGAAGAGGCGGGACTGTGAAGAAGCGGGACTGTGAAGAGCCGGGACTGTGAAGAGGGGGGACAGTGAAGAGACGGGACTGTGAAGGGGCGGGACTGTGAAGAGGCGGGACTGTGAATATATATATATATATATATATATATATATATATATATATATATATATATATATATATATATATATGCCCCTTTTTGACCATTGGACTTTTTGACCATAGTTCGTCTTCATATTGTACGTTAAGTGCACTTAGCTAGTAGATCAAAGTAGCATGTTTTTGTTTTTCGTTTAAGGAAAAGAAATGTTGAGAATGTATAGAATACGGTGAGATGCCATAATGAATTGTGTGGTACAAAAAGCAAAATATTATATTAAGAATTTGAATTAAAAGACATGGTAGTGAGGATTTACGAGAGGCCTAACTAAGTAGCTAATTAAATTGCAGACTTATAATAAACGTTTGTGAAAATAATTTTCCTGTTGAGTACTATTGTAGGTACATTGAAGGATTATTTGTTTAATAATAGGCCTACATGAAAGTATATGTGAATTGGATATAAAGACAGGCGGGAGTGCAAGATTCTGAGACTCAATTATTGGCCAGTGAAAACCTACAAGGGAACGGTGAAGGGTGATGAACAGCGGAGACACACGACGGATAGTGGGGAGACGAAGCGGTGAGATGAAGCGGTGAGACGAAGCGGTGAGACGAAGCGGTGAGACGAAGCGGTGAGACGAAGCGGGGAGATGAAGCGGGGAGACGAAGCGGGGAGAAGATAGTGAGGTGACGGCTGGGTGAATGACGACGGGGAGATTAACAACAGAAAATCAGAGCCACTAGGAGGCAGGATGAGGAGTCGAGTCGGCGACGAAGCCGTTCGGCAGGCGCAGATCAGACAGACACGGCCGTTGCGGTGGCAGCGGGACCGGTAGATAGCTTCCAGATCAGCAACGGCTGCATTGGTGGACTCGGAGCGTAGAGTGACCCGCGGCACGGGAAGCAGGGCGAAGGCAGGGGGAAGAGGCGGCAGGGGCATTCTCACCCGCGGGGGCGCCGGAGATAGGCGCCTGGGAGGGCGGCGCGCGGAGGCCACAAAAATATCGCGGCGGGAGCGCGGGCGTTGATGGAGGAGTGGCGGGGTGGCGGTAATGGGGCTATTGGGCGAGGGGCGGGCAGGACAGCTAGCGAAGTCGCGGGGGAGCGGGTGACAACAGTCGGATGGTTGGGCGGCGGTGGTTCGTAAAGGGAACGGCCAGGCGAGGATGTTTGGTAGTGGTTATTGTTGGAAAGAATATATTAGTGTGAAGCCAAAAGGGAATAGTTGATCAAAGAAAAATAAACAGGATTCATGATGGGCATTTTTGTTTTCCATTCTCTGCATAGTTCCTCGAAAAAGGAATTAAAAGAGAAAGATTTTCAATTAAAATGTATCAAGTTCTTTGTAGCAAATATTGAGAAATGTTTCACGAAACAATATTAAAGTTTTTTTTAAAGGTCCTACAATGTAATTTGGTTTTTAAATTTCATTCTTATTTGACATTATTCATAACACATATACACTATTAATTTTCGATTTATAAACATGCACTACCTTGGGAACGAAAATCTTAAAGATCTTTCTAAAATGCTGGTGGATATAATTTACTGTTTTAGTTAAGACCATAGAGAGTTAATTTTGCAAAGAGGTACTTACCTACTAGATAAAGTGATTCCTGCATCATCCAGCCTGAAGAAAGGCAAGGGAAAGAAGCCGCAACTACCGCATAAGCGCAGGTTGAAATACATTGACGCATACTAATGTGATGGTACGCGAAGGCGGTACGTAGATACCCTAAAAGAACGTGATGGCGTAACTTGAAGATATGGTACCGGAGACCGTGGTGTCGACGGAGGTGGTTCTGATGCAAGCGAACACTGGGGCAAAAACAAAAGCACTTCGTTGCAATGAAATAACCAAAGCAGTGAATGGAGCAGCTGACGTGTAGTAGGTTGCGATGTTCATAAACGGTATCATACGTGAAGGAATTTTCGATGTGACATTCTCCAAGCGAGAAAAGGGATATTGTCTGTTTACCTGAAGAGAAGACAATTTTTTTATAATTTTCTAAGATCACTACCACCTCTAGCGATAAAAACATGTACTTCTCCTACAGGAATAATGATCTTAGTAGTTGGCGCACCTGGAATCACTAATCAATCAATCAATCAATCTCATGAGAAGTGATTGCCGGGAAGTCGATAACGACGTATCTGTAACTGACGATGGAGAGTACGTTGAAGGCAAGCGCCGTGGGGAGCGTAGGTGGCGCCCTCGCTGGCAGCGCTGCTGAGACTCCGCGGGCGCCGCCGCCTGATTTACGCCCAGAGCGCAGGCCTGCCGTCAATCGCGTCGCGGGAGATGCGCCGGAAGCCCCGGGCTGAATGCAAACACGCCGCACAAAGCCCCTCCCCGTCGTTTTCGCCTTTCCAGAGGAGGGGAAAGTTGGCAGGAATGGCGATGCCGGCAGTGCTTATGTTACAAATGGTAGTGATGATGGAAGTGATAGAGATGGTGGAGACGCAGGTGGTGGTAGAGGAAAAGGTAGAGGTGATTGTAGTAAAGGGGGAGATGTTGACGGATGTGATGGTGATACTGGGGCTGATAATGGTTATGGTATAGTATTATGTATGATAATGATTACGATGATGCAGCTGGTGACGGTATTGTAGTATTTGTGAAGTGAAAGATATCACCATCACATCCGTCAACATCTCCCCCTTTACTACAATCACCTCTACCTTTACTCTACCACCACCTGCGTCTCCACCATCTCTATCACTTCCATCATCACTACCTAAGCTTCCATGAACATGGTCGGTTTTTCTATAAAAATTACACTCATAATTCATGCGTACACGTACATTGAATTCTTCTTCACTTTGCAAGTTCGCAACCCACTTTGATGGCGCAGCCCGTCGCAAAGGAACTCGCACCACGACAAGTAACATCAATTCCCGCATTGCCATAACGACGGATGAGGGCACTGGTTCTGACCGATGCTACTGCGAAAAACGGTGCGGTAGTAGCGTTTGTGAGTGGGTTTGGTGGCGGTGGTGAGGGCGGGAGTGGTGATCAGGTGCGGCGGCACACGCATCGGGGATGCAACTTCACTGTCTGTGCACGTCCTCTAGAGTTCAGTGTGAAATACAGTTATTCATGTAATCGATCTCCACCTTCTCGCGACAGTAAGTCGATTCCTTCACGAAGGGCACGATGAAGGACAGTAGCCCCATTCTATAGCTGATTTGCCTTAGCAAATAGATTGTTTTTTAACCGGAAGGAATTCCTGCCAAAAACACTCATCTCCTTGTGTACTGAGAATTCATCTTGGATATGGCTTAGGGCAGGGATCCCAGAATTAAGAAAATGTGCGCAGAATACACTTGTCTCCACAGCACATCTTACACAGTTTTTAACTGTTTTTGACGTTAAATAAATACATAAATGGATAAATAAACAGATAAATAAATACATAAATAAATAAATAAATGCAATGAGGGGCGTGAGGACCTGGTGACGGGCTGTGAGCGCCGAGACGCGGTGGCGGCGGGAGTTCGCGATGGGAGTTTCGGGGGCGGGGCGGGAGCTGTGGCTTGACGGCAACGACGGGGGCGGCGTTGGCGGAGGGCCGGGCAATGTGCGCGGGTGCCTCGTTGCCGCAACGCGGCCAGTTAAGCGCCGCGGAAGCCGCCGGGTGCAATGGACTGTCCCGCCGTTGCGCCCGCCCGTTGCGTCTGTCGTTTTTGCGGCGCCGGAAGTGCCCGTCTCCCGCGCGCGGGCGGGGAATGGCGGAGGAGGACGGGGGTGAGGACGCACAGCGAGGTGCGCTCTGAAATCGGCGAGCGGCAGGGAGGGGGCGAAGAAGAACAGTGTGACGAGGGCTGGGGTTACAGCTCTGGAGTAGCACATCAATAGTGGAAGAAGATAATAGGACTCGAGAATGGGAGAGGACTGGGGATTGAGAGAGAGATCAAAGAGAAACATGTACACTAGAAATCGCGAAGTGCTCAAACTGTGCACGAAAGGAGACAGAGATATTGCATATGCGATGCGATTAAAATGATAATTTGAATAACAGACGTGTTAAAGTGGGAAACAGACTATATAACAAACAGAAAATTGAACGAAACGTAAAGAGGGGTAAAAAAGAACAGGAATATATTCTTGATGAAACATGCATAGCAAATCGCTTATGAGAATATGTTTGATCGGATTATTTCACAAACATGAATATTTGACAAAAAATAAACATCAATTTACAATCTTTTTCTTCAAGTTTTCTACAATCTTTTTTAAATTTGACAAAGAAATGTGTGTGTATATATATATATATATATATATATATATATATATATATATATATATATATATATATATACAGACGGACAGACAGACAAATAGACAAACAGATAGATAGTTAGCTAGCTAGCTAGCTAGCTAGCTAGATAGATAGATAGATAGATAGATAGATAGATAGATAGATAGATAGATAGATAGATAGATAGATAGATAGATAGACTGATAGACAGACACACATAGAGGAAGGTCGCCAGATTCATGACGATGGTATGAGAACTAGGAAGGAAGGAGAAGAAGGGGCTCTCTGGAACGCTGCCGTAGTTCATATAACTTCATCTCCGGGAACAATGAAAAGGGCACTCAGCCGTCCTCGCATTAAATACATCGTTGTGCGTTGTGTTTCGGTGGATGTAGATTCAAGGATATTGTTGTACCAAAGCTCAATCGACTCGAAAGTTACATGGTGGCATGAGTGGATGTAAGCCCATTGCAACATGACGACCCATATAAAGCAGACGAGAAAATGTCTCCATATAAAGCGGATGACGGAGATCAACGAATAACTGGCTCAGGAACAGTACGTAGATCTAGTGATCCTTAGAACTATTATCCAGGAATGTTATTTCGAAATGCGAATATCACTTGTGCGTGAATTAACTTGAACACGTGTAAGGAGACACAAATAGCTTTGAAATACAAATATGTAATCCCTCCTTCCATTATCATAAATTAGACGAAGAAACCTCATCAAGGAATTTGTAAAGTTCTAATCGTAATAGAAAGTCATCTAACTGAGAATAAACATTCAGTGCTGGGTTTATCACCAGAATATTTACAATCCTCAACGTAGAGTATTTTCATGTTTGGAAGCTACGTAAAATGTGAAGAATATAAAAGGTAGATAAGTTACTAATTAGTAATATTATAAAAAAAACTTATTTGTCAACATCCTGAGATCCTGAATATTTAGTAGCCCTATTGACGACCGAGTGCACAGTGAATTTTTAATGGTAACTTTCGACATATGATGATCAGATGAAATTCTTCGTCAAATTGTTATTGAAACTAATTAGATGTGAATAAATGTATTCAATGCGTAGCATGATAACTTAGTACGTACCTTAAAAGTATCCGTATCCGAAATGCAATTGATCAAATGCAATACATGCCACAATGTTAAGGAAATTGAACAAAAAAATACCCTCTTCAAAGGTCGCTCAAAAAAATTCTAGCCAGCGAACATTCCGTATTTTCACATAAAATTGAACGAAAACGGAGTATTTTGAAAATCACACACAGCAAAATCAAATTGTTTACGTACCATTTAAGAGTCTCAGCGAAGATCGTTTTCAGCATACCATTTTCGGTGCTTGGCAGATACCACCCCAGAAGCAGCTGCAGATATCCACAAATAGTGAAAAGTTAGTTCAAGCGTTAATGCGAACAATCTCGTAGAGCCGCCAGTGGTAGATCTGCACGCGCGAGAAATAGGTAATTTGTTCTTCGCGGTATTAATTCAATGCCAGAAGCCGGTCAGGAGCGTTGACATGCAGCCCGTCCAAGCAACACACCAGTCACAACTTTTCTCGCATCTTCAATTTGGATATTCAAGAACTTCAATTGTATTTGAAAAAGCTTTCCTCAGTATTTTTTAAGAAATTGCTTTTTAAGATAAAATATTTTTGTCAAACATTCTTTAAAATTCAACTGAATCGTGCTGAGAAGAAAGGGAGGAAGTCATTTCTTGCCACTTTTCAGGAGGAAGGAAACATTAAATAATACTCACACATATTATATTATCCTGCTCAATTTTTCTGTGTGAATTCACTAACTATTGTCTAAAAATTGTTATGGCGTGATTACTTTCTTCACAGTACAATTTGCCTTGCCTCAAAGAGCAACTTTCCAACATAATAAAAAAAAATTGCATTTTTGACTTGTTCCCTTTCTCCTCATGCTGATTCAGTTGTTAACATCCAACCATTCTTCCTTGTCATTAAAAACCAATTGGTAGATGTGAATAAAATGTCAAATAATATTTTAAAATATTAATATTGTAAATTAAATCCACTATTTGTAGTAAATAAAAATCAGGTACAATAGAACTACAGTTCTTATAGAAAAATATCGTCTTTTAGAGAAGAGCGATGTAAACACCCAAAACTGACTACTTTGACTATACTAACTACTTTATAATCAGTGTTTGTGACTTTTAGATTAAAAGTGTTTCATGATGGAATCACCAACGATAGCGAAACAGTTCCTGAAAGATAATACTTTAAAATGTTCTTTCGAAAACAGAAATAATTCAGGGTTCACTATATCATGTTTCATTAAAAAGTTCTACTAACTGGCAAGAGAAGGCATTTTAATCGCTCTGTTAAACAACCAGGCAGTGTCCTAAGTGAGCTCCTGCATTCTTTAATTCTTTCATTACCGGGGAAGACAAATTCAATTGCACTCGCCCTCCTCGCGGCCCCTCTGCCGCCTGACGCCTCGCGCACCTGCCGACCTGCCCCAGGTGGTAATTACCTGGGCGTCTGCGCCACGTTAGGCTAAGTTGCGCGGAAAATGAAGTCTGCCGCCCGCGCCCCCGCCCCCGCCGCCGCCGCCGCGCTCGGGTGGCGCTCAAAGAGTTAAGCGCTTTGAGAAGCCGATCCCGCGTTTGCGATAAATTAAGGCGCGACCACTCCTCGCTAGCTCCCCTCTCCTCCCCGCCCCGCCGCCTCGGGTGTCGGCGTCCGCTTTCTTTAAGCGAGGGGGAGATTCTTTCGCAGCCCCCTTTCTTCGCTGCATGATTGTTGGGATTATTCCCGCTCAGCTACGGCGATGCCGTTCTTGGAAGTGGGCGCTTCCTGACACGCGTCCTGTAAATGAGTGACGCTCTCGAGCGGAAAATAATTGTTCTGTCGGATTTCTTATTATAATTTTATTTCATCTCGTGATGCAAATTTTAAATATAACCAAACAGGAAAGTAGCGGTTGATCAGTGTTGCTGTATGGTTTAACTCTAGGATATATGTGCAGAGCCTTTGAGATTGCTACGCTCTTTACTCTGCACAGCTGCACTTATTAGAGATTGCCCTCCGTGTTTCTTCTGTTTCTACTTTTATTTCCATCACTGGCAAAGGAAAAAAATCTTAGAAGTTATATAAGCAGGGTTCTGAAATTTGATTCTAATACGTCAATGCATTACAGAACTTAAGGCCCTATTAATACATATTTAAGGCCATATTAATAGTTATTTAAGTAAATAATCATTTGTTTAACATGCGAAGAAATTATTACTTCTCTCCTTGAGGTAGTGGAAAGAAGTAACATAGGCTAAGTGACGGAACACTCACTATAAGAATCCAATCAGTGAACAAGCAGTTGGCTTTGGAAACTGGAAAAGAAGCTCCCAGTTGCTCCGAAATATGATAAATGACTCACTATTGAGCATGTGCTGTGCCAGTCAATTACATCCGAAAATCTGTGTTTCAATTTATCTTCGCCAGACACAAGTGAAGTTGAAATGAACTATTATTAAACAAATAATTGTATGTAATTGATTAAATCAATAATTATATTTACTGTACCGATATTTGAGCTTGAAAGTGGTACGATAACACCAACTCGGGTCATTGTACGATCTGGTCAGAACTTCGAAAACCCAACCTGTCAGCAGTGCCTGAGACATCAGAATAGAGACATTACAATGCAGACAAACTGTCTGAGATGCTTCAGGGCAACAGCCATTACCACTGCAGCATCTCTGACCGGCAGTCTTGGAATTCGAATTTCGGAACTGACAGACACTATCTACATAACTGCGTTGAATTCAGTCTCTGTCTCGAGAATTCGTGCGGCTAGCTGATCTGATCTCCAGTTTTCCGGGGTTTCTCCGATTAATACCAAGCGACTGTCAGATTTGACCAACGGGCCAGACTTTAACAAATGGGCCAAGAACCGTGCGAGATCTTTACTTACTCATCCTTCATCTTCCATTCCACACACAATCACACGCACTACACAATCGCACATGTTGGGAACTTTAGAGCTTGTCCCAGCTGTGCTGTGCCCCGATGATTCCTGGAGTGGGATGAACCCCAGGAGCCTCATTACATGGACCGGTGTCGAATCTCACGTTCCAACAGAGAAGGAACAGCGCCCAGGATACAAGCATTATACTTATGGGAATAATTACCATGGCAGTTGACACGCCCGGAATCACAAAATAACCATTCACCCCTTATGAATACGTTCTTGGCCGAAGTTACATTGCGAGCCAACACCCTGAGCAGCTCAGCTTCGCCGCTGGGGTCATTCCCCGCCGCGACCGTTGGCCGCCGTCGTGTCAACCACCCCGTGAGGAAGGGCGGGCGGGCGCGGCGCCCTCATGAGTGTTACCGGAAGCGGCGGACAAAGCGGAAGTGTTTTCCCGCGCGAAGTGGCGTCGCGACGCGTCGCGGCCGTGGCTGCTGTGCTGCCGCGTGCGGGCGGCGCACGCGTGCGCGGTCGCGTCGTGTTTGTGACTCACGGCACGCCGCCTCACACAGCGGCACAGGTGGCACCTGTCCACGCGACGCCACCCGCATGGGGTGGGGCATTCCACCTGCCGAACGATTGGGGACGGAACCGGCTCTTTGCTTTCTTCACGTTCTTCCGTATTAATCTTTGTGGAACAATTTAAAATAATGTTTGCTATATTAAACTTCTTTATGTTTGATATGATCAGATTCTTCTTTTCTCGAAAAAAAATCAATGTTGAACTTCAATTTAGGTATCGCCAAATAAAATGGGCAAACTTTACAAGGCCCGTTGCAAAATCTTACTAGTAGAGGACCAAATGATATAAACAATTATACATATATTACTTGTTTCGGTCTAAAGGGTCTGTATTGGGATATTCGATTTGTAAACTGCTCCTCTTTTTTATGGTCAGAAGGTACAAACGCACTCACTTGAAATCAAATGCTTCGCCCACACAAAGTTACATCTTCATAAATCGTGTGACGTGAATTTTAATGGTTCATAGAAGATGGGTTGTTCCTGAAAAATCGAATTATTTTATTGCTCATTCCCTGAGAGAAAACGTTAATGAATTTTTTTTTGTAAGAACAATAGACAACTTCAATTACAGTTAAGTTTAATTTTTTCATGCACTTTTTTTTTGTTTTCCTTGATAAACCTTTTTTGAACCAACGAAAACTAAAAGATTAATAGAACGTGCTTTTAATTCTTATTAACTATGTACTTCTGCACATCCACTTCCTTAAGAATTGTTTTGAAAATATGGAAATAATGTCCTCGGCTTACTCATAATTTAAAGCATGCCTGTGTTAGAAGGAAGAATGTTTAACATAATCTCCAAAACCTACATTACTGTCTATAATGGGGGGATATTATAAAATGAATTAATTGTGGGGAAATATTAGGAACATTACCATCAAGATTGGTGTCCAATCCCTAGAGACTTGTGCATTGTAATACCACAATGGTTATACTCTATAAGATAATTATGCTTACGTAGGCACTTTGCAGAGATACTGCCAACATAATACTAGTGCAACATCATATCAGGAACTTGCCTTGGTTACTTACTTTCACCCTTGATTTTTTCTGCCCAACGATCTAATATCGTTTTTCAAGAGTTTTCTTAGTAAAAACCAACGGTAATTTTGTAGTGAGTTCTACATTTATTTTAAACAGGATTCAAGTGGTTCCTTGACAACATATTTATGTTATAAGAATGAAAAATCTCTAATTCGTGTGAAATTGGCTTGCAAAGCTCTTCTTCACATTTATCTCCACAATAAAGTTCTGTATTTCATTGCAAATCTTAACGCTCCTGAGCCAAAATTAGAAGGTGAAAAATGCAGATAAACCACTAGAAAAAGTGAACTCAATTCTCTACTTGAGGAAGCCTTAGCAAGTGCCTCGCTCTTTCCTCTTGTACCACAATTGTCGAGATAACGCGGACACATATTAACAACGCCAGCTATACATTACTGTTTTGAGAGAACCATGACTGAGATAAAATGCGATAAGATATATGGGAAAAAAAATCTGATAGTGTTTTGTAATACATGAACCGAAAGAGCTAATTGTTTTTATGAGGAACTTCGTTTAATGTTATATTTTGTAAAGGTAATCGTATGAGTAAATGTCATCAAACTAACTTGCTAATAAAATTACTAATGATGCTCCTCACTGCCAAAGAAAGAAAAATTTAAAACTAAATCAGAGAATCAATAGCTTAGCACAAAATGTAAAAGTTGTTACAGTAAAATACTCTTATACGGTCTGTTCTCTTCCATATGCAAGAAAGGCTTAAGGATTTTATTAGAAGTATGTTGGGACAACTGAGCTTCACTATTTGATAGTCATTAAATCAGTATATCCAAATACAGCTGGTTATTTTCAAGTTTTTCTGCTCGAGTTCAACAATGGTTTTGGGATTTTCCTAAAATCACATGATTCTCAATATTGTTACGGGATATAGGATAAACCTTTCAAATTTAAAATATCATCTGAAACCGTATCAGGAACTATTGGTATGAAATCCAAGAGATTTTCAGCCGATGGTTACCTCCCTTCTAATGTTCCAATAGCAAGCTCCTTTTCATATTTGTTTATTTGATCATTATGGTAATACTTATTTTTGTAACATTATTATCATTATTATTAACGTTAAATTATGATTAATGTTAACGGCTGGTTTTGCGTGGGTCTTTAAAGGCAGCTCTTGTATCTCACGATTTAATAGTGGAAGTAGTTTTAGTTTATTTTATTGTGTTGTATTTTAAAGTATTTTTGTATTGTGAATGTAGATGTATGGTAAATCTGAAGGCTTATGGTTTACGTGGCATTGAGCCAATTGTAGTCAAATAAATACTATCTTTATTATATTTTGTTGTCAAGAGCATTGGGCTCTATATTTCATGCTTATCGTGGGATCGTAATGAGTGTATTTGCACTTGCAAGTCGCATGGTGAAATCCACACTAATCGCTCAAGTCAATGTGATGCATTTAATGGAGAAGTATAAAGTGTTTTAATTATCTCTTGAACAAGTGCAGGCTCATTCGAGAGGCAATCAAGGAAATTCTGCACCTTGAGGATCCACCGCCCTCCGCTTCGCAGCAGGGGCGGGGAGGGTGTAATCAACGCACCTCCCGCGTCGCGCGGTGCACTCGAGGCCCGTTGCACCGCCGCGCATCACACGGCCATTACCACGCGCGTCAAGAGGCCGCGCGTCGTTAACATGCATAGACGCGCGAACTCACCCCCACCCCTTCACAAGCCCTCCCTCCAGCACCGCCCACCTCAGCTCACGCCCACCTCGCCCCGCCCCACCCACTGACGCACGCACGTCCGCACTCGCCCACGCTTTCGACACGCCCCCGTCCACCCTTCGCAAGCCCTCCCACTGGTCCCCCCACCTCAACACACACCCAACGTTCGTACCCTACCCCCCACCTGCCCCCTCTCCTCCTCACTCACGTACGTCCTCACTCGTCCATGCCCACTCTTTCGCATAAGCCTCCGTCCTTTTGCAAGCCCTCCAACCAGTCCCGCGCACCTCAACATACGCCCACCCTACCCCCCACCTTCTCAATCACGTACGTCCTCACTTGCCCCCGCCCATGCTTTCGTTTACGCCCCCGTCCACCCCTCGCAAACCCTCCCCCGAGCCGCGCCCACCTCAACACACGCCCACCGCCCGTGCCCCCCCCCGCCCCACCCACCCACTCACCCGCCCTCGCGCAGCGCGCGCCGCGCGCGCTTACTTTGCATGAAGCCGGCGCCGGCGTTTTGTGCCGGCAGCGGCGTTTCCAATTACCAGACTGCACACTAATTAATACGGCGAAGTCTATTACCGCATGCAGATTCCCCAGAGGACGCAACCCCTTCAGGATCATCCCCCGCGCTTCCTCGGCGAGCCGCGCCCCCTGCCCCACCTCGCCGCCCCCACACATGCGACTGAGAATGCCCGCCCTCGCCTGTCCCAGTGCACCCAACGCCCCGATGCCCCGGGTACCTGCCCGCCGCTTCTTGCCTGCTCTCACAGGCCTGTACCGATTGCACCCCGAGGTCGTACTTTTCCTGGGCCGTTTATCTATCTCTCCAAAAAAGTATAGCCTGACTGGACTCCGTTTCGTTTTCCTTTTTTAGTGTAAGGATTGATTTCTACGCTTCGGCCTGGTTTGCTTAGAATAGTTTTGATCGATAATAATTGACCCATTTCTGTACGATTTCAAGAAACGTTTGCTTGTCCTTTTAGAGTACAGCCAACGTTGAAAACCATAATTTAAAAGTTTATGGAAACAAAATATAAAATCACTATCACGAGCATTATCGTACCTCGCTGACAACATACGCAATTCCTAAGATTTTTCCACGTTCCCGTATGTTCGAGATTATTTCTGGACTGCGTGACTGAGAACATTTATAAGCGTTCCTTATGGATGTAAACACTAAAATGTTAACTCATTCCGAAACAATTGATAAACGAAACGGTAGGGAGTCGAGCTAAGCCTTCTCAGGTAACGAAAAGAGGAAAGAGAATAGCTGGGAAGAGAGAGTAAAAGAAAATTGATTGCGGGATGCAATTGGGAGACTTTCGCTCTCTTTCTTTCATCCGCTTGGTGTCAGTGGTATTTACAACTTACTTTTCTACCCAGTCCCTCACCCTCTGTTGCCACAATTCTGCTTCAATGTGGTGTGCGACTAGCTAAGACTCATTCCCCGTGATTACGGTCATCCCTCTTGCCAAGTCCCAACCGCAATGCGAAGTGTAGCTCTCCAACGCCACTACTGTACGGAGAAGGTCGGGCAAACAGTCGCAGTTGTGTATCAGTCAGAGCGCTAGTTGTCTGAGAAAGTGGATTTACATCTCGATTACAAGTGGAACCCTTATGATATGTTTATCAGAGAAAGTTCAACAGATTAGTAAAATTTTTGTTTGACATCTCTGACATCAATGTGGTTTCCGCTTTTTCCATTGCGACTTTCCCAACATTTTTGCCAACCCTACTTATTGTAGGCACTTTTCTATTGAGATCCTATGCTAATCTTGGTTATACCTACCTTCACCATTTCCTTATTTCCCGATTGTTATACATGTACGTGCTTGTATTGAATGTACTTGTATTTATTATCTACAATTATACCAATAAATTACATTCCACATTTTCTACATAAATACCTCTTTTTTAAGAGATTTTTGGGGTCGAAAGTCCCTCCGCAGCTAAAATACAAATGTCTTTACTGGCTAGATGATTGTGAGGATGTTTTCCTCTCAGTAATATTATAATATATAGGCATCCTTATGTGAATTTTTGTTGTCGGCATAGACGAACGAGTACTTATACTAATACAGGAGTGATTTGCAAGGATTCCACTGTCGAGAGCAAATCGAAAAGCACTGTCTAAATCGTCTGCAAACTTCCCCTTCTTACTTCCCTTGCACTCCAAATCACTCGTGCCCCAACCGCCGCAGACTTTTCTTTTAACTACAAGCCACCCGCTGCCATATTTCGCACAATAAAGAGGGAAGTAATACGTTTAAGAATTCCGAAAAATAGCATGCTCATATAGTGGCAAGTATGATGGGCGATTCAGTAAAGTTTTTATTATGATACTTTAATACTCTCTAAGAAATAAAATACTCTGTCGAGGACGGAAAGTGTGTGCATATAGATGAAAAAGATCGACGAGACGGGCACACTTTTTTTTTTAAAAAAAAAGGAAAAGATCGTTGGAGGTATAAAAACACGGGCTTTGCGAGTCGGTGCGGTAACGTTACAGAGCCTCACACGATGAATCAACTTCCGGCGGAATTTTCTGCATTATAACCTTGGCCGCTCCCTCTGCCGGGCAATTCTTCTTTTTACGACCCCCCGCGGGGGCCCTGGGGGCACGGCTTTTACGACAGCGTGCCCCGTCGCGCCCGCCGGCGCCAGCATCGGACATTGATGACACAATTTCGGGGAGCGAAATTTATACGAATATTAGACAAAAGACCTGCGCCTAGAATTACGTGTTTTTTATGGTGATTGAATGCGAGTCAGATCCAATTTTCAGGGTCATTACAGATAGCTTGTAATTGCCCCTTAAAATTTCGTTGCTCTCGAGGGCGAATAAAACGGGACAGATTTTGAGTTTCTTCTTCCGGTTGCGGGCGGCGAGAGCCGGCATAAACCCGCCGTTTCAGACAGACGTCTTGCGAGCAGCCGTCATAAGCGGTTTAAGCGCGTCTTGCTCCCAGAGAAGTCGGCGCTTCCTCTTTATGGGCGACGGATGGCGCGGCTCGGGGCGTAGTGCAGTGGGAGATTTTTGAACTGAATGAGCTTGCTACTATTGGTCTGATGATTAATGATGAATGAAGTCGGGGAAGTGGGGAAACACCGAAGACAAAGAACTTGATTAAGAGGGCGATGAAGACAGAATGTGATTAAATTTCTCCGTGTTTACGAAATGAAAATAATTATATCAACAAACAATGCTAGGCCAATATTACAGAATGGTGTGCGTGTGTGTCTGTGTAAGTTCAGGTTAAGTCGTAATTGTTAAAACACCAATAGATGTATAGTTTTGTGAAACTATACAACAAAATCATATAATACAGTTTAAAAAATACAGAATGGTCTGATTGTCTGATTGTTAGAGCAAACACAAATTCCTATTATGATAAAACTAAGATTTTTTTCTTTATCTAAATATTGATTATCCCGTTTCTTTTTAAAAAATCCCAACAACAACACAAACAAGCAGCCAGATTTTCCTTCAAAGTTCTTGTAATCGGAGATGTGAAAATACGTCACCAACTAGTCATTGTTTAAGTTATTGAAAATAATGTCCTATATTCAGGTTCTCTATTTGGAAGTAACTACATCAACAAATTAAGTGCTGGCTCAAATGGACGTCATAAAGGAGCATCAAAGGAAACTAGTTTTATGACCAAATAACTATTCTTGATGAATTAGAAACCAATTAGATGAAAGACCATTAGGAAAACAACTAGAACGTCAACATTTGCACTCCACTCATTTTGATACACAATGCTAACCGCAACACTAGACTCTACACGAAAGCCCTCCAACCCACAGCCGGCTACAACATCGTTAATTGGCGAGTTTTCCTCCCTGCGGTCGTATCTGCATCGCATTTTACAACGACAACGAAGATGAATGCTTGAGCGTACGCGGAAAGGACACTTCCGCCTGCCCACCTCTCCCCTCCGGGAGGGGGTCGGGGATGTGGGGAGGGGCGGTCTCGCTGAAGCGACAATTTGCTACGTCGCTATCGCCCGCGAGACACGCGTGAATGGCCGGTGATTGCCTTCTCCTTACAGTAATTGCGTGCGCGCCCCCAAACACGCTTTTATTGCTTCCCGACCACGACCGCCGTGCGCTGCTCACCCCTTCAATATCGGTTCTGGAAGCTCGCTTAAAATGGAAATGTCATAAACGAAGCGGCGATAATTAGCATTATTCCCTTAATGACCGTGTGTTCGATCCCCGAGGGGTAATGTCATTCTCGGACATGACGTTCGGCACAATCTGCCATATTGTTTCTCTCGAGCGCCCGTGTAATTGCGTCTGTCCCCGGCGGCGGCGCTGGCGTCGGCCGGCCGGCGCAGGGCTCCCCGGAGGCTCGGTGCGGCTGCGGCAAAGCGTAAACGCCAGGTCGCGCCTCGTCGCCGCCGCCGCCGCAGAGGTGGTCAGTGCCCCGCACAAACTGTGCAGAGGCTCAAATAGGATGTAACTAGACTCGGTTAAGGCGTGTTATATGCCAAACGTGCTTGGTTTGTGTCTCCACTATGTCATTTCTCCTAATACACAATATTACGCTTGTAGTTGGGGAACATTGCGCACCATAGTCTTGATACTTCCTTATGATTTAGTTTTTGGTTATATTATTAAGATTAAAATTATATTGTTCCCATGTTCAGCTAATTTAATAAAAGGGAGGGAAAATATTCATAACTTGAATGTGATTATTTCTTTCCTGTGAGAATGTTAGATTTATCTCTTAGTGTTTCCCTTTTCCTAGCATTAAACGGTTCCAGTTTTGTCCCTCTCCCTCCCCCTTCTCTCTCTCTAATATGCACTGTCCCTCAAAGAGGGGACTTCAACCACCACCTTGGCCACTGGAAAAACGAAAAACAAGACGGACTTATCGAAATTCAAAGATACGTGAGAAATAATGAGAGTGCTGAAATTCCATATTCTGACGAAGACCACGAATTTGCCCCAAACAGTGTCGCGAAAGTTGAATGGCAAAACCGACGTACACGTTTGCGGTGCATGTCAAGGAATCTTTGAGCGTAATTATAACCAAACATGAGAGCAAACCATAATTAATTTTTCAGCAAATTCCAATACAAACGTTTTGTTACGGCTGAAAAAGTCACTTTCATATATGTTTTAGTTTTCATTGCAGATTGATTCACAGTTAAGAATCAATCGTGTAATGTTGCCATATTCTAAAATATACAATCCTTTTGTGGTAATTGGCACGAACCCAATTGATTCAGAACACTTTTATTTGTTGAAATTATTATCCAGCATAGTAAACAGCGCTGTTTCATCAGTATATTCTCGAACCATTCCTTCTCTCATAACTGGTATGTACAGTTTTTATATTCCCGATGCGCAAATGTTTTTTCTCGCATCGTCTGCCTGAGCCCTTGATTTCCGATTTGCCGGCGTGGTCCAGCGCCAGCCCTTATTCCCGGGGGCGCGTGGCGAGGGGGCGTGGGTGGGGTCGGGGGAGGGGGAGGGGGCAGGTGGCGGCGCGCGCCCCGCCGGAAGCGTCGCTGACGTCACGCACCCCTCGCCCGCGCCCGCCGCCGCGCCGGAAGAGACGCCATGCCGGCGGAAGAGCGGGAGGGGGGCACGCGAGCCGCTGCCCTCTCGCCCGCTGCGCCGCGCCGCGTCGCGCCGCCCCCCGCGCCGTGCGTGTGGCCGACCAGGGGGCGGGGACCCAGCGGCGGCGGAGGCGGTGGCGATCGTAGTGGTGGTGGTTGGGGTTGACGGGGGACGGTGAGTAGAGGGCTCGAATGGGGATATAGGGTGGTGTTGTCGTGGGGATGGGGGTGGTAGTGTGGGTGAGAGGGTGGAGCGAGTTGTAAATGATCTGACATGACTGTGATAATGATTGCTTTGGCGCTGGTAGTGATGGTCATGTTAGTGGGTGAAGCAGACAGAACAGTGTTGTGGATGCAGGGTGGTGGTGGTGGTGGGTGGTGATGTGGTGGGTTGTGGGTGGTAGGTGGAAGGTGATGGTGCTGGGAGGTGGATGCTGGGTGGTGGGTCTCAAAGAGTTCGAGTGGTGATTGGGACGAGTTGTTAATAGTAGACGTGACTGTAATGATGATGCGTTGGTGTTGTTGGTGCGTGAATGTGACAGGGGGTTGCGAGTACAGGGTAGGGATATGAATATAGTGTTGGCGGTGATATGATGGTCGTGGTGGATGAAGGTAATAGGGGAATGCGAGGGAACAAGCGGCGTTGGCGATGGTGGTGAGTGAGAGTGAGAAGGAGATGCAAGAAGAGAGCAGTGCTGGGGATACAGGGTGCCGTTGGTGATGATGTGTTGGAGGTGGTAGGTGAAGAGTCAGAATGGGGTGCGAGTGGCGGGGAGGTTGTTAATGGTGGGCGTGACTGTGGTAGTGATGCGTTGGAGACAGCGCCGGTGACATCCGACGTGGCGCAGAAGAGGCAATGGAGGAGGTGGGAGTGGCTGAAGCGTCTGCGGCAGTGCTGTGTTGAAGACGCGTGCACGGTGGAATCCGCGAGACCCAGAGCAACGGTGGCAGCATTAGAGCCAGTGATTACAGTGCGGCCATTCGCCTGCTGCCACTGTTCCGGCTGCGGTGATGGGGATGAGTGCATAAAAATGACCGTGATGGCGATCGCCGCAATCGCCTTATACATAACACCCATTACAGAGACCTCATTTATTATACACAACCTTATACAGAAGCCTTATACACAACCTCATTTCACAAAGACCCATAAAGAGGAACACGTGATTAATTAAGAAAATATCTAATTGTAACGGTTACGAGACCCGAACAAAGTTTGAAGAACGCATGATTAAATAAGAAAATATTTAATTGTTGCACGATTAAAAGACCTTAATTATTAGTCAATTAGCATTTGCAAAGAGTGCGTGTTGTACCACTGAATGAGCACGTGCACTGCGCAGGAGGCGTGGGGTGGCAACGTGCCTCCCTCCCCCTCGCGGTCGCCGCCCTCCAAGGCGTGCGTCAGGACGGCCCAGCTCACTCACGTGGACACCGCGACGCGCTACAAGAAAACAGGTTCCTCGCTTCCGGTGCAGGCGTCTCCAGGCAGAAGCGACTACACGCGCACGTGACCAACGGGGGTCACACAAATTAAGCTAACGAAATACGCAAGAGTGCCCGTATCATGACGCAGGCCGTTCCTTAGAGTTGGGGAGACATATGAGCAACATGGGTAGCTCGTGAACCAGCGCTCATTGATATTGATTCATCCAAAAAGAGCTTCACATAACAACTGAAGATAGATACTAACACAAAAATTAAAAAAAATATATCATAGAGCTCTCTGTCGAAACACAAAGTTGAGACTACTGAAGTCAGACTTGGATCTACGATTGTTTTTGAAAACAAGTTTTCTTCTTCACGATTTGAATTCATTAGTATTCTATAATCTTTTACAACCTTCCGGTCCTGTGTGGAAAAAATAGTAATATTACTAAATCACCTATAAAAAAGAAATTCCTATCCGACACAGTCTCTGATAAGGCTTTGATATGCTTGTCTAAAATGTTTGGAAGAGGATTAACGAATGACTCTCTAATACACTTGTATTCGCAGCACTAAACCTTGCTTGATAATGAGAGACGCAGAATTCCGAGCCTAAAATTCAATGAGAATGTTGTCAGCACATGTAAGCATTAAAGTATTGTCTTGGGCATTAAAGTCGTTAATTATCAGCGTAGGTCTTCGTAAGAATTTTTACGAATTTTTTATTTGTTGTTCATTTTCTATTCAAACTTATGATTTCGTGCGTCAGCAGCTTAATCAAGTCATGCCGCTGTCCTGGTGACTTTGCGACAATTGGGGATAGCAAAGAGAATGCATCACAGGGCTCTGACCTTCAATAACTCAAACGAATTTTCTAAGCGCTGACAGGTGACAAAACTGCTTTCCATCGGGAGAAAGGTATCTTCTACGGCAACCTACTTGCTACAGTATGTTTTCCATTGCAACAAAAGGTCTTACAAGAGGCTGTCGTTTCTGGGAAAGCTTGGTGTCGTATATTTGATTCGCGTGATGTCACAGCTGGCCTGATTTGATGCTGTCGTCAAATGATGAGAGAAAAATGATGAAACATCTCATTGTTTTAAAGCTCTGTTGCCAAAAAACCTTTTACACTTCATTCGTGCGATGTCGAAGACATATAAGAGGAGTGGGAAAAAAGAGCACGAGCTTAAATTTGATTAGTCCCAAGGAGGGCTTATAATTGGACCAGAGTCTTGAGGCCAAATTTCAAAATCCGATAGCATATATGTGCTAACGGTATCTTAACAAAAATCACAATACCTAGCTCAATTGTAACTAGAATATAAAAAAATTCTTATCTTAAAAGACACAAACCAGCAGGGTATGAAGACAAGTGACCTCCATTAAAAAATTATATTTAAAGAAATATTTTCAGTTAATCGAACACATAAAGCTATTGAGCTAGGCAATATGAAAATTTAAACAATTAAAAACTACGATCTCACTAATTATTAAAAATTAAAATAATTTTAAAAGGTTCATTTCGCATAATAATAAAGCAAAAGTTCACGGTTGGCGCGAAATCGAGAAGAGTTTTTTTCAATATTTCAGATGTGTTTTTTTCCATCTAAATACAGAACACCAAAATATATGTGACTTATTTAAATCCGATTTTATAGGATAACAAAGAACGAGGTTCAATAAAGTCAATCAATTGGAATTATCCTGACATTCTGACATTGCTCGCGCACATATCGTCATGTGATCCTCTTAATGCAAAAGGACGTATGACATGAGCGTCACGCTCAATAAGGAGTAATGTGAAGTTCAAACGATAATGATGGCTATTACCGCAGGTACACTGTATGCTCGTTAATGAAAATAATTCACGATGCACAAATGTGACGTTTGTTTGCAATTTTGTACGCTTGATCCTATTTTGCCCTTCTGTTGCCATCTGGTGTACGCGTCGGGGCGACACACTCATTGCGGGGGTCATGCGATGACTACCGGTAAGTGCAGTACTGCGTCCCCGCGTGATTCATACTTATACTGATGTAGTGAACTGCTGGATGGGAAGGAAGGGTGTACCCACGGTCAATTTATACGACATACGACTTTTGTACTGCAGTGCCTCTGTCCCGGAGGTCCTAGAGTCCCGAGTCCCGACGGGGGCAAGATTTTCGACACTAACTAGAGAGCTAGGTCGAATTCAGCCAATCTCTGGAGGAGAATTCTAACGGACGCCTGCTCTGATCGGTAGTTTTCCATTGTTGCTTTTTTTCAGATCAACCTTAGACGAATGCCGAGGCAGTATCCTAACAAACGGGCCATGGACCGCGCGTTACCCTTCCGTCCTCTTCCTTGTCCAATTCTCATCCATTACTTACACATGATTATATTCACATGAACTACACTATCACACCCATTCAGGAGACCAGTCTGGAGCATAGAGCTTGTCTACTGGGGAAGTGCCCAACTGGCGGGAGATAACTAGCTGAAGAAAATCCTCTCAAGCCCACATAGGTTAGTGCTGGATCTCGCCAGGCAGCGGGGGAAAATCACAGTCACCTCCCGCGAGGAAAATATGCTGGACCAATAACAGCAGTTGACGCGCCCGGAATCACTATTCAATCAGTCAAATGAGTCTTGTGTCTTGCCGGTACAAAGATTTTCAGTGGTGGCCACTCTCTTCGAAACTACTGAACTATCCAAGAAACGTTTTCCTGAGTACGAAGTACAATATTATTCGCATTATAAGTAATAATATACACGACATAGTAAAACGTGCAGTAAAAATCGCAGTCCTGCCAAACATATATTCTGCAGTATTACATTGTGTAATGCGTAATCTTGTCCAATACGGAAAAAATTACTGGTCCCTTGATCTTCCGCATTGGGCAAGTTTTACTGTGTTAAATTTTAATATCCTGTCATCTTATATTTCCGGCCGGAGAGACCATACTTTGAACAATTTGATATACGTTATATTAGATTGCGCTATGAGATTTCTTTGATAGTGCATGGAAGAATGGTTGTGTGGAAATATGCATTTTAAGGAGGTGCAGTATAACAATTTAATCTGAGATTTAAGACTGTGATGAAAGATTCGCAGTGCACAGATCAGTTGCCTGCACAAAATAAAACTTTCCAAATTTTTTTTAAAAATTTGTTTAAACGTAAAATCTAAAAAACTTAAATGTTGCTCATTTTTCCCCCTTCCTTTTCATGAAAGTAACAATTTACCCAAAGTTTATTTATGATTATACAAATATTTGAAGAATAGATGTTCAATTATTCTTGGAAGTATATTGGTTTGGATCTATCGTTACCAAAAATGCTTGCTTGAAGAAAATGAATTATTAAAGTATGAAGAGCAAGTGTCTTCCAGGGACACTCGGCCTCTTGTCTTTTCTCCACTCTTTGCATATTAAGGAAAGCTATATAATTTGGTGCTTTTATGAATAATATGTAATTTTCATTTGGAAATGAAAGGAAATGAAATTGTTGACTTTTGTAGTGGAGTGGGAAAATAAAAAAGCCAGTAAGAGCAAGAGTGTCCATAGCTACACATAAAAGAAGGGAGAAAAATATTCTAGCTGGGAACCAATTGAGGAAAGAATATCATGCCTCGATTTTCTACTAAGAAGACAGAATGTTTTTATTATCGGAATTCGTGCTCCAACGAGATGCAAGTGTGGCAGAAAAATATATTTTTTCAGAAAAACTGACTGTTTCTGGATTCGATAGGAAATCCCAAAGAAGATGTACTTCTGGGTGATTTTAACTCAGTTGGAAAAATAATAGCGCGTAATGTTGTGGGACGATATGATAAAAATGACAATGGTAAGTCGTTTAGTGATTAGACGAGGTATTTTATGGCACCCGATTGTTGAGCAAGCCATGCGGCGCTGAGTGACCATTCCATCGCTGGGTGAAGACGCCATGTTCCGGAGCGGCTCTAATTAAGAGCGCGTGTATTAGGAGGGCGGAGGGCGCGTAAGCCGACAGGCGCGGGGCCGCAGTGGCAGCGACGTCAGCGGCGGCGGCGGCGGCGGCGGCGGCGGCGGCGGGGGTGGAGCCCGGGTGCCGGCGGCGGCAGAGGCGGAGGCGGAGGCAGCGGCAGCGGCTTAGACACCGTGACAGCCGCGAGTCCGTATCAGGCCTTATCAAAACAGCGCGCCAATTACCGCGAGGCTCTGTTAACCCTTTGCCGGGTTTCGTATTTCGACACGCGCGCGGACCGGAGCTGTCACGTGACCATGACGTAATCCGCGTGCTCCCGCGGGACGTGATAATTAGTCGGGCCGCCCCCACCGCGCTAATCGGCCTAGCGTTCCCGAGCTCTGCCGTCTCCTCCCCTCCAGAGGTGCTTTTGCTTCACTGATGGCTTTCGATAAAAATGCTTTGTCTCGCAGTGCGCCTCTCTGCATCTTTTACCGGCAAGTAGAGAAAATATACTCATTGCCCGCAAAAAATGATAACAGTATAGCAACACAAGATTCCCATGAGAACGTGCACACAATCTTTTTGAATAAAAGGAAGTAATTCGGATAAAGTTACTCGGTAATTTATATTTACCGTTTTCTAGGTACTGTAAAGTGCACGATTAATCCGGAATGTTTCTGCGGCCGTGAGCAGAGAAAATTCCAGCCGCAATCACTACCCTTCCTCCAGTCTACAAAGGAGGGACTGACGCTGATCTTAACAACACAAGGTGTTTTGAGTTTTCAACCTCCTCCCTACATACTGTGCAATTTTGCTTGAATTTTACGGAACTGAATAATTTTCTTTCAAAGAAAAGCAGATTTTCCTAATATATTCAATAATGGAGGTAGTTTTTACGGTTCTGATCAGAAATAGTGATAATACTTTTACTTTCATGTCATAATTATTCACTACAGTTCGTAGGGTTAAAATCTTGGGAATGACATCACTTCAGTTTCTATGAAGCCCGAGAGGGAAATATTGATTAGCGTGGCGCTGTTAGTAATGCGAAAGGAATGTAGGCGTAAAGAATGAGAACTATTTTCAGTGAGCTTCCTCCTTCCTCATTCAAATGAAAATTCATTCTCGATTTAAACATCACCATTTTTTCTCTATTATTTTAGAACTATGATGTATAGGTGAAGGCGAGATTGTCTTCTTTTCAAAACGTTGGTCGAATTATGCCCTCATTGCTTTAATGATTGAAACCTTCGACTACCACACCAGCAGAAACTGTTGCTATAAACACGAACGCGATTGCTGAGACATTTCTACAACTCTTTATTCGCAAATACTAGTTTGTTTATGCTTAGTCAAAGAACGTTGCACGTTTGGGACAAAACGTTACCAAACGAAGAAAGCAAGAGACTGCATGATTCATGTTGCCATCAGGCAGGAGTTAGCTCACTGTTATCGCATAGTTAAAAGGAGGCGCAGCGGAGAACAAAGCGGTACGCTATGCAACAGAATTAAATAAGGAGTGTAATTGTAAATGTAATGATTATCTGTTATACATTTTCTTATTTTGATATCTTAAATTTTTATACTATCAGTTGGGACACCATAGAGAACTATCGTGTTTTAAAAATATTGAAATAGCGCACTTAATTTTCACGAACTTTAGTTTCGCGAACAAGTGTGTTCACCTCTGTTATGTACCTGATGTAGTGAACACACCTGTTCAAGAAACGAACTAAAAAATAAAGTACGTTATTCCAACTATTTTAAAACAATAGTTTTAGTGGAAAATTTTGTCTCCCATTGTCTTAAAATTTTAGATACTCAAATAAGAAAATAAATAAGCAGTGACTTGGTAAGTTGGCAGTTACCTTTTTAAATGGGCGAAGCTACTATGAACGAGCGTACAAAATTCGGCTTTTGCAATTTTTGAAATAAAAAATTAGTGTAGTCATATAAAAATTAACACTTATTTAACGGAACTGTTTACACAATAAAATTTGTCTATATGATCGGGTTTATGAAGTAGAGATTTTAATATTTTTATTAATTTAATTTGAATATCCTAAGAAATAATTGAATTGAACTATCAATATTAAAGCGTTCAGCAAATCAAGTTTTCTGATTTATTTTACATCATAGAAGTTTTACTACCTTTTGTTACAAAAACATGCATAAGTAAATTTTCTGATTCGTAAATAATTTTGAATGTAATGAATACATTTCAGTACGATGAATGCATTAAGCTCGAGAAAGATTTCAACTTGATGAAGATGAGTAATTGTATTTAGCTGTTGAAGTTGAGTAAATGTGTTGACTAACTTAGCATTAGCTGCGATCCTGGCACGTACTCGTAGATTGTGAGATATCATCTGCCAAGTGTAGAGGTTTCATTGATTGATTAATGATTCCGGACGCGTCAACGGCAAGGATAATTATTCCCGTATGTGTAGCACATGTTTTTATTTCAGGAGGTGGCAGTGGTCTTCCACCGCTGGATAGTGAGAACCGGCGCCGACATACCGTCGACTAGCAAGGTTTTCCCAACCAGGTATCTTCCACGCGGCACGGCGGTGCACCGTCTCAGCCGGGACCAGCTGTAAGCTCCCAACCGGTCTCCCGGCATGTGTGGTAGTGTACTTAATGTTAGTGTAAGGGGTGATAATAGGACAAGGAAGAGGAAGAAAACATCGCGCGCGGTACGTGACCCGTTTGTTACGGTACTGCTCCGGCATTCGCCATGTGTTGATCGGAGAAACCACGGAAAACTACCTATCAGAGCAGCCGGCCTTTAGAATTCTCCTCCAGTCAGCGACTCATCTCGACCTAGCTGAAAATCTAGTGTCGAAAATGCAGCTACCGACGGGACACGAACCTAGGACCTCCCGGTCAGAGGCACTGCAATGACATCAGTTGATGCACTGAGCCACCTCTCCCGGTTAAGGGGACATTAACATTCCCATTTTTTTTGCTGTAACGTATTACATTTTGACGCCAAATGGCAGCTTGTTGTAATTCATCAGGTGAAAGGTGTCTTATTACTAATTACTAAAGACACATTGTCTTATTAAAATTCAATCTGAAGTTGCACAGGACTCCCAAGCACTTCAATTCATATTTAAGACGAATTTTCCTTGGATTTCGAAAGAAAACCAACACTGGTGGTTTTAAAGGTGTCGACCTCTCGCCTCGCGTTCTTTTTCTTGTCGCCGCGCCGGCGCAAAGGGCTTTTGGGGGCATCCGCCGCGCCGCGTGCCGCGCGTTCCAGGCGCGCTTTGCAGGTGACGGGGCGCCGCCCGACGCGAGGCGATCTACAGCGATCGATCCACACGCTACTCCGCGCGCCGCATACCTCCCTGCCACGCCCACTCACATGCTCACCCACCGCACTCACCGTGACGCACCGGCTGCGTTCTCTGCAGCAGCACTGACAGGTAGGGTTCGAGTTCCGAGTTGACAGATTTTCACACTAGCTGCGTCGCTGGGTCAAATTTAAGCTGATGAGAGTTCTAGCGGCCGGCTTCTGTTCGGTAGTCTTTCGTCACTTCTCTGATCCATATGAGGCGAACACCAGAGCGAAACCCTAACAAACTGGTCACGAACGGCATACTTTCCCTTCCTCATTCTTGCCCCCTCCTCTCACCTAAACTCACTTGCTCTACTTACCACACATAATGGGAAACCTGCCAGCAAATTAGAGCTTGGCCCCATTTGGGGATGGTCCTGGTTGGGAGAAATCAGCGAGGCGCCGTGGTCGGCGCTGAATCTTACCCCGTTGTATCCGGGCCCACCGCCTCCGCCAGGATAAAACATGCGTTACACTCACCGAACTAATTACCTCCGTAGTCGATGAGTATGGAAACAAATTCTCACTCGCCCATCCGCCCATCCCACTTCTGTACCACAGCTTCTACGCACACGAAATCTCATTATACTCCGGACACTCCTAGTCTTATCTAACCTTCTTCTCTCTGAACAATCTCCTCGTAATACTTCCCAAACTCTCCAATATGTCTCTTTTTCAAATGCCTCTCATACATCCGTCTTCATCACAATTTAAGAAGGTCGACAATTTCGAAGACGGACCTCAAGAATTCCTCAGTTCCGGAGTCAGTTCCAGTCTGTTTATTTAAATGTGGTACCACTGAGATTGTTTGACAAATGACTAATCGAGCAGTTGCCCATTCTGACAATATTTACCGTAACACTTTCCACTATTTTTCTGCACTTGCGTACGAAAATCATAATTATTTTCCTGAACATATTTTTTATTTAATATCTACAAGGTTTTTCTGTCAATTAGAAATGTCAGTATCACGATTATCCGTAACGCCTCACTTTCTCTCCCTCCTAGGGCCTCTTTTGGAGATTTTGGTTGCGCGTACGTCTGCCAGCCGCATCATGAGACAACTATCCTCTTCAGCCTGTCAGGGAAACTCCCGGGTCTGTCGATTCAATTATGCAAGAATGTCTCGTGTTGCTCACGGCCGCTTCCCCGTATTCATATCATTCGGAAAGTTTTTAGCGCCGTACCAGTCGTCACTGACACGCACACTGCCCGTTGTGCAAGCGCCCGGCAGAACATTGACCAGGAGACTCAAGAAAGTGTTTTGTTTTCTCGGTATCGCTACGGCAACATTTACAAGTCTGAACGTTTTATGCTCTCTTATGTATTTCATTCTAAGAAGGAAAAACCCTGATGATTAACAGTTTGTCGAAAAGTACTATCTTTTATCAACATATTTCTTTGACCATCTGCAGTCGCAATTAGTTCTGAATAATGAAATAGTTTAGGACTATTTTTGTTTCAACACCCACGAAAATCACCACATTCCAATATAATAAATCTAAACTAGATTTAATTACTAATAAATGTCAGACTGACTTAGGAACAGGAAAATCTCGCGTTATAGTGATTTCGCCTGTGAGAACGCAACAGGTAATACATAAGATTATGACCAGGTTGCCTAAACACAGGCTCAGCCTCCTTAAAACTTTCATAATCAAATCCTATTGTTTTGCTATTTCCACACTATACACTCTGAGTGAATTAGTGCACAGTAATAGTTTAAGGTCTGTACTTGCAAGAGAGATTACTTAATCTAAGTAAACTTATTTTTCAAGAAAATAGTCTCAATCCAGAATAAATAATTCGTTTATATTTCTAATTAATCTTTGAGTGACTTTCAATAACGTACATCTAGAGGTATTTGCTATGTTTGATATCTACAAAGTTCACAAAGATTACGCGCCCCCATTTATTAAGGGTCTCTGATAAAGCGGCATCACCTGAAGCGAATGCATCTCTTCAATTATCTCGACATGAACACAAATGCTTTCCGATACACTAAATTTTTACCATTCTCGGAATAATTATCTGAAAATTACAGAGTATTCTATTCTCTAACCATAAAAATGGGGTGAAATTTAAAAAATAGCAACCAATTGTAGATCTCAAGCAATACTATAAGTTTCTGATTAATGTAATTAGATGTGTATATGGAACAGGAAAATATGAAAAAAACATTATTATATTTAACGAATCGTCTTAATCCAAATCCATCTTAATCTTTCGTACTTACGAATATTTTCAAACGATAGAACACTTTACAGACCAACTTAAGAAGAAACCAAAGCTCGTATATTCAATACGTTTCATTATAAATTTGATTTATTGTATTTTGGTGATCTCTGGTGAAGCGGCCACCCTTATGCAATTAAAGCTAGGGCGGGAGTTCTATTGTCGTGCGATTCAAGTGTAATTTGTGGTAGAAAAGTGGGTCCGCTGCAGGTTTTCGCAGGGTCTACTAATAATACACAATGCTCTCTTTTGCTGTAAAATTCCTCGTTCTTTCCAAATCTCATGTTGTAACAGTCATGTTACATCACAACATGCAAATGATACTGTAGTTAATCTAGGTCACGAACTCGTACAAACAACTAGCTGCGTATTTGCGTGCTATTATAACGCAGAGGCGGCTGGTGATATTTTCGAACTCTCATCTTATCGTAGTTCGCCTGCGCGTGGACGCTCGACTGAGCGGCACAGGGTCAAGGCCGTTTAGAGGCAGCGAGTGGCAAGGGAAGTGCGAGATTGGTGAATAGTTTAAACGTACGTTAATGTTACGTCCCTAAGATTGATTTAAGATACCGAGCGCGTCAACTGCGAAGATAATTAGTTGCGTAAGTGTATTGCATGTTTTCTTGTCGCTGGAGGTGATTCTTCCAGCCTCTTCCTTGGCGTCTCCTGACCCCTAAGTTACACACACTTACACTTACATGCACTAAACAACTACAAAAGTCGGAAGACCAGCCGGGAGCTTAGAACTTAACGAGGCCGGGTTGGTGCCTAGCTGGTGGGAGATACCTGGTTGAGGAAAATCCTGCAAGGCGATGTAGGTCGGCGCCGGATCTCGCCATCCAGCGGTGGAAGACCACCGCCGCCTCCTGTGATAAAAATACACGCACTACACTTAAGGGACTAATGAGCATAGTCGTTGACGCGCCCGGAATCACTAATGAATCAATCAATCCAACCTCTAAACTTGGCTGTTGATACCTCACAATCTACGAGTATGTGCAGACAAGAGAAGAGGGAGATGTCTGTTTTCGTGAACTCTCCAGAGAGCGGCGATTCTTCCGTTTCCGGTGAGTCACGCGCGCCGTGCGGGTGTCCGCGTGGTTCTCTGCAGACGGCGCGGCGGGCGCGGCGAGTCGCGTGAGGCGGAGGCGGACGCGTCGCCGTGGGAAGGGGACGTTGTTCTTGGTCTTACTTCGCAAACAACTGTGCAAAATGAAAGGCTGTCTGTTCCAAAGTATTTCGTTCCAAAGTATTTCGTTCCAAAGCAATGAACGGATTAATCGCAAAAATAGTCTTTTAAAATTACACATCATTAATAATTGAGTTTTTGATGCCAAGAGATACAAAATGGTTCGCTACATTCCAAGCATTTCAAGTCGTCTATAATGATTGCAGGTTTGTATTAGTAAAAACCGTACTCTTCCTTTTTTGGTCTCTGACAAATTGATTGAACAACTGCAGGAAAATTGAAGAAAAATTGTAGATCACTTTTACTGATCAAATATTAACGTTAAAAAATTAACATTTTTCTATATCGTAAGGACTATACTTCATGTATAGCTCACAAACCTTTTCGTAATTTCTAAGTAGTCACTGCATTTTCTAATTTTTCGAGGTGAACATTTTCCTACAAATAAAAGAATTTGTGAATAGTTCGAAAGCATTCGGTGTTACTTAAAATCGTTAAATTTCCTTCGGCTCGTTCGTTTAACATCTCATATCTACCGCACTGAATACAATGTGCTAGCAGCAGCCGTTCCCCTCCTTGAGGCGCGATCCCATCGGGACCCAATCCCCATATTTTCCGTGGAAGTATGCTATATTCCCTCCCTGTGGAAGATGGCCTGGGGTGTCGGCGATGTCGTGACAGACGCCTCCGAAGGCGTTCGCGCCGCGCCGGCCCGGCCGTCCACCCTCGCGCGCGCTCTGTTCCAATATCTCGTAAGTGATACTTGGCCGATGGCGTCTGCTCGTAAGGTAGCACGCGAGCGGCCCCCGCGGCACGCACCCTTTTTCATTTCCACGGAGCCTCCACCGCCGCCCCCGCCGCCCCCGCCGCCCGCTCCCCCTGACCCCCTCTTTGTCGCGGCCTCGATCGCAGAACGGGCGGTGCTTCAGGAGATTCCGGATCTTTCTCGCCTCCTTGGGAAATGGATGGGCGATGGATTGCGTTTGGTGTTCCAGATCTTGCCTTATTCTAAAGATGGGGATAAATAAATGATCTTGGCGTTTTATTTCCACACATTGTTCACACATTTCAAACATTTTAAGCACATGTTTAGCCATCAATCGTTAAAACTATCTGGTACTTGATTACTACGATTATTCGTATATTGTCGACGCGATGATTGTGAATAGAATTTCTTTCTTTAAAAATGTATGGGTTTACAATTTTCAGACGTTACTATTGTCAAAGGAAGAGATCACAGCTCAGAAACTTTCTTTATTTGCACTATCATTAGCCTTAGCAGCTAACTCATTGACGTTGGTCTCTCATAGTATAAGTTGGAGGGATCGTTGTATCTATGTAATAAAATTGTTTACGACGTTGTTGAATAATTAGTTTTTTTAATACCACCACGGATTTCATGTTGAGAATAGAGAAAAGCTTAAAAATGTACAATAAAATAACGATGTATTAAAAACTTGTTTTTTGTTTCTTGTCTTGTTAAAAACTTGTTCAGGTCTTAGAAGTGACAGTATTTTGTCGGCAATGATTTGTCAATTTGTTTACGTCACTCGCGCACTCTGGCCTTTGTTTTGGTGTATAAATACTTGAGGGCACGTGCGTGCGATTGCGTGCACTCTGCAATCACCTGCAATTAAAACAGTCACCGGAGAGATAGAAAGACGATTCATTAACCCTTAATGACGGTCTTCTCTGGCGATCATTAGCGACCGCAAACAGAATATACGAGTCAGTTCGTTACGAGAGTAGTTAAGAATTCGCCTTTTTCCCGAGCGACGGCGTTTGCACGCAATTAATCGGGGAATTAGAGCTTTGGGAGCAGTGCTTGAATGCATCGAGCGTGAACTGCGTCCTCGGAGCATCAATAATTCACAGAGTTCCAATTGCGTGTGTTGTGCGCGCAGTACGGGCAACGTAAGCAACCGTAACGAATAACGTTCTCTCAGGCAGAAAGCTATTGCGTTCACTTTTAATTGGGGAAATTGGTCACAAGAACTCCTTCATCTAATAATTTCACATTTTGTCTAGTGATTAATATCGACTTTTTCTACATTTCCGCTCATCGATGTATATAATAAGAACATACAGTAAAACATGTGCAGTGCACAATCTGAGAGTACCTCTATTATATCCGCATTACACAAAGTAATACTGTAGAATTTACGTTCGCCAGTACTACGGTTTATGTTCGCAGTAGACAGATTTCCGTATTGAGTAAGTTTTAATGAATGGTAATAGATGATATCAGCAAATTAAGTACAGCCGAAAGAATGTCAAGGGAGTTTATTTTGAATATTATATTCTGAATTCAAGTCTTTCTGAAATTAAAAGCTGGTCGAATGTAATATTTTACGAGTCAATAGAATAAATTGTGCAAGTAACCTCGAATGAATATGATAGACACAGAACTTATTATTTCATCCTCTCAGAAATCAGTAGTTGACATAGTTTCTTAGAAATGTGATGAGTCATTAAATTCTATAGACATTATTATTATATTTGCTTCTAGATGCTTATATTTGCTTGTGTATGGTTAAAAAGTGTCATATCATGGTAGTCTTCGAGCATTGTAATAACCTGTTACGAAAGGAATATCGTGCCATGTTTTTAACAATTTTGTAAAATTTCAAATTACTATTAATTTAATTTGAATTTATCTATTCATCCTGGAAAAAGTGACAGACAGTTGATTGTGTTCTAATAAATCGAAACCGACAACTGTTAATAGTGGGTCGTGGAATATTATAATAATTTTATTCTAACAACACTTATTATGACACTGATATCAGTTTGTAAAGCCCCTCTTCGGCTGATCGAAGTGTATAAAATATTTTCCGGCGCCGTCTTTGCGTCCTTCGCGCGCCCTGTCCCTCGCGTGCATCTCCCGATGCTCACTTTTACGGCCTTCGCCGCGCGCTCCGCCGCCGCGCCGGCGCCCTCGCCCGCACAGCGCTCGGCTCGGCGCCTCCGCGCCCGGAACCATTCACCGCAACTCGCTTGGGGGGATTAAACTGTTATGGCGGCGGCGATCCCGCCTTTCGCACCCCCGCCCCCGGCCCTGCCAGTGAATATGCCTCCACAGAAGCAGGGGTTGCGATGTCGGCAAGGAGACAAGGAAAGAAAACAAAGCACGTCGAGGAATGTAGGTAATTCCAGAATCAAAAGCAGATGCCCAAATATTAATAGAAAAATCTGTGTTTGTTGTTTTTCAGAAATAATATTTACGAGAAAATTACTTCAACTATATGTTGAATGAATTAAGCATGTAATGTTGCACATGTAATGCGATTTATTAAAAGCTGGAAGCAATTTAGTAACTTCATTTTTATGCGACAAAATTGTTTTTAAATGGAATATAAATGACAATATATTGTGATACAATACGCATATATTGAAGTAGTTAATAAAAGACATATTGTAGGAAAAGCAATATTTTTGTTGGATAGGTCATAAGTAGATTGCTTATTTGATTCGAGTTCTGGTAGTCTATAGGTGAAATTTACAAAGGAATTTGGCCTTCATTTTGAAGCAATATACAATATTAAAGCAATATTCGTATTAAAGCAATATTATATTAAAGCAATATTCGTACAATATTAAAGCAATATTTGTATTAATTTACATCGCATTTTTTCTTCTAAATATTCATTCGTAATTGTAAGACTTTTCGGGACGCGTTTTACCTACCTTAACTTTCCTGGGTCCATTTAAATGGATGTGGAGATATAATTAAATAATTACATTGATTTTACAATGTCCTGATCACGGGAGTAACACAACACCCCTAATCCTAATTCGTCAAATAATTTAATGTACACTCAGTACAATAAATAATGTGATGTGAAAGAATACACAAATTTTAATGATAGATTCTCTTAAAATTTAGGCCATATTCATGTTCGAATAGATTGCTCAGGTGAGCGTATGAAGCACGCTGTACCATAATGCAAAGCAAGGGAAGTTTTAATGAAGTCGTACTGATGAATCAACGGATTCATTTTCATTGCTTTCACAAGAAAAATAGAAAGTGTTGCAAATTTACTCCAATCATCATATTAGTTTCTTATATAAAAACGCGATAAGATAAAGGTCTCGTCAAGCACCGGGATTGGACAGCCCTTGCTCAAGACACGACTGCTACTCTACGCCTATCTTCCGGTTCTCACACAAATTATCGAGATCTATAATTTCGAGACGACTTCTTCTCCAAGCGCAACACACCACAGTGGAGTGGAGCGGAGTAGGGCGCGACGGGGCGAGCTTTCGGAAAGGGCTGTGGAGCCGACGCCCAGTGGAACATCGGCGGCAGGATTGGTGCTGGCGCCGAGGCAACAAACATCAAGAGAACGCGTCAACCAATGTTTATGTGCACATCTGGACTGCTGAACTTGCTCGCTCGCAGTGTTTTTTCTGTTACTTAATAGGCAACGGTTATACTGTGGATTATTTTGTATTCGTAGACCAAACTGAAACTTAAAAACAACTACAATAACCCACAAATATAATTGCAAAAACAGAAGAAATGTAAATAAAAATATATACATTTATTACTGGTTACTCATGACCCTTATTTTAGAATTACTTTGTTTTACACTATCTATACAAGCTGACTTGATCTACGATCAATTCATATGTAAAGCTGTCTTCTTTTCCTCTACGATTTCACCACTTTTTTAAGATATTATTCTTGGAACCAATGTATTAAGTAACATTATTTGAACATTCATACATTCTTTACTTCATATTATAAAGCTCTGTTTTCTATTTTTCATGAAGTAACATTTAAAACTAGTGGTTTACAACAGATGTACTTTCTCGTATTGTTTGTAACGGTTACGTGATCTATATATTTAAAACCCAAGGAGTTTCCTTGGGTGGAAGGTTGGCGGGGAGGGTATTTAGATTTTTAGGTGAGGGGGTGGTTAAATCAAGAGTATCGAGAATAGCATGAGTTACTAAAGATATGACTTTGTCTATTTTATTTTCAGTGAGTAAGGTTTGTATTGGGGGAAGTAGAGTTAGAAGGGATTGGAAGTGGTACCAGTTGATTTTGTTTAGGTTGAAGGGGAAGAGAGTTTTAATTGAAGATGCTGAAATCCTAGACTGAAGATGATGGAGCGATGATCGGAGGGTAGCGATGTGAGTTTTCAATGTTGGGAGGCTGTTGGGAGGTATAACGAAAATCCAAGATCTATTATGTCAGGTAGCTGGTTGGGAGAGGATGGGTAGCGAGTAGGAGAGAAGGGGAAGTCTGAAGGAGTAATGAGGTTGCTATCCCAAGCTGTATGCTTGGCGTTGAAGTCGCCTACTACGAGCGTTGGTTGATTTTGTTGAAAGAACGCATCAATTGAGTTGGGTAAGTAAGGTACATTTGGTGGTTTGTAAGTGGAGGTGATATTGAGCAGTGCACCGGAGGATGATTTGACAGTGATTCGTACATTTTCGAAGGGAGAGTTTGGTATGGAAGGAATTTGGTAATGCGATATATTTTGCTTAATAAATATTGCAACACCACCACTGGCTCGTTTGCGTGGTCTGCCTGGACGGTATATGACATATCCTGGGATGTACATTCGGTTTGATGAGATTAGGTGCGTTTCTTGGATAGACAGAAATCTGGTTGGTGTGGATAAATTGACTAAAGAGAAAGATATTTGATCGTATTCAATTGGCGTTCCAAGAAAGGATACTAAAAGGTGATTTTGGTTGCATGATTAAGGTGGGGTTTGGGGAGGTGAAATAGATTGTACAATGGTGTTGATGATAGTACGAATAAGATTTTTCAGGATGGATGTGAGCGAAGGAAAGAAAGAAATTGGAATCATTTTTGTGCAAATTTGGTTAATGTCGATGGGACCTGTAATGTACCATACACATAGAGGAAGATGAATTAATTACATTAGAGGAAGGAATTTACTACATTTTGCAACAAGAATTATGCACTTTTTCGGTATCTGGGACCTACAATATTTTTCTGTGGAAAAGTCGCCGTTTTTTTGCAATAGCACTATGCTCATGACTTCCTGTCCGATGAGGGAATGTAAAAATTGGCAATGATAATTTCTCATTTCTCACTCATTCAGTCTAGAATTAGAAGTTGCGCAATGAATTACAGTGACATACTGACCAGGCTCACCCCGGCAACGAGTAACTATTTGGCAGTCGAGTAGACTTCTTGGCATGACTATGTCACTGTGAACAACCGTTTTCTTTTCTATCTTCCTTGCTTTTTTTCCTCTGTTTTATTACCCTCTGTCAGTGTTTTGTGAAAGAGGTGAATAAAATGTCGACAGGATTGTAGCGTGAAAGAATCTTGAAAATGTTTCGATGTGCATGGTTGGAAATGTGGTTGAAAATGAGGCGGAGTTGCCTAGCGGAAGGAGATTGCGTGTGAAGTCAATGCTACGCGCCATGATATTCAGAAGCAAGCGGCCACTCCCCTCCCCTGCTTGGAGCGATCATTGATGCAGTTTCTCAGGCTGTGATCATTTACATTCATGGTTATCGTCGCCGCGTCAGCTTTTCGAACCTTCACTGTCTATCCTCGCTTTTCGCTGATCTCTTTCGTGGACGAAATATGACGAGTAGATGATAAACTATATTGTAAAAAGCAGTTATTAGGTACTGAATTTCTAATTATAATATTCATAATCACATTGAAGCATGAATTGCATGAAGAAAAAATTTAGATAATAAAACATAAGATTCCGTTTATTTGTGTACATGTGCTACTTAACTATAGTACACGATGTTAGAGGAGATCAATTTTGGCGAAGTTTGTTTCCCATTAATGCAACGATTATTTCATTACAGAGAAAGTAACACATGAAAATCGAAGACCTTTTATTCTGTTCCGAGTCTCTTTGTATGCAACTCGTACACTTTGTTTCCCTCTTAAACACTCTTGTGGTAGCCCTAATCTCGAATCTTTTTCATCTGTGTTGCCTTTGAAATATTTTGCGGCAACAAGAGTATACATGGTTCCCCAAATGCACATGCAAGCCATCTGAAAGCAAAAACAAAATATAACAAATATTGGAAATACTGGTGCCACCTCCCTGCGATCCTAATGCTTTGATCAATTTTAAATACCATACTATTCCAATTACATACAAACAAATTTTGGTCAAACGTTCAAGTGTGTTTGAAATAATAGACGATTATTACTATTTGAACATTACTAATAGAGCTACAACAATAGAGGTAGAAAGAATAACTAAACCTACCCCCACCTACCCATTGAGAAATAATGGTCTTTCTCAACATCAGAATAAATAACTATTTAATATCAAGACTTGCGATTACAAGTTACAACTTCATGAACACGTACAAGTTATCACTGATAAAATCCCTAGTATAGCATGGATACATTTTCATAAATGCATTCCCGTGGAGCAGACAGAGAATCTTTCGAACTTATCTTTACGTCCTCGCAAAGCATTCTGCTTGATTATTTAGGGTCTTTTATCATAATACCCCGCTTCTAAGAGAAGACTACTGACAACTGTAACCCGCTACGTTTACAATACGCACACACGCACATGCACTCCGAGCCACGTGATTTGCGAGTTGAAAGCAATAGTCGTCGAAAACCCGCTTTCGCCAGCGATCCGGGTATAAGCCAGCGCTCGGAGTTCCGGCGGACGGCGCTTACTTCGCTGAACGGGTCCTCCCTTCTCGAGCCAGGAAGCAGCCGGGACTAACGATCACCAACCGGAAAGGCCACGAACGGAGCAGAGAAGCAAGTCCGTCCAGGGAAAGGATTGCCAGGCCGACCGCCCCCGGCGTCATCAAAAAGCGAGGGAAGCGACGGGACGGGCGAACTTTTTTTTTTTCTCGAGCGCTCCGCGGTAATCGACCTGGCAGCGCGATATCGATATTTTTTCCGAAATGACCGCCTCGCTCGCCGGAGCTGTCTACGGTCGGAGGGGCGTGTATGCACACAGCGTCGTTCACGGCCTCCGAGAAGACCCTCCCTCGCTATTTTGGTGGCATTCATATTTTATTTCTCGTCGTCTGCCTTTGTTCGAGGAAAACAGCGGATTATTTAAGAGGCGCTTGGTCTGCAAGCTAACTATGATGTTCGCCACGTGAATGGTGACCGTGGGATGTAACTGCGGAGTCGCCTGAATGATCGTTAGATCGTTACCATCAAGGAACCCCCGTTTTAAAATTGAGCACAGTTCACGCAAATATGAATAAAAAATTGCTGATTACGTCCGTTAGCAGTGTATTAGTAGTAATAACACGTGAGATCAAACAGTTGAGTTGTGATGGATACGAATGTTGTTTGTGGACTAATGGAATTATTGATTTTATTTGAGAAACCATAACATTTACTAGGAAGAAATGTTGAAAAAATATGGTCGCAATTATGGTGGTGATATTGAGGTTTGTCATATGAATCGTAATTTAGGGGCAGACTGAAATGAAAATACCTTTTCTTGATTTTCGTCATATACATTCAGATCTGTAAAACTTTATCAAACGCAGCAAGGTGTGATAATCATAAAATTCAATCAGATTTATTTTTTCATTTTTTTCATTGCCCTTACAGGCACCGACTTGGCCCTCGTATAAATGTTTTGTTACAACACAGACCTAGTTATTGCCGTTGGGTTCAATTTTTGAGAATTTTGTGGGAGCATAAGAATTCGTGAACGATTATTAACATTAGAGTAAAACTCTTAATTGCACCGCTCAAACCATGACTCCACGTCCTGATGAATTGACGTCACTTGCCTCAGTCTTCCGAATGGTTCGTTGGACTGATTAAGCCTCACTATGCCGATCCAGTTTTCTTTAATTGATAGTTTCCATAAAAACGCCGCGGCGTCTTTTAAGTGTCAATCACGTTCTTCATCTGCCGTAATGGTCCCCGTAATCTGGATGAATTCGCAATCAGGAGGCCGTTGGCGGCGCGCGCTTCATCTTTCCGTCGCTGGGCGAGGTCTCGAGAGCCAAGGGGCGCGTGGGGTCGAGGCCAGAGGTCGGACGTGGCCGCGGGGTGGGGGCCGGAGCCGGGCGCCGGAGCAGAGGACGAAGGCGGGGGAGGGGACGGGCTTCGAGGGCGGCGGCGGTGGCGGGGGCCGTTGGCCGAGGCGGGGGCGATGGCGAGGGCTAGGGCAGCGGCCGGAGGCGGGGATCGGGGGCGTGGCCGGGGGCGGGGGCGTTGGCGTGGGCGTGGGCACCGATAGCTCCCTCGCCCACTCGTCACGCGCCCAATCTCAGGTCGCGCGGTCAGCGCGGAGTCCCCGCGGAGCGACAATGTCGGCAGCTCTCGTTACGACCTCCTCAGACATTAATGGCGACATCTCGACCCCGATTTTTACGAGCGCGCCGGGGGGCGGGGCGGGGCGGCGGCGGTGGCAATCTGCGGCGCTGCGGGGGCGGCCCCGCCGATCCCCGAAGTACCGCCCACGCCTTACACTGGTCCCAAACGGGTCAAAAGAAGCGACGGGAACAACGTACCAGTTAAAATCAGAAAGAAGCTTCCTCCTGTAAGTTTAACGTTTTTGAAAGTAATTTTTGTCTCAGTTTAAATCCGGTTTTCTTAAAAAATAAAATATTGCATTAACTGACCAAAACTTGCTTTGGAAACGAGATAAGGTAAAGAAATTACCACGCGCTGGATGATAATATCCTAAAAAAGGTCACTTTATTAATAACTCAAACCCCTGGTGAAAAAGCGCAGTGGGTAATAAGAAGAGAATGAATAAACCAAATACGATTTCTCAAAATCAATTTTGTGGAATAGGTTTCGGGTGAAAGAAAACCGCTTGCATTGTTAACGAGAAAGGTTTTCGAAATGGGCTTCTAATTATTTAGAGGTAGGTGCTGAAATGGTGTACGTGTACAACAACGACAGTCGTGTTCAATGTAAAATTACACTAATAAATTCAAGGACCAAAATGTTTTCCTCTATTAATGAAAGAACTTCAGAAAAGTATTTAGAAAATAGGTTGTAACCTCATGGAGTGATTGCAAATGAGGAAATATTTCTATAAAATTTCAATAGGAATTTTTATTGAATATCATCTACATTATTGTGAATATAGCCATTACGTATCTTCATACCAGCTTAGGTAGCTCAGGTCATCAAACGATGTCACTGCAGTTCCTTTGACCAGGAGGCCCTAGGGTTCAAGTCCCGGCGGTGTCAGGACTTTTAAACCCTTGTTAGATGTGTCGAATCCAACCATTATCTGGAGGAGAATTCTAGAGGCCGCCTGCTGTGATCTGCAATTTTCCGTGGTTTCTCTGATCAGCACCAGGCGAAAGCCAGAACAGGACCCTAAAAATAGACTCTCTTTCCAACCGCGCGATATCTTTCATTCCTTTACCATGTCCTATCCTCGCCGTTTTCTTACAGACTTGCATGCAATCACTACGACATGTCGTAAATTTAAAGCATGTCCCGATTGAGACGATACCACGCAGTTGGGAGACACCTGGTGAGGGAAAACTCCGCATACGGGTAGGTTGGTGCCGGGTCTCGCCATCCAGTGGAGGGAGATAACCCTAACTGCGGCGATGAAAATATGCACTACACTTTCGGGACTAATGACACTAGCAGTTGACGCGTCCCGAATTATTTCAATCAAATATTATTTGTCTTCAGAGAGAACATTATAAAAAGCAAGGACCCTCCTTAACCCGAATTTCAAGGGACCTAAATAATGAGTTCCTGTTAAAAAAAATCCTGTTATCCGAGTATTATAAATCTCAGTCTTACCGCAATCCGTTGCGGGAACCACAGTTTTGTTCGTGTTAGGGCGAAATTCGTGTTAAGCGTGTTTTGCTAACGAGGGTGTACTGTATTTTAATCGCACCTTTCCCATGATCTGCTATTCAAATGCTTTGTTGAAGGATAAGGGGGGGGGACCTCTGTTTTCGACCCGTTCCGGCCCAGTGTGCGCGTGGCGCTGCCCCTCGCGGAAGGGCCGGCCGCCGCCGCCGTCTCGGCCGCTTCCACCTGATAAATCAATTACGGCGAGACGCCCCCGATGAGGAGGGCGACGAGGGCGAGGCGACGGAGGCGATGGGCGCTCCTCGACCTGCTCCTGGACGGCTTACTTCGGCCACCCGACGCCCCGCACCCCCAAGGAACCCGTTGTGCTTTCTCCACTACTTCATTTCTTACTGCGGACTACCAAGCTGTTCCGTTATCGTTATCCAACCGCGATCGGCATCTGCGTGGTCCACGTACAGCGGAAGACTTCTTCTATGAAATTATTCAAACTCGTGCGACATGCTAGCCGCTGACTGTTCAGAGAACTGTAGATATTAAGTGACTGGAATGAGGTGCATTCAGCAACGGTCATTGAAGAATTAAACCGATAGGCATGAACAACGTAGTACTTAGTAACATACGTGAAACTGGCTCATACAAATTATGACAAAATATTTTCCATCTTTTGTGGCTTAGACGCTTGTAAGGTCATAATCACGACTTGTTAGCGGAGATGTTTCTCATCAAAATTGCTGACAACAAATCCTTCTTGACATATTGACAAGAAAATAAACATGAACACTTCATATCAATTCATTTTAATCGGGGTAAAGCAACGTTTCATACTGTTTTCTTTTCATTGTTTATACGTAAACAAACTAACTTATTTCTCATTTCTACATTTTATAGAATGTTATTTCTTTCCCTGTTTCTTTTCCAATTTCGGTTTTTGTTCTAGCTTGGTGTGTAGACAGCTTGAAAGTACAATGTTAAAAAAATTATACTTACAACATTAAGCAATTTCAGTTATTCTGTGAATCTATAAAAATATTCTAATCCATCGTCTCTCTAAATACATGCTCGAAACAGAACAGAAGTGGGATTCATGTGCACCGAACCGTTTTCATCTCACCCAGCCATGACTAACGACCGCCGCATCCAAACAAATAGATCAAATAATTAACTACGCCTCTAAACACGTGTCAATTACGGTGCAAACCGAGCCGATGAGGTGCCGCTCATATATCTTTTCGATTTGGAGCAAGAAGACGTAACAGGCCGTTGAAAACCGCCCCGCCCACACACGCCTCCACAAAATAAAGCGCCCAATAAAACAGAAGCCTATAACCGTGCATCACCGCGGCGCAGCGGCAATTCGAAACTTATTTCGGGAACTCGTGGCGCCCTAAAAAACCGCCATATCTGGGCGGGCTGTCCGTCTGCCGCGGCGCCCAGGGCGAACCTCCGCTGGCGCTGAGGGCGCGGGCGAGGGCAAAGGAGGGCGAGGGTGGTGTCGCCCGCTCGTATCTCAGCGCTCTTCTCAGACGTAAAAATACCCGTCGCGGCGACCCGGCGGCTGCCGAACATGAGACAGCTGGGCCCCGCGACGCACACCCAGTGCCACCCACTCGTCCACATGGCCGAAACGCGTGTGCTCTGAAGCAGCCACACAATATGCATCCAATTGCTTAATCCATGGATGTGTTAAGTGCTCCCAATGTTAACCTCAGATCTAATGGTTAATTCGAGATCCAACCTCTCATCTAATAGTTAATTCGAAAGTCACCTGAGCATTGTTTTTTTTTCTGCGGGGGAAATAATCGTTAAAAAACTTTCACTGACCTTATGACCATCAAGTGTGAAATTTTTAGCCGCTAAAATCAACTTGGCTGTCAGAATTTGCTTAGTTACATTGCATTGTGTATACACAATGGTTATCGTTACTGATTATAAACATGAAATCCAACCCTACCCCTTGAACTTCAACGGCTACGTGCACGAGAAATGAGAATTTTATCCTTTTAGACACTTGAGTTGTGCACTTAATGCGTAGCCCACGTAATCGAGGAACACTTCTAGTGGTCAAGCCCTCGTGGCGACGTGTTGTGGTGGGCGCGAACCTGCCGGGCCCACTTCTCGGTGTGGTCGGCTGCCGCCGGGTGGCAGCAGCGCCTGGGCGCCAGATCTATTTATACCGCTGGCGGAGATAGGCCCCGCGCCGCGCCGCGCCGCGCGATACGAGAGGCGCTGCGTGTGAGCGATCGCCGCCTCCATTACTGAGCCCATCAACCACGAAACGGCCACACGGCGACTGCTGGTGGCCCCTCAGCCCACCACTCGTCTCCTGCCGCACCTCCTGCTCGGCCATCGCTCCGGCGCTGTCCTTCACCGTCACCACTACTCACGCAACGTACGGGGCATTGTTACGTTGCGGACACTGCCACTGTCACTGACACTGTCACTGACACTGACACTGTCACTGACACTATCGCTGCCAGTGCCACTGTCACTGATACTGCCTCTGCCATTGCCATTGCCTTGTCCATAGCCCTTGCCTTGTCCTTAGCCATTGCCTTGTCCTTAGCCGTAGCAATTAACATTGCCAATGTCAGTGCCACTGCCACTTACATTGTCACTTTCACTAACACTGTCAGAGTCAAACTAAACATGTCAGTGTCCAAGTTCCAATGACATTTTCTCTAACGATGCAATGTCATGGAGCAATGCATTGCTTTTGTCAGTTCTGACAATTGTTCTACCGCATTCATCCGAAGCCATGAACGAACAACATCAGGCTTGCCGACCTCTACTTTTCTCGTCCCCGTCACAGTAATTAATATATTACGAGACTATTATCAGAAATAATAACTTATTATCATTATTACGCTCCTCGCTGTCATATCATTGCCACAGTTACCTCACTAAACGCCTGTTTGTGATGTTATGAATCGTACATATAAGAAGTAGATAGCAGAACACAAATAATGTCGAATATCAGTTCTCTACTTCTTGGAGATTACTGTTTGCTTTTTAAATAACTGTCGACTGATTCTACTCAATGTTACTTGACAGGATTTGGCTGCGTAAATTAATGCATTAATTCGCCTCTCTTATCTATTATATCGAACAGAAAATAATTAATTAAAAAATATTGCCTTCGGTCTAGATGAGCGTGAAATTGAAGTATATTATTTACTGTAAACATTATTAAAGATTCGGTCACAACTAAAACAAACGTATACGACTAATATTTCTTTTAGAAAAAACATTCGTAGAGAAAGAACTGAGAAAAAGATCATTCACAATTTTGAGTTCGCATGGTGTGGGATTGTGAATAGATATGTAAGGGAAGGGGAGTTTCGACTCCAAATTATTTTATAATGAATTTTTAAAAGTTTTAGGAAGAAAGTAAGTCTGGTGCAAAAATTGTCGAAGTTGATGAGCACTCAACCTAATACAAATTGGTTGCTAATGGAACAGTTTTTTCTGAGAAGACTAATTTTGGAAGCCTTGAAATGCAGATCATTGTATTATGAAATGTTTTTTAATAAGGAGAAGAAGAATTTCAGGTAATAGTTACGATATTTTGCTAATTTTGTTTTGACAAGAAGATTCTGAACAGTGCTACGGGCAACGCACATGTTGGACACAGAACAACGAACGAGATAAAAGAACAAATAAAGAAGATGCCTACAACTGGACAATGTAAAGACTAAAAATGTTAAATGTAGTAGGAACCTTTGAACCCCGAAATGAAGAAATATGGTGATGATGATGATGATGATGATAAAAATTAGTTCATACGTACTTTAAAACTGACAATGTCCATAATTTTAGATACAAGTTGGGATTAGTTTATTACCAATAGATTAAGAAAATTTAGAATCTTACATAGGGTAAGTTAAACTTAGAAATGTTAAGTGTCGTGCAGTTCAGTGACGTGTGAAGAGTGACGAACTCTGTTCAAACGTAGGACCGTGCATTACACTGCATATACTTCTAGTTAAATGAAGATACAAGCCTAAAGATTTAAACGTTAAATTTTTAAGTCTTGTAGCAGACGTGAAAGATTTATTTTTTAGTTCATTATTGAAACTTTAGCAAGTTCTTTTGTTTCGTGAATAATCGGATTAGTAACACTACACTGAGTCGTTGTTACGGTTTCAATATTCGGACGTTTCCAAAACGGAAACATCGCTTACGAAACCGAAAAACACAATTTTACGGTAAATTACACTTGAGGAAAGTAACTTAAAAAGCACCCCCTGACCAGGTTTCCTCGTGCTTACATCGAAGATGTGCTATAAATGTCTCCGAGATCGGCTACAAAACCGTCCGATATACTATCGAAATCCGCTCACTTGACGACTTGCCCCAGGGATATGGGAAGCCCTTAAAAGAACAAGAACGCACAGGAGGGTCCGCTCGCCTTCTCAAAAACACTGCGAGAGAGGAGACGCGGAACAGCAACCTTTTTATGGCCTATAATGCAGCTCAGCTATTCTGAGGAGGAAGAAAAATAGAAGCAGTTTTAAGGTCTTCGCATTCTCACTGTGCTTTAGAAAATCTAGGGAATTCGGAGTGACTAGACTGGAAGTGGTATTTTCAATGAAAACCAGTCACTTCAAGGGATACCAAATTCTCGCAGATCAGATTTGCCAAGGGGCGTACAGAGTAAAAATCAATTTCGTATTTCTGAAATACATTCCAAAACCAAATGGTTCTATCCTAGAGATTTGTAATTCGATGGAGGTATGTTTCAGTTTAGGAATGGTGGGCAATTCGCAGTTCAATGCAAGATAAATAACGCACAATTTGCCAGTAAAAGTAACCAAAATGATTTGTAAAACATTTATAAGGAGACGAAGGAAGTAATAGAGAGGTCGAGAAGCGGGAGGGCGTTATTAAATATAGACAAAGAATCATAAAAGGCGATTGGTCCTATGCTGTAGACTAGAAGCTCACGCCAAACTGCTTCTGATCATCATCGGGAAGCGAAAACGGGAATACAGAGGTGCAAGAGAGTGGGTTCATGACGGCTGTGGGATGGGAAGGGGACGCGTACGAAAACGGGTACGGATAGGCATACTGGTATGGGTACGGGTATGAGGACTGAGAGAAAAGTTGGTTCGGGCGAGGCTGAAGAGAGCTTCACATTGGGATATGGTGATATATGGACTTCAATTGGAAACACCAATTACTTTTGGAAAACCATTTGCATTCAAGAGTGATATAAGATGACCACTTGTGACCGGTGCAAATCGATTCTGTCCGCACGGGACGCATTGGCGGACAGTAGGAGATCCGTCCTTTGTATTTCATTTCGCTACAAGCAGTAGATCAAATGGCGACGGAACAAATGGCCAGCAGAATGTTTCAGTTTTGCTCTTGAAGACAAACACGGTATATTGCAGTTTATAATGGTTAAATGATTAATTCTGAAGGATTAGATGATTCTTTTTAATATAAGAACGAACGGACGTGGACAATATCATGTGGCACTCTGGAAATGTCCGTAGAAAAAGAGGTATAGAACCCCTTTAATAATCGTGGATTGTTACGCTGTACGTCAATCAATGAAAATAAAGATGTTTATGTTGCAACACGAAATGTGGAAGTATATGTATAATGAAAACGAAAGTGAAAAAATAGAGCAAATGGAATACACAAAAAAGAGTACTTCACAGAAAGGTGTACCGAACCCACCCTGTCATTCACATTCAGCCTGGGAGTTAAACACCGGTATCCAAACCAAACCTGCTGCTATTCCCCGAGAGAATATTTTTAAAAAGAGATAATTATTAACACTATATTTAAACGAACTGAATTAATTATGAAATTTCAGCTAGGTTGTTATTCCAAAGCTAATGTTTTGCGTTTGCATCCGTGTCTCCCCTTGTCATGCTCGGCCGCGAGCGTCGCCGCGGGGATAAATTGCCTCGTCGGCCTGACTTTGACCTTTTGCCCACAAAGGCGGCGGCGGCAGCAGCGGGGCGAAGGCGCGCCGCCGGTTAGCAATGCACACAGTGGGCGGGGCGGGGCGTGGAGAGGGGGAGGTGGAGGGGGAGCGAGGGTGCGCGTAACAAGTGTGAAGCCCTCAAAGAGAAGCGCGGACGCACCCCTCGCGCTGCAGGTGCGGGCTCTCACGGGCCCGCAACGCACCCCCCGACGCCGCCCCGCGGCATCGCCCCTGTTCCCTCCCAACGTTACAGCCCCCTTCCGTCCGTTGCGGACCTTTTTCACTCCGCCTCGACCGCAACCTCATCCGAAAGGATCTGCCCAGATCTTATTGAGAAACGCCCAATGAGCAAGTGCACTTGGCTGTTCGGGTGACGCCGCGGTGACTGTGAGCCGACGTTTCGACAATCGTGTCATGGTCTTCCTCAGGGCTGCCGAGGGAACCAATTTGTTGTTGTCTTTCTCAGGCCGCGAGAGCCACGATTGCGCCCAGGTGGCAATTTGGAAAGAATTACAATTTTGTTGCAATTTTGAGTGGAAGGGACATATTCATGAGGGTAATTCCTTGAACTGCTTCTATTCTATTATCTTACTATCGTACTGTCCTTCTATCTTCTATATTCTTTATTGCGTACCTTTCTTATGATCCTCATCCCCAAAACTTACCTGACTTTGCCTCAAAATAATGGTTGGATGGATGGGTGATGATGAAGGAACAGTAGAATGAGAGACCAGGAAGATGGTAGAGCCTCAAAGAAACCTGCCGATGAACCGCTCTGTCCGCCACAAATTTCACTTGGCTGGCCAGGGATTTGCAGCGCGGTTCTCCGAGTTGAGCGACGTCACCACTGCACCATGGGTCGCTTTTTGCGTCTACCGCCTCCTTTGCTCTTCCCACCTTCCATGACACTCCCTTCCCCTGTCCCTCCCGATGGCAAGTGCGTCGAATGCTGTCTCGCCAGCCCGCCACCTGGCGTCAGGTGTCTGGCGCGCCCTGACTTGCACCTTCCACCCTCGTGCCCGTAACCGCGCCCCCTCATCCACCTGTACGAAGCAATTGAACCGTTTCAGAGTTATTCGATACGACGTAGTTAGATGCTATCCGTCTCTAGGGGTCGCCCGATATACAGGTTACAGGACCTGTACGTCTAGTCTTAGTTGAGATCTCGGACTGCTTGATCGCCTTTGCCTCATGTACTCTGCAGTGGAATTGCCAGTTTAGTGTGGACTCAGAATTGCAGTCTTGGTATTGAACCCTCACCGATATTGCAATTCAAAGCCAACATTAATTCTGTGTGCTGATTCTGTGGGCGAAGTGTTGACCTTACGAGGTGATAAACGCACTTAATTATGGGTCTACAGATACTTTTTTAATAGTCTCACATGAAATTCAACATAATTTTTTAATACGAAGATTTTCACTGCTGGTAAAAGCACCTTTAAAATTCTCCATTAATTTATTATTACGATCAAAAAATTATGACCAGTTAGGATACTGATAGGAAATATCAAATAGAAAAAACTGTTTTATAGGTAATTTAGAAGTGTAATGGAATTGTTGATCTATTGCTGTGTCAGAAAGAAACTCGTGCATGTTAATATGAGAAACAAGAAAAAGATAAAAATCTGACTAAATTTAAATTGAAGGCTTGAAATCAAAAAGGATGTAAGTGACTTTTTCATTCATTCGAGAATAATCAGAATAGGCAATTTTCACATTCAACACTTGACATTTACACCCCATACACACCCCATAACACTATCAACAAATGCATGTGGCCTTTGGTTCTTATTTATGTTGTAGGGCTTCATTCATTCATCATTATTCTGTTAAAATGCATTTTTAATAGAAATGGTACTTACATCCTTTTTTATTTCAAGTCCTCAATTATATTTCCAAAATACAATACACTGAGGTAGTTTTTAATCTGAATTTCGTGAATTCTACAGACTGAATTCCAGGAGAAAAAATCAAAATTCTGATTCTATCTCAAGAATTGATTTTCTTCAATTTCGGGAAAAAGATAATAAAGAAGACTTCTCGTAAGGAGCAAACTCCTTGGTGACCTCTACTTGTCAATCAGGGCCTTATTCGAAGACGAGTATTCCAACACCGATGACAGACATCTTTGTGGTTCCTATGTTTGGTTTCTATTGGCCTGGAATCACCGGAAGCACGGGGGTTTGGAATCCCGCGTTCCGCACGCACACATACACGCGCACACACACACACAGACACACACACACACACACACACACACACACACACACACCGGGCAAACAACCGGGACGTATTGACCGAATACCCGCACGTGAGGGCGGGCGCGTATTAACACAATTTCCTGCGGCCGAACTGTGTTCATTAGCCAGGAGGGCTGTGAGGCGTGGCAGTGCGGAGGGGGGTGCGGGGCGGGGCAGGGCCGGAAAGCGCAACGGCCGCGGAAGATGACGAGGGGCGTGCTCGAGATTTCCCCCTGAGGTATCTCTCTATTATTCTAAGAACGGAAAAACTCGAGGGTATTTCATTGAAATGGCAGAATTGATAAAGTTTCTATTTCCGAGGAAGTTCGGATTTCGGAAGTTCAAAGAGTTCAGTGCTTTCACATCTTGAGGTAAACAAGAGGATTCGCAATGGTTTACGCCGAACATTACTAGGTAATTTTTTGAAAAAGTGTAAACATATATTGTGTGGATCTTACAGTTAGATCCGCTAGCCTCTTTTGAAATACTATGCGCGGAACTGTTAATGTACAACTAACAGTGCTGTGTATTGTTAACTTTAACTACATACGTATATACCCAGATTTTCCGGTCATTTTGTTGTTAAATATCTGTGCTTTAAAGAGCCTTTACCCCGTTACACCGAGTGCGAAGCGTGTCCGCTCGCCAACAAGGAAAAAAATTGCGTTCAAACACACGTAATATTATATGTACATCTTATATCACATGTGTCGTTCTTTTGGGAGTAGTTTTAAGAGCCGAAAATCTTTCTGCACATTGAAAAAAATTGAAAACCAAACCTGGAGGTTTATTTCTAAAATATCTTTAATACTCGTTGATAGAGAAGTATGTATTTTGGTTATTCCAAAGATTTATTTCATCTTGAGGAATGAGGGCAAATCTCATTGAATTTTTAATTATAAGCAGAATTTCATCTTCTTAGATGAATATTGAAAACAGTTCACCTCTCCTGTCAAGAAACTTTTCTGGGTTGATATTGGTAAAAATTAAAGGCATTTGAAAGTGATGCAGCAAAATGAATGTTTCCATTCCTCGTTTTAGAAGTACTTTCTTTTCTTAAAATATTTTTCCTGTGAATTAAAAATTAAGGTCAATTTCTATTTTAAGCCATTAAAACTTGTCTCAAAATGGCTTCATTGGAAGGAAACACAAGGTTTCATCACTGCGAGAACATCTTCATATTTCAAGCAACATTTTGATTATTTTTTTTTTCAAAGTTTGGCTGCCCAAAGTTAAAAAAGGCAGATATTAGTAGATATAGGTTATAGTGAACTTGTGAGAATAACATTTTTGGTTCACTACATTCGAGTTTCACTACATTTGATGATGTCGAAATTAAATAGAATTTCTCCACAATGACCGATTTTATTAATATATACAGCAAAATATATGAGCAGCACAATCTGAAAATTTCAATCTTTATTGCTCCTTAAATAATCAATTATTTTCAATTGTTTGCTTCATACATTTTCATTAGTAATTTCTCCAGATCCTTCACAGGAGTTCATGTTCTCTCCCTTTTTGATTCTGCATTGTCCTCACGTCTAAGTATTTTAATATTGTCTTGACACCCTTCAATGTCTCTTGCACTGTTGGAACACCAATCCACTCTCCGAAGACTCTTTTTCTCGGCAAATAACATACGAGACACTTTTGGTCGCAGGATGGGGCAAGCGGCTAATGAAACGAATCGCTTTTCCGCGCGGCATGGCGGATGTCGCCAGGCTGAGTGCTTCCTGTCGCCTACGTGGCGCGCAACGCGATGATACTGAAGCAAGCAATCGCGCGTCGCCGCCGCCAGTTGTAGCCCACGCAGAGCACGCTCTTTGTTTCTGCAGTGAAAATGAGTGGCATAAGGTCATCATCAGTAAGGTTCTCCATTTCGGGTCCGCTATCTTCACGTCAGGAGACGCTTCGATTACGACCTTTGGCCGACGACGTTTTTTCAACATGCGTAGTACTGGAATTTGTGTCACTGAGGCAATATATTCTTTTCCAGGAGGGAATTAATTTTCAAAACGTATTTCCTACGTTCACTATAGCCGAGGTTCAGGTTCACTATAACCTTTTCTTATTAAGCTTATTTGTAATGTAAGTGAAACAGGGCCAGTTACTCAAGTTCACTGTATAGTTAGATAACCGAAGGTTTCTTATATCGGAGTTCACTATAACTGGAGTTAACTGTATTTTCCGTTTTGTTTCGATTTTGCCTGTCTCCTTTCTAGCTGTCATTTATCGGCGTCTGAGGGGTCCGACCAGGGTCTCCCGCAGTCACTACCGCTCCCTTGTGAATGCTTCCCAACATCCTCGTGCTCCTCCAGCATTGAACCGAGGTAGCCTTTAGGTTTACCTCAGACCTGTACCTTTACAGCAAACGCGAGGTCGTTCATCGGTTGATTTCGGAGATTGTACCATTAATGAAAATGTGGGTGTAAGGACACACAGTTATCGGTCAGGGTAAGGAATTACAGTAGGATTATTGTGTATTATATTAATCATTACGTATTGGGAACGTACCCCACGCCACAAACACCACTGAGGAATCAAGAAGGCCGGCCGGCCGACATTTGTAACGATAAGTTTCTCAATATGCACACACCTTCGCCATTCGGACAGATTAGAACTGACAGGTTGCGATGGGAAAGGTGATGGGAAAGTTAATCATATTACAACACAAGAGTGAAATGCCCATGCCTACGCAGATATCTAACTCAGTTCCCCACATGCTTCAGCACTACTGTCTTAACGTCATCAACCGTTCGGTTCGCTAAATTTTCTTATTAGACTGGATCTATATATTTTTTTGTAACAGACAACTTTGGATAACTTAACCCTTCTGGCGATGGCGCTTAGACCAGCACATCATCAATGCCCAAAATGGAAGTCTAACCTACAGCCTTTGGAATGAAGATATTAGATAATTTTAGCGCATTTATAAAATCTTGACCCTACCCACTGTAAATCACTTGACATTATTCAACGTTAGGATCTCAAAAGAGTTCAAAAATAGTTTAGTGCGTTGGCAGCATACTTTACGAAATCAAAATAAAATTGTTAAACGCACAAAGAAGACGTCAAAGATTCATATTACCTGGACCTTCATGTCGTTCCTTTCAGATGCTAAAAAAAGTAATGCGTCTTTAGAATTTATCAATGCTTATGAACACAAATAACATTTTCTTATTTAGAAACGGCGATTATTAATAATTGCCAATTTCATCATTAATTATTAACAAGAAATTACTCAAATTGTCGCGACGTCACAAATGAACTGTAGGTTAATGAAGGTACTGCAAAGGCATATTGTCCTCTGACAATATTCCTCCGCCCATTGAGGATAAACGCGCGCCGATGACGGACGCCAAGCTAGCTACCGAGGCGCATGGAGCGAGGAGATGAACAATACCTCCAATCGTCCCCCAAGGGCACGGGGCTGGGGGTCCTCTCCGCCTCAGTGGACAGCTCGTCACAGGGCGATTCCTATCGCAGCGCAGCGACGAACCCAGGTCTTTCACATGTAAAGCGGCGTAATTCCGCCGCGGTCGCCCTCGCCCTCGTCGTCCCTTCGCCCTCCCCCCTCCCTTCGCCCTGCGGTCGCTCAGGCTCTCTCCTCCCGTCATCGCACCGCCACAGTGACTGCCCATCTCCAGAAGCACACACACCATGGCAACCCCACTCTGCCATCTCCACAATCAGCTGTGCTTCTGCCGCCACATTAGCTGCTGCCAAGACCCAACTCATTGCCATTATCACTACCGTTGCCTTCGTCTCACTTGACTTCGTCACTGTCACCACGACCACCACAGCCACCACGACCATCCCTACCTGCGCGACCGCCCCTTTGTGTCAGCACAAGAGACCTAACGATGCGGAGGCGAGCGCAGAGCAGATACGGTAGGTGGACGATGGGGTCCCTGCCCGAGCGATGGACGTAGGAAAGAAAACGAGGAGTGGAGAGAGGGAGGTGGATGCGGCCAATGTCATTGACCGCGATGCTCCTGCGACAGTAACTCGAAAGAGAATGGAACAGGAGTCCTCCACCTTCAGAAATACAAGAGTCGATTTCAGAATTCTCTGCCATCTATATTTCCACAAGATGTTCGTATTCAAACTTTCCTTCAACTTAAAATCAGGAAAAAATATATTTGTAAATATATGAATTATTTGATTGTCTCCGTTCTGAAGAGAAAATAAACTGTATTTGTATCGGTGAACGTTAAATATCTGATTTATTCTTACTTCAAGCTACATGGACCAGTGATAAAAATTTTGCACATTTGAACTCAATTAGATATATTGTCTTGCGATGGATTACTTCACTTGAGGATAGGCTCATTGTCCCCTGAGTGTTGTCGACCTGCAAAAAATGTTGTTTTTTCCTATCTTTCATTTGAAATTGAGAGTGTAAGTTTTGCTGATGTGATAGCCATCCCACTCCATCACAACAGATCTGCAGTGTTTAAGTTATTCATTATTCTACATTTTGTTGATTATTCTTGACAATGTGTCCGAATATGCTTGCATTTTGTTGAATGTGAACATTTCCATTTCATGTTAAGAATCAGTTACAAGGCAAAATGTGACTACAGTATCAACGAAAAGGAAACTACATAAAATATTACTCTATCACTGTTTGGCAAAATGCAACGTTATTTACAGGGCTACAAATTGTAAAGCTGCTGGCTGAGTAGGTTGTTTTATAATATTGTTGGCCAAAATAGAGCATAAGGCTACTTGAGATCAAATTTTTTAAAAAAATGTCTTGCTTTCATTTACATAATGGTAATTGACGTAATAAGTTATTATTACTGATGGTACATGTGATAAGATAATTAGAATCCTCAGTCCTAACTATTTATTTGAGAACTGAACTTCGTATTAACTTCAAATTACTATTAACATTAACTATAATTTTTGAGGTGTTTAGTTTTTATGTTAAAACTAAATTGATGATATATCATTGTGTACTTTCAGATTAATGAAAAATGTTATTTCTGTGCATATTTTTTAATATGAAAATAAATATTAGCGAATATTTACATTATTACAGCATAAAGGCATAAATCATTCATTTATCATGGTTATTTGTTCTTTTATAAACTACATTAACATATTTTGTTCTTGGAACAATAAATAATCACTACTAGAGAGTCTCGAGCAGGTTCATGTAGTTTTCCATGTGCCAAGCTCTGCCTGTTAAGAGAAAATCCCACTACCTTTAAAGGTCGACTTTATGATTTATTTATTGTAATCTAAAATGGAGCTTCCAATGGGAACAGTAGTCTCTTAAGTTGAAATGGCCAAACATCAGGACTAATGAGAATTCTAGAGATTAATACAGATTGCTGTTTTCACATTCACTTAATATTTCATATTCAACAATATTATTTTTTACTTCCTTCATTTTCAGTCGCATGCCGTTACATTATCTTAGCGTATCAAGATCTTATTAACACAAGAGGGGCCCCTACCTACAACTGCGGCTTATGAAATGGTACTCTAGGCGTTTAAGGAAATTCAAATGTTCAACAAGATGGTGCACGGCTTGAATACTACCTAGAACAAAGTCAAACAATTGTTTTTTAGTACTACCAGGCAACACATGCATGTTCTCTAAATTTACAGGATCCACATCCTCATTTGTTGGAGACAAAATAGTTTGTTTACAGCCAATTAGAAGATTGAAACTTTTTTTGCATTATGAAAACGTTTTTATCAGATCACATACAGTTTTCATAATTACACAAAAATGTCCAAATGTCCAAATATCTGCCCTCAACATCATATTTTCCTTCTATAATATCATCTTTAATATATCTTCAGAAAATTTACCTGAAGCCAAATCATTATGAATATGTACTCCCACATTTTGTGTTAATTACAACCTTTTGATGACTCCAGTGAAAAAAATTCTTTACCCATGCATTTATATACTTCTGACAAGAAATAGGTTACCGCTTCTATTGAAATATAAAAATATGGCAGTTTAGAATAACGCGATCGAGGAATCAACTTAATTTATTCTTCATGTACTTCTGATAAGAAATAAGTTGGCGCTTCTACCGAAATGATTATTAATTTACAGTGCGTTAAGAGATGAATAGCGCACCCACTTAGATGTTATTATAAACTGAATGAACTTTATTAATGAAAGGCCCGATTTTATGGATTTATAACATTATTTTGTATCCAAGAATACAACAGGAAATAAAGAAGAAGAATTTTCAAATATTTCTGTAAACATTTATTAAGTTGTTAACAATTAACCTGAAGAAATATATTGCCAAGACTTAATTTTTATAACATTATGTAAACCTTTGTTTGTTACCCAAATGTAGTAGTACGTAACCAAACATTATAGTGTCTGTGAAAGAAATAGGTCGATAAATAATATCATTATAATTTTGCAGACATTAACATATAACAGTGTGTGTAAGTACATTGAGTAACACTATCACGGAGCATTCGAGAAATAACGTTGTTTATTTCTCAAATTCTAACTTGATTACCATAAGCTACATGCTGAATATTCGAATAATAATCTTCTTTAGAAGGTCTGTCTGACAGAGCTCATTGGTATTTTATTAATAATAATGATAATTTGTCATCATCTCAGAAGAAATAAGGCATTCCGGAAGGAAAAAGGAATTTTCAATCAAGTTGATGTGAACATTGACGACCAAGCTCAGGTACTAACGCAGATTTCGACATTTCATTCGAGGAAATGAGTGTGAATTTGTTAATAAGTAAACATTATTTTTTTATTAGTGAAAGCTGAAGCATTATATAAAAATGAGAGAAATAATCAACTGCAAATAAATACTCGCGTATACTATGAAATAAATCTTTAACTCGTACATTAACAGCTCACTCTCCAATCACGCCTACATTACTTGTGTCATTTATTGGTTATAAATTACTTATTTGCTTAGCCTCCAGATTTTTTATTTTTTCAGATATTCTATTATCAATATCTAATTTTGCATTATTGTATTGTATAAAATTATATAAATCATAATTTTGAATATTATGTGTACTTATGTTGGAGTGAAAATTCTGAAATGTAGGGTTACAAACTTCATTCGTGGAAAATCATTTTATATTCTTTCGAATAATCCCCTAATATTTTTTCCTTTGAAAACGGATTTGCAACTGCCATTACCAATCTACAGCTGATTGGGGAAAGAGGAGAGAAAATGTATTGTTCTTTCTAAGGTTGAATAAAATATTGATCGACCGAAAGTTAAATAAAATTGGTGCAGTTGACTTAGTTTTTCGTCAAATAAGGACCAGGACTTTCTGGACCTCACCGTACGTAAAGCTGAGCGTGGACTAGAGGTGGAAGAAGGCAAACGATCTCTCTCTGCGACTCGAACAAGAGGGTGCGGCGTGGCGCTGAAGTCAGCGGCTGTTTGCGCACACAACGGGCGAAGCGATCGTTAAAAGCAACGACACTTCATATTCAGTCCGACGCGAACTTATTACGTGTCTTCTCGTTGAAAGTTACGATAGTAGAATTTCGCATTCACCCTTGTATGGAGGTGCTAATGTTGAAAACACGCCTGGATAGTCGCAAGAGACTATTCCCATGGAAATGGGCGTTATATCTGAAAGAGAAGGCGAAGGAAAAGGTGTCCTGCCTAGAGAAACACTCCTTCCGATTTTAATTTTTTCTCAGACAACCGTTCTTTGAACGTACTTGACGAGTAGTTACTGAAAACCCAGAAAAAATGTATCTTGCTAGGAATTTGAAGTTAAATCTGTAGATATGCAATATTAAAGATTTTTTTAAATATATTCCGTAAAAGTATTAAGAGTTCATAAGTGGAAATGTGGATTTAAACGTTGAAAGATATATAAAACGCAGACGACGTGTGATGTACAAGTGAATTTTCGTTCACAGTATTCCAAAGAATTTTGTTTTCTCTAAACTATTGTGAAAAGTGTACGTTACCTGAAAGTTACGTTTCAAATTACTGATTCTGTTTTTTGTATATGTAGAATTCTGCGTGTATTATTATTATTATTATTATTATTATTATTATTATTATTATTATTATTATTATTATTAAAAATTTTAATTTCGTACCTTCGATTCAATTTACTTTAAATTTATTTTCAGCCATAATTTATATTTCCTCCAATTAAGGAAGGTTTAAATTTGGGTGTATGATTTGTGGTAATGACCAAGCTACATATTAAATAAGTTGAACGTCAAAGACTACATAAGATATTGGTAATGAGCCAGAAAAATAGTATTGTTTTTAATTTGTCAGGACACACTACGAATTTTATAAAGCAATTATTGCATATCTAAATGACAAATCCGTTGTCCAAACAAAGATTTATTGAAAAAACAAACAAGCTCATTTAATGTAAATTAATAATAAGAAACATCCGTAAAGTAAATTAGACGCAATAAGCAGATTATCTGAAACGAGAAATATTGTCGCCAGCTGAAGATTCTATTCTGACATTCCATTCATCTTGCAAGGACTACTCAAAAAGTCACGCTTTTCCGGGTTTTATTACATTAGTATTCCTTCCGGAAGAAGTGAATAGAAGCGTCTCTTCCAATTTTTCATATTAGTAACACGAAACATAATTAACATAATGTATTCACCTCATTAAAAAGATTCGTTCATTCACCAACGACAGCACCTTCAACCGCAGTCTCAGTCGCTTTGTTCTTCCGTTCCCATGCTTCCCGGACCCGACTTTGCGTATGCGCGAAACTTCAAGCAATGAAATGTCACTGGCGTGGTCAAAGCAACAACGAAAAAATGTCCCTTTGATGATTTCATAAGCTTTCCATGCTCATTTCTGCTCCATTCCAGTTTAAGGCACATTAAGTATAATTAGTACAAAGGGGTTTTCATTAATTCGCAGGAGGCATCTGCTGAGCAGGATAATTACATTCCTGCAAACATCGCGCTGATACATATTCAGCGGCGGCGGGGGTGGGTGGGGGAGGGGGCGCTGCCTTGGAGGGCTGATGAGCGTTGTTATGGTGACGGTGAGGGTAGTGAACTCGAGGGAGGTAACGGATACCGTGATGATAGTGAGAATTGCAACAGATGGAATGGTGACAGATATTGCATATATGTAGATGTTATCGCGGATCACAAATGCGTTTACGGCTGGGAAAGAGTGAAGACAGCTGTTTGAATGCTGATCGTTGTGATAATGTGGGGTTGATTCGAACGATGTAGAGATAAAGATTTTCATCACAATGTATATAAGCATCATTTAAGCATGAACCGGGGCAGGTAACATGTGGTAGTGATGTCTATCTCTTGTTAGAGGTTTGGCGGTCGTGTAGAGGAGATGGTGATGATGTATGAGGAATTAAATGGTGACATTTTTTCTGATGGGGTAGCTTTTTTCGTAGGAAGACTGAAAAATAGATAGACGTAGACTGGAGATTATGTACGAGGAGAATCTCAAAAGTAAAGACTTCATAGTGGTGAGGTCGCCGGGGAACTATTCTTGCAACATTGTTGTTTTTATTGCTTTCCCCTCTCCCACACAAGCCTATGCGCACCTCCCTGAGACACACACTTCACTTGGCAGCCGTTTGTAATGGAGGTCTCGTTTGGCGCTACCGCCAAGTGCGAAGTTCGCGCAGTGTTTCGGTTTTTGAACGCAAAGGGAATGAAACCTATTGAAATTCATCGCCAGTAGAAAGAAGTGTATGGAAACACGTGTGTGGATGTCAAAAAACTCCGCAAAAGGTAACGTGCCCTTCAACAACAGTGATGAGGTGAAAGATGGGGTTCAATGCTTCTTCAATGACGTGGAGGCGAGCTGATATGACATGGGCATACAAAAACTGCGGCAGATCCTACAAAAAAGTAACGACAGAAATTGCTATTCTGTAGGAAAATAGATAAATGTCAAACTTTAAATTGATGTAAACATGATTGAAAATAAACACTTATTTGTAGCCTACGTATAAAAAAAACAGAAGATCTTTTTTTTAATTTAAGGTCGCATCAACATATAGGTCATTAGTGACCACTATTCGAGTAATCGGTATGGTAACTATGAAGATAAAACGATATGGTGATGATAAGGGGTGAAAGGACGAACACAAATACAACCATGCCCGAGGCGGGACTCGAAACCGCGACCCTTCGGTCCGAGAACGCTACGACATTATTGCCTTACCGATATCGGCCACCGGATCGGCAGGATACCTTACTCTTGGGATTACTTTCGTACTATGGTAATGAATGGTATAGTATAGATAGTGAAAATAGTGGCCAAAGAGTCTTGTAGAAATACTCCTTTGAAGGTGGAGTGAAAGTATAGAATGCGGCGAGCTTCAAGTCTGGGTACCCCAACCACCCTTGCAAGGGTTACTCTTTGCACCCCTCACCGGACACCGACAAGCATGCCCTCACCCCTCAATTCTCCCCTCAGTTCTCCTACCCGAGGAGGCAGAAGGGTACCCCATCCCCAACCCTTCATTCCGTTCTCCCCTTTCCGCTTCCCCCACCCCATCGCGCCTCACAGTTCCGTCTGCCACTCCGGCTTTTTGAGATCGCCGCTTCGATTGTACGGGTGTCACAGACATTGTCAACCGCCTGTCATGAGATTGTACAATGGGTTAGTGTAGCCAAGCGGCAATATTAGCGAATAAGTAAAGTCAAATATCAATGAAAACGCCGTGTTGTAAAATGCTTTAAATAATGAGGAACAAATGTCATTGAAGTATCATTGTCAAAGGAAGAGAAATAAAGTAAAGGGAAATAAATTAAAATGGGAAATTTTCGAATATTTCATTTTATCTAGTCCTTTTATTACATCCGATTATGCATAGTTGCTTTAATTAGAAGTTTTCAAGAGAGATTGAATTTACTCAAAGCTAAGTTATGCTCAAAACTAAGTCTTCCATTTAAATTGCGAAGATAAGTCAAGAATTCTTACAAAAAGTCGATTTTAATATTAACTGCAAATATACCTTCCGCGAGCTATGTGAGTTAACTCCTACACGCGAATGAATTAATATTATCATTCACTTGAACAAAATATGATTTATATCTCCAGATGTTCGGTAATTGGATGAGTTGTAATTTAAAATCAAACGATAGAAATACGTTCGTTCTCTTACCGGTCATTTACTTCTTCTGCAAACTTTACACTGCAAACCTTTGTAAATAATAAGTACTTCATTTCGTAAATTAAAATGACTACCAGTATTCTACCATTAGCAAAAGAAGACCTATGAGCAATTCATACCTATCTTGACCCTGGCTAACATCGTCTCAAAGGAAAAAATTCACAGTCATAGCCTATTCAATGTGTCTCTTTACATGTGGTCGAAATCATCACTGAATTTTAGTCAGGGTCTGGGAAATATGATAACAATCAAAATTACAATAGATACTTTCTACACAAAATAATGTACCAAATGAAATTTTGAAATTCATAATTTTAATTATATCAGCGTAGAAGAGATATAATATATTTTGTTTTTCCACATTCACGTGTCATGCACCGAAGATTCCTTCTAAGCAATGCACTCAGAGGAAGAATTGTTTTACCATTCCCAAATGTCACTCACGTCATGCCGTCCTCATCGTTTTCAGTTGAGTGCTATCGGAACCGCCTGCAACACCTCACCAGATGGCGGCAGCTTCGGCAATTGCGCGTAACAAAACCCTTTCGCTCGAGGAGACCCAGGATCCCGCCTTTCAATGACTTCGCAGCGGAGATTAAAAGCACAGAGAATTTATTTGAGAGGGGACCCTACAACCCCCTTTCTACATTTCCTGTGGCCTCGTGGGACCGCTGACTCCCTTTTCCAGCGCGAAGAGGCTTTAAAACGCAACCCGATTGAAGTTGGCGGCGGAAATGGAGCGAAATTTGTCTCTCTCTCCGCGCCGGAAACGTTCGCTCGCATGCTCCGGAAGCGACGTCAGGACGCTCGCTCTGCTACGCTCCTTTGTAGCTGTGTTCGCTAAATGAGGGCGTGTCTTCCCGTCAATTCAATTTAAGCGGGCGTTTATTGAATAAAATAGTACTATCAAAGAACATCAGCAACCTTATCATCACTAACTTTGCGTATTTTTGAGTCGGGCGTCGTATTTCTCGTCGGAGGTCCAAAGCAGGATATCTGTGGCATAAGGAATAATCGAAGAGCGTTTTTGGCAGATTCTACTTGAAAGGGTTTCTCCAGGACGTGGCTCATAGTTCATTTTTTTCTCGATGATTTAAATGAATCTGTCGGCTGACAAATATTCAATTTTGTTTTTTAATTTTATTTCGACTTATTCAATTTTTACAATTTTTCAGTTTTGAAAGGAAAATATATTACATAACTTTTTTGGTAAGATGCCAGCGATTTACATACTAGGTATGACATTTTTTACCTATAGTTGAATAACTAATACACACACACACACACAGACACACACACACACACACACACACATATATATATATATATATATATATATATATATATATATATATATATATATATAATATGTTGAAAAATAGTTATATATATTTGAAAAAATTTGGAACATATGTATGTGTGTGTTACAGCTTGAATTTAAGATGGAAAATATCTTTCGCAAAACGTGATTTAATGCGAGAAGAATTATAATTTAAACCTAGTTCGTAGTGTTGGGAAGCGGGAGCAGAAGGTAAAGTTTTAAATAATTTATCGGTTTGAAGATTGATATGGTTTTTAATTTTGTCTATTTGAATTTCACGGTGAATTTGTTTGTTGGAAATTAACCATTCAGCTTTTAGTAATTTTCGTAAAAATTTGTGTTGTTTTGTTTGTATTCATTCAGAACCATTTGTATTCATATTCTTTCAGAACCATTGCACCAAATGGGACATGCATATGTTAGGGATGGATGAATTATTGATTTGTATAGTAACAAGCCGCAGTCAACGCGTAATTTAGAATGATGCTTTAATAAAGAATAGAATTTAGGCATTTTATGGTAAGTCGAATTTGATATGTTTTGAATATGGTGTTTCCATGCCAATCTTCTATCTATTCAATGTTGTTTTAAAAAAATAGCGTTAAGTGTTTGTTTGTCGTAATCCATTAAGAAATGCCAGCAAATTTATTTCATGGAATGTTAAAACAATAATACTGTTTTCAAAAGTTCCCCATTTTAAACATTCTCTTACTTTTTTCGCAAAAAAGGAAATACATATTTATTAAATAGAAATAAATGTCACCTTTCAAAAAATTAAAGGGAACTTTCTGAACATAATCTTTACGACACAAGAGCACCACACCCCTGGGAGATGCTTTACTTTGTACATAAACACGAAAACATATTGAATATTATTGGCGTATTTTTATAGATACATTCATACGGAATACAACACACAAATATCTCAATCCTTAACAAAAAAATTATGAGTGTGTGTGTGTGTGTGGGGGGGGTGTATGGTGACATGGGAAGGTGACATCGCATTGTTTTCTCAAGTCGCTCCCAAGATGATTAGTTTCGCAATCCAGGGGAATCGAAAGAGCGACAAGAACACTGCGATGACAAGCAACCGTAGCCAACACGCATTATGTACCCGCACGCTCTCATTACCCCATACCCCTTACTACCCCACTGCAAAATTTCCATTAGGGGTTGTCTTGTCAAAGCGAATGACGAGGCTGCGGGTCCCCAAGCGGTTAACAAAACCAGAATGCGCTATGCTCGTGCGACGATTTTCCAGAGAGAATTCGTATCATTTCTTAATCCCCAGTTCGCTTGGTGTACAAAGAGATACAGCATGGTAGCATGGTTGTCACTCAGGATATGATGCGATCGAGGAACTTAGTTGTGACTCAGAAATTTTTTAAGTGACTAACACGCGGACGATTTACGCATCCGTAAAATAATTAAATGCTAAAAATCAAGAGTTATGGATTCCACATAAACACACATCTATGACATATTCGTTATAAGGGCTGTTTATTTCTTACTAAAAAATATTATTTGAACATTATGAAATTATTTGACAATAAATTCTTTTAAGATAGTAATATGTTTAAATTTCGGAGTAGATTCACGAACATTCACTTTAAGTAAGAAATATCCATCGAAACTAAGACACATCTGTCAAATATTCCCTGCTCGACATGTGAAGAAAGAAGAGGAGAAGCGGTGCCAGTTGTGGACAGTACAATGTTGGTGGAGACTAATGGAAGTCGAAAATCATCTTAGAAAGAACGCCGTAAATAATGCATACGGAAATCTGCCTAAAAGCAGAACTGTAGATGATGATGACGGTGTTCGACATTTACATGCAATTATGCTCTAATTTCTCGCGAAACGTGAAGAAATCACATCGTTAATTTCTGTATCACCGACCCAGTGTATCAAGAATATTTCAAATAGGAATGTGTAATAATAGTTATTTTCATATTAAGTGTGTGAAGTTTCCGTTTTTTTCATGATCGAGATTGAGATTTTTTGCCTCGACCTACGGTCTCGGCAAAAAATCTCAATCTTGACCATGAAAAGGGCGGAAACTTTACATACGAAATATGAACAACATTTTTTCTACAACTGCATAAAAATATAATACAAATATTTTTTGGTATTTTGTAAGTCCGTAGCCCAGAACCAAACGTGCAAAAAAGTATTCTAAAACCGTGCAAAAAAGACTTTTTTTCATGGTAACAAGATAGTTGTCTTGGCAACGATATTTTTTTAATGGCGATTAAAAAATGACGAAGTTCACATACTGCTAGCGATGCAGAAAAGTTGTCTTTTTTATGCAGTTGTAGAAAAAGAGCTTTTTGGGTCCGATTTCGTCCTGTGCCAATAGCCGAGCGTTTGAAACCTAAGCAAATACCCTATCACTTAGGAGCGGGGTTACTTACGAAAGGAAGTTACCGAAATCACGAGATTTTGACAGAAATACTAATATTCCTTTACTCACGATTTTTCAATAAATAAAAAAACTTCACGAAACATTCAAATATATACAGTTCACCTGGTATATATCCTCGTGCTGGAATCTGAACGAACATTTCGCGTCTTCTTCTAATTTATCGGTCAGAGTACTCGTATTTAGCCGGTTAGATGTCCGACTAAGCTTTCATTCATTCACACAAAAACTTATTGATCAGAAAGGAAAAATAGTATAAAACTAAATTTCAGTATAGGGTAATATTTTTTTAATAGAGCTTGAATACATAGTGGTATTACTGTGGTGCATGAAAACTCCACTTAAGATATTCTCAACTTCTAATGAATACTTTAAAAATATTTTGATAACGTCAGAGAAAATTTCATATTTTTACGATTGCTATGCTATATCAAACCATATGTCAAATGCATCTCAATCAGAAAGAAATATGCACCAGGAAAAGTTTTAACATATCATCAATGTGACTTTCAGGCCACTTTAACATCAACAATACATTAATACTATATTGTTGATGAGGTTGATACTTTCGTAAAATTAGGCAACGAGACAAATCTGTCGAGTTACCTTAATTTTTATTAACTTAAGAATTTTTCAATCACGTAGCGATCATTATCAGTGTGGTGTCGTGCAAAGCTTTCTAGCCAGTCGGGCCGGGAGAAACCGTTACACCCCCACGCTTCAACCGGATGCAGTCGGTTGTCATTGCCAGATTTGCGCGCCTAGGCCGTGAGGCGACGCGCTGAATAGAGGGACGCCAGGGGAGGGGGCGTCAGGAAAGATCCGCTCTAAAATAGCCTATTGAGAAAGGTGAGTCTGGGTTGATGGCGCAAGACCCCTAGAGAAGGCTGGCCGTCGAGCTTTCTGGACGCCCGATAGCATGGAAGCGCCGAGAAGGGCGAGCCCTGAGAGTACTTCACGCGGCGTCGACTACGGGATATGTCGAGAGTCGAAATACTGAGTGATATCTCCGGTGCTATCATAGCACGCGGTTTTCCAGGCGAAGACCGGTTTGGCGTCAGGCCATGAATAACGGTGGTTAAGGGACGTCCGACAGCATCGCACCACGTGTTGCTCTCTTGCTTTTTTATTGACACAACGAAAATTTACAATCTATTTCATTCCGAAATAATAAGTAAATATGATAATTACTTGCTTATACAATATCAAAATAAAATACAATGATTAAAGAAACAATAACTTGCATAAAAGTTCCCCATTGGTACTTTCCAGGATCAGAATTATAACAGAAAAGAGAAACAAATATTAGAATAATAATAACACAAAACGGAGAATTATTTTTTGTGTTGTGTATGTCAAATATTAAAGCGGTAAGGAAGTTGCAAAGGGGAGGTTCTATTGAGGCGAGCTATTTCTTGGCTATTGTCTAAAAGGTTTAGGGCTAGATGGTTTGGATGGGTTTCCAGGCGTTTATTGTAGTTTAGGCTAATTTCTTGTATCTTCTCTTGAATTTTTTGAATATTGAGGTCTCGATGGAGTGCTGCATTAGACATGTACCAAGGTGCTGATGAGATTACACTTAGAATTTTTGACTGGAATCTTTGAGGAATTGATAAGTTTGCTCTGCTGGCTGTGCCCCAGATTTGGATTCCATTTGTCCATACAGGAACTAGGATGGTTTTATAAATTAGCAATTTATTTTCCAGGGACAGCTTGGATCTGTAGCCAATAAGCCAGTAGAGGTTCCCTGTTTGGAGTTGGAGCTGTTGTTTTTTGGCTTGTATTTCCTTTTTCCAGGTGAGACGTCTATCCAAGTGAAGACCTAGATATTTTACGCAATCGGTTTGCGGTATTGTTTTTCTGTTGATTTCTATTGGCGAGCACGTTTCTTTCCTGGGAGTAAATGTAATGTGAGCTGACTTGTTCTCATTTACTTTTATTCTCCACTTTTTAAACCAATCTTCGAGTGTGATGAGATGGTCTTGCAGGTTATCCGATGCTCTTCTAGGATGAGGGTCTTAAGCTAATATGGCTGTATCATCAGCAAATGTCGCAATTATTGTGTTTTCTGTTTCAGGAATATCTGTTGTATATAACAGGTATAGCACTGGATCAAGTGCGCTACCTTGTGGTACCCCAGATTGAATAGGATAAAGGTCTGAGAGTTTGTTTTGATATTTGATTCGGAACTGTCGATTCGTAAGATAAGATTTGAAAATATACAGAAAGGAATGTGGTAGGTAGAGTTTTAATTTGTACAGGAGGCCTTTATGCCATACCTTATCGAAGGCATGCGTGACATCAAGAAAGGCAGCAGAACAGTATTGCTTGTTTTGGAAGTTGTTCTCTATATATGATGTGATCCCGTTTATTTGTTCGACAGTGGAGTGCTGCTGGCGAAATCCAATCTGATGGTCGGGAACGATGTTACGGATGTGAGGTCGTAGTCTTGCTAGGAGAAGTTTCTCAAATATCTTTGATAAAACTGGAAGTAGGCTTATAGGACGATATGATGACGCTTCGTGTGGGGATTTGCCTGCTTTAGAGCAGTGGTACTGGGCTAGACCTAGGGACGGTCGCGGGGGTTTCGCGGCTAAGGGTAAAAAAGGGTTGCGAGAGACTTTTGTTTAATGCTTGTAAATTTAACTTGTAAAGTATTGTGTAAATATATGTAAATATTTTATTTTAGAATCAGTCGTCTGTGTTTTAAAATCCCAGTAAGTCACAAAAGCTTGCAACTTCTCGGCGGATTACGTTTTCCGCCGAGAGGCTTCATGCTCTGATGATGATGATGATGATCACTAAGTAAGTAAATCTAATCTGTTCAACATTTATTATCTAGGTGTGTTTGATAAAATCTGCGAGTCAATGAGATTAATAGTAAGGTGTCGTCCAAAAATTACATAATGCTAAAGAGGGGGAGGGGGTTTATGGCAGGGTTACAAAGCGTTGAGTGGGGGTATGAGGATCTGGTTCAGTGTTACGTAACTCTGATGTTAATCTTTTTCAGCTAGTTCTGAAATTATTTCTTTTATTCAGTTTTCTACTAAAATGTTAATATATTAACAAATTAAATTAAAAATATAAATAAATTAAAAAGTTATGATGTAAACATAATAACATTAAAACTGAATGTTTTTTCATCAATGGTGTATTGACTGAATCTGTTAGATTACGAAGAAAGTATTCGTATCTGATCTATATTCTAGAATCCAATTAAATTGGCACAATGAACTCTCACTTACGTATCCTTCATGACGACAGGTGCACAGCTTGTTGTCAAATATTTTCTCGCCTACTCGTCCTTTCCTTCGTTCAAAAATTGTCTATAATCGTATTGTTAGGTATAGTCAGCATTGTCAACTAATTCTGACTTTTTTTATTATCATAAATTTTATTAAATAATACAAATAAAATTATAAGTCGTTTTTACTTTTATATAATTTATTTTTACTAATGTAAATGGCGAGTTTGTAGCAAGTGTTATATAATTATTTAAGGGGAGCTCAAGCGCGCGTGACACGAGAGAGGGGGGGGGGTAATCAGAATACTCCAAATTAGCGTTACGTAATTTATGGACAGTCCCTAAGTCATAAGTCAGGGCATAAGAGAAACTTTCCTTCGTAACAAAACATTTTAATAGAATACGCCGCCACTTTTCCTACTTCATCGAACATCCAAGACGACGTCCCGCCGGCCTGACGGAGAGGGGTGGATACGTGGGGTGGGGCGAGAAGGGGAGGGGCGGCGTGTTGCAGCGTGTTGCGGTGTGAGGGCCCCTTGAACACCTTGCGGGACCGCACCTGCGCCCGCTAACACGGTTTCGCGCGCAAGTTCACTCGCTTTGATGTACTCGATTCCCCAGGCGCGGAATGCAGATGTGCGGTGACCGGCCAAGGGGCGCGATCGAACCCCGACGCAGCCAGGACCCTAGGCAGGGTGGCCGCGCCGCATCTGCTCCTGCCCTCTCCACACTTCCTCCCTTCACCTTCCCTCCTCATCCAGCTCCCTATTTCCTTTTATGTCTCTCCCCATTCCTATTCCTTCAAGTTTCTTTCTCCCTTCCTTCCCGTAGTCTTCCACCTCTAGAATCTTTCTCACGTCCTACAGTTTGCACGCTGCCTCCTCTCTATTTTAAACCCCACCTTCCTTTTCCCATTTGATGCCATTCCTTTCCGTTGATATGTGCTCTCCCTCATCCTTTTCTTTCCTCTCTCTAAAATGTTTCTTCAGTTTTCCACTTCGTTCTTTTCCCATCCCTCGTCATCTCTCCTTCTTGCTCCTCTAAATATATTCTTTCTTCCTCTCATTCTTGTGGTATCTCGCTGGACTATTTTGCTTTCCCTTTCGCCACAATAGTGAACTACCACTGTACTTTCGTCCTTAGTATTCATCTTCGTCCCAATTCTTTGTTGTTTTTTTTCATTGTTCCTTCCTTCTCCTTTTTCCTCCTCCTCTTGTAAACGGTAATCCTGTTCCCTCTCCCCGTCTCCTCTCATTTCCATCTCCTGTTCCTCAATTAAACGCCGCTCCCACCCTCTCTTGGGGGTGGGGAAGGAGGGCGGTTCGGATTGGCAGGGGAACCGGCGCGCGGGCGAACGCTCGAGGTTCGAACCCGGCCCCATCAGGGGAATTACCGCGTTGATTGCCCCCTCAGTAACAGGCATCGGCGCGACGGATCCTTAACGTCATCATCGCGTCATCACGGCTGCCATCAGCTCGCGGAGGAGGCACAGGGGGAGGGCGGCGTTCCATCTGCACCGCCTGCAATGCAGTTAAGAACCCGAGAACGCCATCTGAGAGGCTGCGGGAGGGGCGATGCCCGCCGCACCACGCCTTGCCCCGCCCAGCAAGCCCTGCCGCCGGGATGTAGGCCAGATCTTGATCAGCGTGTTGGTGACGCTATTAATTATAACGCTCACTCGCCTATCCATCTATATATAAATACGGTAAGATGCAAGTATCGGATGCTGATAACCACTGAATGGATTTGTAAGGTCAAAGTATCAAACAAGATGAAAATTTACTATTCCACCATTTTAATAAGTAGCTGCAATTTCGTCGATCTAGAAGCTATTTACGAATCGTTATAAGATATGTAACAAGAACACATGTTTTGCAAAAACTAAGGCAAACTTGTCATTACCTGCCATAACAACAAACCAACAATCGACAGTTTGAGAACTTTACTGGCTTTGCGAATAACTATACTGCCATTTCATTTCCGTTCTTAAAAAGAATTGACAACTCAAGGAGAATAAAGGAAGTCTATGAGTAATTTTTCTATGAGATGGGATGTTTCTTGAACTCCACTTGTGTTATAATCTCGAAAACTACTAGTTTTGCAAAACAAAAGTTCTCGTTTATTTTCCTCCGGTCAATTGATACATAATGAACCTACAAACAAAATTATGGAATAAATATTGTGTTAGAAGAAACTTATTTTAACTTCTGGGTGTATCAATATTTACAGATGGTTTAGATTAATAATTAGTGACGTAACTCATGTTAATTTTTTTGTATAATTTGTTGTTGCCGTCAATTGAATTGAATAAATTATAAGTTTCGGTTCCAAAATGTCAGCGAAGTGGCTTGTATGTCTTTCCGTCTTCTTCCACTTCGTAAAAAATAGCTTTAATACACTACATTCATCCATCATTGTGTTCTTCTCATTGTCAGTGAATTGTATACGATTCCTCAAAGACGTTATTTTAAAAAAAAATATGTCCTGTTCGTTTCTTACTATCTTCTCCAGCATCTTTACTCTCCTATGAAACTACATCAATCTTCCTTTCTCTTAGAAAAGTCTCAGATTTTAGACGCACTTTCGTACATACAGGTAGCGTCTGGTATAGCAAAAGCATTCTACAACTTTAGTAGTTGGTCTTTCCTTTCTTTAGTTTCCAATTTTATTTATGTATGACCCGTCATTAAAACTCTTGAATAATAAGAGCAATAAGGCATATGAAAATTAAAAAGTCTTAAATGTTGCAAAAGTAGGGTTATGATTGCCCCGCCTTCGAGGGCCGCGCCATGTGGCGGTCGCTGGCCAGCGTGGACGGGCGGCCGCGTGGCGCACCACGTCGCGCCATGTCGTGCCGTGTCGTGCTGTGCCGTGCCGGGCCACTCGGCGCGTGCGTCGCGGCACGCGTGCCCAGTTGACTCGCCTCTTCCGCCCACGTGCGCGACCGCCCGCCCGCCCGCCTGCCTATTTAATTAATCGCCGTGACGTCAACAGGCGCGCGCCGTCCTCGCGCGGGACAGATGGACTCGGGACAGGTGGATCAGCCGCGTCTTTCCGCCGGACACGCCCCCCGCCCCGCACCGCCCCGCACCCAGCACGCGCTGCCCTGCCTTTCCCTCGCCGCGCTTTCGGCGCTTCCTAGTCGCCTCCTCCAGAATGCGGGCAACGTAGGCGCCGGACACACGAATGTGGGCGTTAGCATGGGCGCCTGTGGGCGTGGGCGTGGACGTCGGCGTCATCCAAACCACTCGAGCCTTTGGATTATGTTACTAATGTAATCAAGACTTCTTTATTGCGTTCAAGTACACTCAGCTTGCAAACTTTTTATTTAGACTGTTTTTCACTAGGAAATCTCTTTTAATTATTGCGAAATTGGCCGAACTGACAATGGTACTTATAGGCGTTACAGGAACCTTAGATTAAACTTGATGAAACAGTGAAAAATGCTTTAAAAATGAAGGGGGAAAAAAGTAAAAAATGGCTTATTAATTGAAATGGACGAAAAATGCAAAAAAAAAAGTCGTATAAAAGTTTGTCATTTCCTTTCATCGTAATATAAAATGAATGTCTATATAAAATTGTTTTATTGTAAAGTAAAAAGAAAACATGGCAATTCATTAAAATGCGACCTCTAATTATGATCCATAGTAGCCTAGTCTTATCAGCCATTCATAGGTTGATAATGTTTAAAAGAACTATTCAGCAGCAACGGAATGAGAGGCGGGGAAACGGAAGAACCCTGAGAAGACCTTTTTGCGAACCCTCTATGTCGACCACTTTCACTGGGTCGACCTGGAATCTGAGCTCCCTGAGGAGGAAAGTAAACGATGTGACCCCTACACCACGAGTTGCCCCCCCCTCTCTCTCCGCTAAACAGAACATTGTATTTAAGCCAACTTTCTCCCCCTCTCTTTCTTTGTTTCTGTCTTTATCTGTCTCTGTCTGTTTCTTTCACACTCTCTTATCACTGAAACCCAGACCTGCGATATTCCAGATCAATGCGGGGGTGAGCTATAGGAGGGACGGGTGGGCCATAATCGGCTCATCGCAGCTCGGGGGGAGAGGGAAAAGGATGGGGAAGGAAGTTACATGCACGGACCATGGCCCGTTGTTTAAAGAACAGCTCTCGCACGTATACCTTATAGGGGGAATAATGAAAATATTTTATGATTCATGTGAAAGGTTTCAATTAATGACATTGCATGGCAAATGCTCAGTTTTTTCATGTGTATTATATATTTTTTAAATTATAAAAATAATAAATTGAAAGTCATAATGCCTAAGTGTGTATCAAACATTGCAGGTTGAGTGTTAAAAAAATTTAAATAAAACGAATCTGTGAAGTCTTCATTTCTTTTCACATTGTTGGGCGCGCATAATTGCTTCAGTGTATTGGCCCATTACAGTTTCAAACACATATAAAGGAAATAGACCAGTCGACTGAAGACATCGCACAGGAGAACAGTGGTAACATTGAAGAAAGCTGTATGAGGCCGATTGTAGTAGGCCCAGCAAGCCCGAGGGCCAATTGAGGCAGATGCACCCCAACACTGAGCTCAGTATTAGTTTAGCTCGTTCGCATGGCTAAACAAAATCACAGACAAGTTCGAAACCCTGGGCTCAACTTTCTTCTTTTTCTTATAGTTCATTGAATTTGCGCATATCAGCCTTTATACAACAACATCGATCCTCGATTTTTGGCATACGTACTGTCGATTTCTCTGCCATCTCTGGCTACTCACTCTTTCCCATTGTCACCACAAACACTTCTTTACCCCAATGTGCCTTTTCAAGTTCCTGAGAGCATGCTGCAGAGAGCAGTTTCTGAGGCACACCACACTTCAGTTCGTCTCCACATTCGGCATCGACGTCCACATTGGGACCGATCTCTGCCCTCGCCCACCCTTCCAGACCGCATCGTAATAACCGGAGAAGACCTGTTATTACGCGTATTGTTTGGATGAGTGGGAGTGCGGTGCCGTGCGGCGTTCGACTGACCGTCACGCGTCAGTGGCGACCGCTCGGGCTCTCGGACGATCACCAACCCCTACTGGCTTCTGGTCTATAATTTTCTTCGATGACTGATGCGAAAGAGTGACTTCAAATCCGGGGACGCACTTTATTGCCGATCGTTTTGTATCACCTTCCTGCTCATTTATTCATTTCCCTGTGAGAACAGGATGTGGAATCTAGTTACGAAAGTTAATTGCTGTAAATAACACTAATTTTGTGGAATATTGAGGAAGGAGGGTGTACCGATGCTTCAGCACGTGCCAACAAAAGCGTATTTTAATAAACTGATCTCATCTAATGTTATTAAATTAAATAAACATTGAAGAGAGGGAGATAGGGGCAGGGAGAGAGAGCGGTCAACTCCTTTGGTACAAGCAATGCTTGATGTGAAAAAGTGTAAATTTCTCCACGCTTTTCCCAGTACGTAATTTACATGCCTATCTCGACTGAGTTTTGTATCTAAGAGAACTCCCAAATACTTACAGCAAGTGAGGTGAGGTATTATTTCAGAGCCTAATTGATAAGATAAAATGGGAGAACGTGACCTACAAAACGTAATGACTTTGAGTTTATAGTAATTATTTTTCATTTTATTGGAGATTCTCCAGAATTCTGTTTTGTGTAAATCTGTTTGTAAATGTTCGACATCCATGTTTGATTTAATGACACAATAGATTATACAGTGATTTGCAAATAATAATTGGACGCGCGATGAAATATTCCCCGTCAAGTCATTAATGAAGGCAAGACAGAGTAGAGGGGCAAATAGCACTCCCCTGTGGGATCCCGGACGTGATACTTAAGGATAACTATTCACCTATCCGCACACTTTGTTTCCACCTTGGAGAAAATCGTTAATCCATGCCACGATCGTCATGTCAATGCTAGATTTTGAAAATTTAGTGCATTAAATTGTGCGGGACAACATCGAAATTGTCACTAGCGGTAACCTTCCTTGCCGAATCGATTTCTTCAGCCAAGTCTTGAAAGAGAGAAGTTATGTGGTTCTCACACGAGTAGCCCTTCTTAAATCAGTGCTGATTTCGAAAGAACCAACTCTCCTTTTTCCTTGTTTGACGAATATATTCTAACACTAGGTGCTCCATAATTTTGGATACAACGGACGTAAGACTAACAGGTCTATAGTTCTCTATTCAGTCTTGCTCCCTCCCTTAAAAATAGGTACCACGATATCAGTTTTCCAGTCTTCAGGAATGCACGTGTTGTCAATGGAAATATTAAATAATCTCACAGAATATGGTATAACAACTTCTCCAAGTTTTATTTCGGAAGCTATGCCGTCTGGGCCGCGAGATTTTCCGTTTCTTGGTGCTTTTATTCGTTTCCTTACTTTGTTAGCTTCTATTTTAAAGTCACCGTTTCCCGCAGTTGTCTGAAATATTTTCAGTGAATTATTGAAATATTTTGAATGTATTTAAGTATTTTCAAAGTGATGATTTTATTTAATCTACAATAGCATTTCAAATGTGCCATGAAGCGCATATATAGTGTTCAAGTCGGAAGTGTCTACATTGCTATCATACGTACTTTTTTGGTTTCTCACACAACTCTCCTCAATCACTATCACCCAACTCACACAACCTTCCTACCCTCGTTCTTCAATCTTGTATGTACTGATTCGACCGCTACCTAATTTTTTTCAATAAATTTTTCGTACTAATCTAATACTTTTACTTCTTGCCAAATATCTTTTTTGGTTGTAAATGGGGAGAGTAAAAAATTTTTGAAATCCTAAAACTGGTTCTAACGTCTTAATGCACGTTTTCAGATGAACACTGTTGTGGATTGCGTTCAATTTTGTTGAAAAACACCGGTAGTCGAAATAATTTATCATAATAAGCATTGGAGCTTCCGAGGCAGAACCTACACAATCATTAAGAAAAATAATACCCAGAACACATTCAATAAGCCATTTTCAAGAACACTGTGAGAGTCGTTCGTGCAAAGCTGAAGCAAGTGCTCCGCAAAGAATTTTTATCGTTTCTTTTGTAACTTAGTGAATAGCAAATGAGGGCAACTAGAAGAGCATAGAAAAGTCCGCGGCCGCAACGAGGCGTAGTAAACACGCAAGCGCAATTCCCCGCGGCGGCTGCGGCGCGGCGCGGTAAAAATAAGTCCTCTTTCACGGGAAATCGGCGCAGGCGGCCGCCTGAGATTCGCCCGGGGGATTCCCCGGCCGCTTTTAGGTGCGACGCGCGGCCAGGCGTCCCTCCACAGCGGCGAGCGTTTCAAAGGCCGCCGTTGGTAATGATCCCTTTTCTGATGCGTTCGCTGCCTGAAATAATGCACAATGACACGGTCCATTACGTTCGGAACGTCGTATTTCAGGCATTCAAACTGAAACGGTTAATTACTATAGTCAACACGATTTTGAGCGTAGGTTCTGTGCAAGTGGTTTAAGGTGGTTTTAGCCTTACAATGAAATAAATTCAATGGAATAATGATCCTGATTTGTTTTTTGTCATCAGGACAATTTTGTGATTTTTTTTGTTTGTTTTTTACTCGTTTTTTTGCTCAAATTTTCTTTCTATTCTGTTTCTTTTCTTCTCTATTCTGTAGAAGACTAGTGAAAAACTTTGCATGCAAGAAATTTCTCCAGGTTGGAAGAAAAACATCACTTTTTTTAATAGTGCTCTTTTTGCCATTTATATTTTTCTGCTATGCGTAAAATACGTTGTAATTCGGAAATAGAAATGTAATCCGAAATTGTATGATTCATGTGAACTCTGGCGCCGTATATTACTTCGTAGTGTTAAAAAGCTGGTAGGTGCTTTAAACGTACATTATTATGTGATAGAAATTAGAGAGTGTCCTGCGTTTGTAAGAACGTCGTATGCATTGTAACTAAAGGATACTGGCAGTTTCAAATAATTAACCAGACTAGGCGTTTTGTTACAATATCCAGTTTTTGTTAATTTAGAAGAACATTACAGAAGTGTTTAAAGCTACGACTTTAAAAATTATCAGATTTAGGCGGCTTCTGCTTTCGATTATATTCCAGTGAACTTTCGCACAAAACTCACGATGAGTAATGAAAGTGGGTCCAAAGCGATGGGCGGCAGGTCTTCGGGCTGCATTTTCCCGCTTTTGCTCTCAACTCTATGTGCTAAACGTACATTTTTTCTAATTTCTTCTTTCGCGATCATTTTTGAAACGACCATACCCATCCTCCTTTGGTAACATGAGGATTACTCAGCAACTTTCATGATTGGTTGAAATTCTCACTCTTCGGATATTTCTACGATATACCTCTACGACCTTTCCACACGATAAATGAACCTTCCTAAATACGCTGCATTTCTCAGATATCCCACCTTTTACATACGGTGCGGAAGTAACTCTAGGTTTGAACTCTGAACTGATGGTATGAAAAAAATGTCTAAAGTAAATTCGATTCTATTTCGAATTATTTTAAGTGAAATGAGATTGAATTTTGAGCAGGTAGCGAACGCTCCTGAATATATTTTTCCTCTTGACAGGCACAATTTAAACATAATTTGTACACAGGAATTTCGATGAAATATAATTAAGGATGATTAAGTTAAAACAGAAAATAAATGAAATATGAATGCAAGATTCTCTGCTGTAAAAGTACACAATATAGTCAAACACACCACTCCTGACATCGTTAACCCCCTTATGCACTGACACTCCTATCAGCTACTGATTGAATGAATATATAGATGCATCTATGAATATTATTTAGCCTCAGTACCTGGATAAAATTAAATTTGTGCAGAACAGTATGGACTGAAAAAAAGGTTTCAAAAGTACCTTCTTGATGTGTAGTAGGCTGCAGTGAAGGCGAAATTTCATCTGAATTTTCTTAGGATATTCGTTCGATTAACTACAATCTCAGCGATACTCATTACACAATCTCAGCGATACACAGCGTTGCTCATTATGTACACCAAGTTCAGAATGCAAGTAGAATTCCTCACCGTTGAGGCAGGGTTCAGTTACCAAAGGGGCGCCCCCACAAAGGAATCGGCGGCGAGAGCGGGGCGCGCGCCAGGGCCCAGGTGCTACCGCGGATGGGCGATCGCCGCCCAGATACGATCGAAGGGGTTCGAACCGCCGCGCAGCGGGCGCAGAGGGGGCGCTGAGGGGGCGCTGCGGGGGCGCTGAGGGTGCCAGCGTGAACGCGCTACTCCCCAGGGGGCTGGGGGGTGGAGAGGCAACTGCTCAAGCGCAGCCTTCTCCTTCACACACCAGCAGGTTCTAGGGTTCGAGTCCCGATGGTGGCAGGATTTTCGACACCAGCTACATAGCAAGGTCGAGTTCTGTCGCTGACAGGAGGAGAATTCTAGTGGCTGGCTGCTCTGATAGGTAGTTTTCCGTTCTCCTAACAATGCCAGGCCGGAGCAGCGACGGATCTCGCCAACTGGCGGGGGAAGATCACTGCCTCCTCCTAAGCAATGCCATACTTATACTATACTTATGGGACTAAGATCTTATCAGTTGACGCGCCCTTAATCACTCACTCCAGCTTCTCGACCACTGTAGTCGATCCTGCGACCGTATTTCCTGTCGCGTGTAGTCCCGTTGATCGGCCTCATGCACCCATCTCTTTGTCCTTCCCCACCTGCGCGCCTGGCTGCCCGTTCGCTTATTAAACTATGTCCTCTGCGATGTAAAAGGGCAATTGAGAAGCTGTACAAGAGGCGACGCTGCGATTGTTTCGCGCCAGGAAGACAGAGCGTCTGTGTCCGCAAACCCACCCTCTCTCTCTCTCTCTCTCTCTCTCTCTCTCTCTCTCTCCCTCTCTCTCTCTCTCACACACACATACATACGCACACGCAGTGGGTGGCAGCAGCATCGGATGCTTCTGTGGATTTGCGCGAACGAGCGGTCGCAAACACGAACCAAACCCGATACCCACGGGAAGCCTTTGCAAATCTCGCGAAACGGTTTGTGGCGCGATGAACTCGGAGCATGTAATACGAGAGATTCGCCGAATCCTCTTTACTATCCCGTGCGGTTAATTACGCGCACGATTGATGTACGCTGGGAAACAAAGAGTTTTTCGCTCTTGTTTATCTGTGGAGAAAACCTACAAATTTACACAGGACATGTTCACTGGAGGAAAGAATATTCGGCATTGAAAATTCAATTCGACAATAATTTTTCAACAGACAGTCAGGTTTCGTTATGACTTAAAAAAGTACCCGACTTTTGACGCGGGAACGAAAATGAAAAAAAATTTAAAACCATGTTCCTCTTTCAGAAAACAGATCGCGAAAACTTCCAAGCTACAATTGTACGTGGAGTGAGAAATTAATTGAAGCACTCGTGGCCGTTTCCTAAAATTGCAGAATATTTCACGAAACCTATAGAAAGAGATGAACTAGGAATATTATTAAATTGCTAAAATAAATTAAAAATATTAACTTTCAAATTTTATTTTCTCCGAGAGAGAATAAAATGAATTTAACAAATATTTTACTAGATAGATTACAAAAGCAGCTGCTGAAAAAACACCACGAATGAATTAGATTGTGATGCTCATGCTGTAGAATTAGGATGTAACCATTTAAATGACAGAACATTCTTTGTATAAAGAAACAAACTTCACAATTTTTGACACGAAAAATGTCTTTGCCTTATTTCAAGTACATCATGTATTATTTTTCTTTCTTCATTGTTTATATTTGTTTAAATTCAAGCTATTTGTTCCGATTTTTTCAGAGAAAAATAATCGTCTTTGTACAGCTTGTCCCATCTCCAATGCGTTAGCGATTGTTACTAAAGTTCGGTATGGCAGTTGTATCCATTTCTGTTCGTGATAATAGGTTAATCATTGCGATTTTGGGATACGCTATTCCACACTCCCACAAGCGTAAAGCTTTGCTCAAATTAACTAACACGCTTCCGTACACGCTCTTACGCACACATTCACACTGGCTTCAAACCCCCGCGCGTGACCGGCCGCGGCAGATGTGAGGAGCGGAGGAGGCACTTTCTGAACGCGTGCCCCGTGACGCCCTCGCCTGCGACAGACGCGGCGCGCCGCCGTTCGCACTGCGGCCGCGCTCGCACTAATTAGCCCGCGGAAGCGGCTGCACCAGCTAATAAGGCGCCCGCGGCCGTAGCTTGCCCTGCTCCAGGCTGTGCTTACTTCGGCTGTCCCGCCACGGGTCACATGCGCTGAGGGCGCTCGGGGCATCAACTGATGACACTGTAGTGCTTCTGACCGGGGCTCGAGTCCCAACGGTGGCAAGATTTTCATCACTAGTTAGATAGCTAGAACGAGTTCAGCCCCTGTCTGGAGGAGAATTCTTGCGGCCGGTTGCTGTTTTCCGTGGTTTCTCTCATTAATACCAGACGAATGCTGGAATAGAATCCTAACAAATCAATCATGGACCGCGCGAGAGTTTTACTTTCTCGTCCTTGTCGTGCCCTAACCGCTTACTTACACACACTTACACTTACATGAACTGCGCTACCACCCATGTTGGAAGACCAGTAGGGAAGTTAGAACTTCTCGTAGTTGGGCGGTGCCGCACTGATGGGAGGTACCTAGATGGGGAAAATCCCGTAAATCGACGTGTAGCCGGATCGCACAATCCAGCGGAGGAAAAACAGCCACATACAGTGAGAAAACAAACACTACACTTACTGGACTAACGGTCATACCAGTTAACGCACCCAAAAACACAAATCAATCAATACGGAAGAGGGCGTTGATCTTCTCCTGCTGGAACGTCACACCCGTTGCTGCCCTATACGTCGGCTTGGGGTTTTTCTTCCTCCTGGTATCTCCTGCAGCGGCGCATCGTCCCACCCGAGACATGCCTCAAACTCACGACATGGGTCGTGTAGTGGGTGGGTGTTTATATCTATTTGTGTGTTTATGTATATGTATGTAGTGAGTGTGTGTATTTGTATGTATGTATATGTGAGTAAGCGGAGAGAAATGACATGGTTGAGAAAGGAAAGATAGTGGGCGGTCGGTGTCCCGTTTGCTTCGGTACTGCCCCACCATCCGCTTGGTATTGATCGGATAAAACAACAACCAAAAAAGTGTAAAATTGCCGAACACACTACCAGCCAATAAGTGAATCATTGGAATCATTGGAACCGGTTGCATCCTGGATCTGCAAATCTCGGAGATTTTCTCGATTTATAGGTAGTGGATCGTAGGAGGATGCAAGTTTGGCCGATCACTTGCTCCTCATCGATGGATTGGAAAGGTCGTATCAGTCCCGGGCTATGACTCGTGGTCTACGGCTCGTGAATCTCCCAACCTCTAGATTATTAACTATCTAGCAGCAATCGGCTTCGATCCAGATATTGAGCTGGAGTTAAAAATCTGCCATCGACGAGACCCCTACTTGGTATCTGCCAGTAAGATAAGAGTTTGCGACTAAATTTGCTTACACAACTGGATACGTTTCCCTATAATACGAAAATAACAAAAAGTCAAAATTATATTCTTTTAAAATTACATGCAGAGCTAAACAGGCCATAATGTGACCATGATAATCATTTGGACGATGTAACATCCATTTGTCGATCTTCGCTAACGTCCGCAGAAATCTGCATTACTGATCCTTAATCGATGTAAAATAATCGATTAATAATTATTGTTCTGTGAGTTCTTTTGCAATCTGGATACTCATCTTCAAAGTACATTCCACCGAAGAGGAAAGAAGCAGGGCCGAGAGAGGGGGGAGGGCGAGGGTGAGGGCGGGGAGCGCGGGAGATGCGCGCGGGAGATGGCGGCGAGTTCGTTCCGCGCCGCCAGGGGCACGTGCTGCGCCGGAAGAGGACAGAGCCCTCCGACGCGTCGCGCGGTCTGTCACCAGCGAAGGGAGAAAATTCCTATTCCATCCTATCCAACCCAACTGGTCATCACTTTTACTTCTTTTCCTGTTGTTGGTTTTTTCGTTTATCGTCATTTTATTACTATATTTTAGTTTACTTTCGTATTTTACTATTTTCAGTACATAATACGCTATTTATTACTGTATTTTACAATCTATATCTTTAATTCCCTGAGGAACTGAAATTTCACCGGAAGATTTGAACAACTGACGCAAGAAAGAAACGTGTTTGTTTGTAGTTTGGATATTAGTTATGGTTTAAGGATATGTGACCGAAAAAGGTTTTTCAGATATAACGTGTCTGTAAACAAGCAACACAAACCGTCTGGATAACAATAAAATTGTGATGTTATTGGAACATCTATCGAAACAATTCGGAAGCTTTCTCGACGGACAATTCGATTACGGAGTAGCAGGAGGGACGGCAATTGCTCTTGCACCTTTGTACAGGAGCGTACACGCTCGGGTAATCACACGTTTCGGAACTAGAGATCTGAGGACATAAGTTATTTGAAAAACTCTGTCTTCCAATGAAATCAAGGAACCACAAAGTTGGCGATGAGTTGCAATAATTAGGAACGCTGTGGGTTAAATTAATTTGCACCAGTTAACTATCAACTGAAAAAAGCTTTCACTCGTAAATACAACCTGACACCTCTGGAAACCAAACCGCTCCTCGTGCTGATTATCATGCAATAAAACGATCAACATCCTTTCCCTCGGAAATCGGGCGGAAGCGTTCTCGCGAAGGAAGAGCACACGCGTGTCCTGGCGTGCGTTACGCTACACTTACGCTCGCCGCACCGCAAGCGCACGCGGCACGCACGCACGCGCGGGCCCCGCGCCAGCTGCGCGGGCCGTGGCGTGACCAATGCCGCCGCCATGCACGCGCTCTCGAGCACGCGCGCGCGGGCGAGGGGCGATGGGCGATGGGCGTCCGACCGCCCATTGCAGGCGGAGACGCCGCCTGCGGCAGACGGGCTACCGCCGCTCCGAAGGCTCGCAGAGGGTTCCACGCCCTGGGGTAGAAATTGCATATTCTAGGCGGAAACCTCCATATCATCAAACCCAAAACGACACTATCAGCGCAGACTTGTCAGCTTGCAGAATTCAAACGCTGGCTAGAGGAGAATTCTAGCGGACGACTACTCTCGTTGGTAGTTTTCCGTGCTTTCTCCGATCAACACCAAGTGAATGCCGGAGGAGTATCCTAACAAACGGGCCATGGACCACGGGCGATGTTCCTTTCTTCTTTCTTGTCCTATGCTCGCCGCTTAAATACACACACTAACATGCACTCCACCACCACCACCACACATGCTGGAAGACGGATTGGGAGCTTTGAACTTGTCCCGACTGGAGCTGTGCCCCGCAGGTGGGAGATGCCTGGTTGGGAAAAACCCCGCTAGCCGACGGTATGTCGGCGCCGGATGTCGCCATTAAGTGGAAAAAGACCACCTCCACCTCTGAGGAAAAATATCACCACGCTTACGGGGCTATGACCTTAGCCATTAACGCACCCGGAATCTCAAACAATCAATCAATCAATCAACCGAACCCATGAGCCGATTAGAATATCCAAAAATGTTTGCGAATATTTGACGTATGCATGAAGGACTTCGAGCTTAACAAGATAAGCCACATTAGTCACGGGAAGTCTCCCACAATTTGATAACAAGAATATCTAGATTTTGGTCAAAATGTTACCTTCAGTCTGCCCCCAGCACTTCAGATTTATGAACTTCGAAGTAATCCCTTCATATTTACAAATATTTTGACCAGTATCGAAATATTAGCATGTACGAGATTTCCTGTGACTGGTGTGGCTTAGTTCGTTACTGTCTCAATTCCATCAAACTGTAAGATAGCGTAACTAGTATAAGCTAGCTCAAGTTAGAGCGTTTATTGCTTTATTTTTCGTAATCTATTCCTATTTTTAAAAGCAATGGTAGTATCAAGAATGAATAAAACTAGTGATACATTCTCGCCCTTATTTTCACGCAAAAATTTCGGGAAAAGTACTGAAATTTTCGAAAAAATTACATGGCCTTATTTCAAAATCTATCTTTATAGAACAGATTTCTTTGAAGGAAAAAATATCTAGCTTTAATATTTTAGTTGTTGGAACACTAAAAAAAATTGAACTTTTGCAAGGTTAGAAAAACGAAAATGAGGCCTCCACCTTTCTCTTAAACGTCATTTATACTATCCAACAACAAATTTTAATCAAAAAACGATGGAGCAATTTGTTTGAAAATTTGGAATATATTCCAGGGGCTTCATGTAAAGAACCCCCAAAATTAAAATATCGGTTTCAAATTGAACTAGAAGTGCTATAGAATGGATCAGACTTTCTCGTAGTAAAGTTTGCCAATTGCCTTGATGTGGACTGATACTGTACAGTCTTGTCCCTCCTTCTTGCCTGCTTCCATCTATTGCGGCTCAAAGAAATTTTTTTTGAAATTTTCGCAACTTGTCGGATTCCAAATAAAAGAACCTAAATTATATTTTAAGAATATAAAAAAAGCCTATAACGTCGTCGTAAATAGCAATTTTCATTGAAAAATTTTACGCCGTTTTTAAGAAAATGGCGATTAAGCATAACTGTAAATGCGAAATTTGAAGCTCTTTTTCACAGGAATCTATTGAGTTTTCGAAATACTTCATCTGAAGTCATTTGAAGAACTTCCACTAACAAATGCAATATGAATCCAAATCGCTGCAAATGTGCATATCAGTGACGTGAGAAATATTTCAAAAAATTACATTTGTGTATTTTTTTTTAAAAAAAAGAATACATCAAAATGAACTTTACATTATATTAAACAGTGCAATTTGCACTATCCATTGAAAAAAATTGAAAAAATGTGGAGACATTTTTGAAAAAATTTCTGAAAATGCAGTGTTTTCGAGAAGCATTCTTTTAATTTTTGAAAAAAAATAGAGCAATATAGTGTTTCTATCATTGGATAGGGTACATGTGGAAGAATCACTAGCAAAAATTTAAAGAAAAAAATTTGAGCCGTTTATGAGAAAATTGTTTTTATTAATTTTTTTATTGCCAATATTGCATGCACTATGTCACGAAAACTTCTAAAATTTTCAAAAAAATCTACATGATCTTGATGAAAGAAATATTTATGGACAACAAATTTCACTTGCAGAAAGAATCTCTATCTTCAATTTTATAGTTGTAGGAAGACGCCGGAAAAAATTCAAATTTTGCAATTTTCAAGAATTCAGAGTTTAGCATGAAAATCGAACCTACGCCACTTTTGTAAGCGTATTTTACTCTGTTCTTCAATGAAATTTAAAGAAAAAATTTGGAGCAGGTTTTTGAAAAAAATTAGAAAATGTCCGGGGAGCTTTATGTAAAGTACCCTCAAATTTTAAAGAATGTTTTTCAAAATTTCAAAGCTTCAACTAGAGCATGATACAGGGGATACTTCAATTCGGAAAAGATCGAACGTGTGATTTAGGCACTAGGTTTGATCACATACGATAGTCAGACGGACGGACGTTTTGAAAAAAAAACAAAAAAACACGGTATCAGGCGACCCGAAAAAGTGTATTTCCGTTGAAATCTCGATATTTATTTTCCGTTTCATTACATAACTTTCTCTATGCTACTTATATTTTTCCCGAATATACGTATGTATACGAGAGAGTAAAAATTAAGTACTTTTTGCGTAAATTTGCGGGAAAAAACGGGCGAGAAAGTACGTGCTGTTTTTGCACCACTAGTTGAAAGATGATTAGGACCACTGTATGGTACACGTGTAGATGTGATGTTCATATGGTACCGTTCACTTCACGAAACCAAGGAACATCCATCCTAATTCTTAATCTTTTTGAGGATGCGAAACAAATGAAATTAATGAATATGCAATATTGGAAGAAAGTAAAAGAATGTATTGTCGACTTTGCAACACAAGAACATTTTAATTACCGAACTGACAATTGTAGTTTGTCTTATTTGAAAACAAAATTGAAAATTAATCAAAAAGTACAAGTGAACTTCCGTTTGTTTCCGAACTGACGTAGAAATAAATTTATACGTATATTCATACAGATAATTGGCGGCTGGGAAATCAACTGTCGACTGTAAATGAATTAAGCATAGGAAAATTCTGGTCGGACGTTGACAGTCATTTTTTTAAAACAGACAACATCTTCCATTTCATTATTTACTACTTCCGTAACCATGCGATTCAGGAACTCTGAACGCACCAGACAGCTTTTTCAGACTCATTAATGAGGGTTACTCTTTTATTGCTATATTTATACCATACGAGTATGTTATCTGAACATTTCCAATAATTTTTGTCAACTTTTTTCATTACCTTAACTTCTCAATCTTTTTTTTTCTTTCGTCACTGTTATTCGTGGATAATACTTCATACCATATTTCGCAATAACATAATCATTTCATGGGAGATTAAGTCTCCAATCTAGCTTCGATTGTAGCGAATTGCCAGCAATTTAAAATAAATTATTCCTGAATCCGTTTCTGGAGTGACATTGCATCTGAATCTGTCTTGATATAATTATCCCATTCTTTAAGTTTCTTCACCTTTATCTTGTGATTTACTTTTTGCATTTTCTTTTCTTCGCTTCTTGCTTTCTTGAACTTTCTAACTACATATCTCTACTCGTGTTTGAACGACCGAAATGTTGCTACATCACAAAGTTGTAAGATAAGAGTAGCATTTGACAAAAGGCAGTATTTATTTTTCAAGATGGCATAAGTTATGAAGTTCCTCATTTATGGATGTTCCGCATTTATGGATGGTGTCCATGTTGGATTATGGAATTATGTCCATCCAGATGTGAAAGTATTGGAAATGCAATTTGCGGAGCAATGAGCCAAGGATGAAACACATTTGCAACATATTCGTGAAACGAAACATTTATCATCCATCGAGATTCGCTTCTCCTTACTGCAAATCCTTCGGGAACTATAAACTCTCTTGTGAGGGTACACGGTAGTAGATCTACTGCTGAAGCATCTGCCGCATAATTGCACGATACTGTTGTACACAATTTAAACTGACCAGGAGCTATACCATGAACATTTCGGTATTAGTTTGCTCCCAAAATCTTGCCTATTTTAGAACAACACTCCATTTCCATTTCCATTTCCATGTCCATTTCATCGGCATTAAATACACGCCTTGGATTCTGAAGCAAGCCAATTGCTCCTACTTTTTCGAGATAATTAGTTCATTAAACCACTTGCGTATTTTTTTAACATCATTCTAGAAGTTCTCAGATTGCCTTATTGTGAAGTACGCTGGTTCAAATAATCTCCCACGTGAGGAACTCGACAGCAAGCCAATCACAGAAGGATTTAAAAACATTTCTTGCATCGCATGTTCCGTAAGATCACGTTGATTGCCTCAGAGACTCAGGATGATTATTTCAAACATTTTAAGTGTAATGTGGTCATTTACTGGCTTCAGATATTTATTGGTGCAGTCAGTTCCCTACTAAAGATTTTTTCACTTTTATGATTTAATATTTTATTTGTATTCCATCATTACAAACGACCTTACGTCTTACGGCACGTGACGTCTTACAGCACAGATTATGACATATTTGCCCTTTCTGGCACGAATAATTGCATCATCACACAATCAGCCAACAACAACGAGAGAATTGCAGTACAAGTAACCCAAACACCGTTTTTTCGCACACATGTCTATTAGACATATCCGTGACGTAACAGTAAAGTTGTTTCACAAAATTAATTATTATTATCTTATAAAATTATAATGTTGTTATATAAAAAGTAATGTATCCAACTCGCTTATAATGCTGCTTTATTGCATTCGTAAAAATTGTGAAGACTCGCTCGTAACGTCGCTCGTTTTCAAAACATGTACTCATGCAAAAAGCCTAACATGATGAAGTAGTTGCACAATTTTCTGTTGTTAAACATTATCCACAGTGGGCACTCGGCACATGCTTAGGCTGCTTACGCATTAAACTCCATATTCATATACCTTTCGGATAAGCGTATGAACGGTTTTGAAGATTCCAGGTTTAGAATGTTCTTATGTCAAATGTTCCTCCTGAAAGATAATCGTGCTTGAGGAACTTTTCACAGGGAACGCAAAAAGCAAAAATAAAAATCAGCGCGAAGTGCGATATGTCAGGGGTGAACGGACGAGTGGTTGGGTGAGTGGATGGCTGGGTGGGTGGGTGGTTGGGTGAGTGGGTGGTTGGGTGAGTAGGTGGTTGGGTGAGTAGGTGGTTGGGTGAGTAGGTGGTTGGGTGAGTGGGTGGTTGGGTGAGTTGGCGGTTGGGTGAGTGGGCGGTTGGGTGAGTGGGTGGTTGGGTGAGTGGGCGGTTGGGTGAGTGGGCGGTTGGGTGAGTGGGTGGTTGGGTGAGTGGGTGGTTGGGTGGGAGAGTGAGCTGTTGGGTGGGTGGGTAAGTGGGTAGTTGGGTGGGTGAGTGTGAGGTTGGGTGGGTGAGTGGGTGGTTGGGTGGGTGAGTGGGTGGTTGGGTGGATGGTTGGGTGAGTGAGGGAGTGGGTGGGTTGTTGGTTGGGTGATTGGATGGGTAGTTTTGTGGGTGAAACGAGTGGGTGGGTGGGTTTGTGGGTGAGAGAGTGAGTAGGTGCGTGGGTGAGTGGATGAGTGACGGGCGTCATCGCGTGTGAGCTGCACCCACACGCACTTGTCGGGGCGACGATAAATCACATATGGACACAATTAAGCGGAGAGGCTCCGGCGACGGCGCCGGCGGGTGAAAAACCCCCAGGGCGCGTCAAGCTCTCGCCTAGCGGTCCCGCCCACGCATCCGCTCGCATGACCGCACGCCAGTCGACAGCGCGCTGATTCTTTCGCAATAAAAAATGTTTTACGAAGTACTCACGCGTTCAAAGTTAAACCTCCTAGATAGTATGGGCCTGAAAAGTGTGTAACGTTCAGTCCAGGGGAAAATGCCAACAATTAATGAAAGCCGTCTTCGCCTCTCTGGCTTTCTATTCAAAATACTAGGCATTGGATTAACCAAAAATGAGAGCATTAATGCACTGAATTTCTACACGAAACCGAATCAGATACGTCACGGCTTCAATGTAACGGCTATACTACATTTTTCTTTATAAGTAATGTTTGACGAATTATGAAATGCAGAAATAGGCGTAATTTTGTTTTCAACTCTGCATTGTTTAACAGGGAGAGTGGCGAAACGCCTGCTGTGGAACTTGGGCCTGTAGATATACAGAAGTAGCATGTTTTGTGGTGATCAAGGCACTGGCAATGTAAGTCAGGAACGATGTGAATTACTATACAGCATTTTCGTTATAGCATGAATTGATACTACTTGATATATTAGATCAGGATTGTGCGACTGACGGCCCGCAGGCCGTATGCGCCCCGCAATGATATTTACTGTGGCCCGTGAAAGGTTATTACTCAAAAGGGAAAGTCCCTTTCATTCACGTAGGGGGAGAACATTGTGCACGCGCCCTGGCTTTAATGTAATATTAGGTTAAGTAGTAGGGAACGGATTTCCATGTAATTTCATGTTTTTACAGGAACTAGATACCTGCATTAAATAATATTTTATAGAGTTTACAAGATATTCTGAGTGAATTAAAATTAGTTTTATTTTACATAGTTTTACTTATTTTGCTATAATTACAAATTTTTATATATTTTACCTATTAGTATATATTTTGTTACATTTTAATATATTTATACGTCGAAACGAAACATTTCAGATGCGCGTTTGCAATTTATGTTACGGAATCATCTTTCTTACAAGTCAAATGTAACGCTGCTGCGCTTCTATGTCCACCATCTCTTCGCCATGAATTGTCAAACTTACCCGTCCCTACAACACCTTCCTCCGTCCCGCTTACTGCGTACTTGGAGTAAGGATGAGCGGGCTTTTATGAACAAAAGTAATTTCAGTAACGTTCTTGCTAATGTTTCATACAGCACATTCGTTACTCGATCGAAAACTAACAAATATATTTTACACAAAAATGTCTTACCACGTTATTCGATTTGGGGGGTATATTACCTTTAACCCCCTCCCCAGGGATCCATCACTGGCTGCACACCAGCCAGCTCACTTGAACACCAGCTCCTTGTAAACATTGTGATAGACTATGAGCGTACTTTATATTTCGAATAAAATTCTTAGTGGCGAATCTTCTATTCTTCTTTGTGGGAAAATCTAGTGTACAGTTTCTTCTGTATAGGTAGAACCACTCAACCACCCCGGATCCTTGTTAAGAACTGATCGGAGACGTCTATGCTCGGAAAAGGTTTGTAGAGAACAATTTCGAACACTATAATGAATTTTTATTTTACATATTTTCTATTTTTCTTACATATTTTGGAAGAAATAAGCACATATGAACATATTTTGCATTTTTATTACAATAAATTCCGTTCCTTAGTTATTAGGATTCTTTTTTTAGTAATAATTCAGAAATTCAAAATCATCCTAACGTATTGCTCTGCAGTATGCATGGTACGCCCGGATATCACGCATGGGTCCATCTCCTGTTGTTTCGCAGCCAAACTGCCTTAGTAATACGGGGAAGTCACGTAAGTCTACGTAATGAACGTATATCGTACATCGATATTTTCATTACGTGGTCTACGTTCTTCTTATTTGCTGTTACTTTGAGTTCTTGCAAGTTGGACATCCCTGTATTAGATTGACGGTAGCGAAATCCAGTTTTATTATGAAGCATAAACATTTAAAAAAAAGTATTTTCTCGATAATTGTTCACGCAAACTTTCTATTTAAAATTTCTGTTTATTATGAACTTAGAAGAAATAAAAGAGGTCATCTTCGTCAACATACTAGCTTTATTAAGATAGCCGGCTTTCGACGGCTTTGCCGTCATCGTCAGTCTCGCTGCTTTCGGCAAAAGTCGGTCGACTGTATTATGAACTTATCTAACACAAATGCATTTTTAATATCAAAATGCCCGAAGTAGGCACTACAGTAGCTAGTAGTACAGTGTAGTGCAAATACAAAATAAGGAACCATTCTGGTCCTATGTTTAGAAAACATTAAACAATAGTGACAAAACTATTTTATACGTAAATAAGTAAAACAGGTTATTTTAGAAGAAATATACATTATTAAAATGCGTATATACATATGCATGTATACAAATACATTATATAAAATACTATGAATATATATATACATTGTATACAAATGCCCAAGAAACGTTGCCGTCAAATATCCCCAAGTCGTCAAATGTAATATTAAATTACATTCATTTCAATCGGTTTTTACGATTCATATTCTGATATGTTATATTGCCGGTTGAAAATTTAAAGTTACTGACAATACTCCTTGTAAGGACTGTTTGGAAAGTCTAGCCGCTATCATACATAGCATTACAGACCAATCTTTAACTCCTCGGAAACTCCCGCTACTCATTAGAGAGCAAGCCGAAAAACGCAGAGCAGTACTGAAATTAGAATCTCCCTCGTTAGTCAACTCTTGAGGATCCCCGTGAGATTCACGAGGTAGGTACTTTCCAAGTATAGCGCTGGATATTGCTAAGATTTTCTGAATGAAATGGAAGCGGCGCATCCAGTTAGAAGTGTTGGATAATCAAAATATGAATTGTTATGGTTTTAAATTTCAGGTCATTATTTTTTCTTAATGTATTTTACCTTACAGGTGTTCCTGTCAGCCTCAGCTGCGCAGACGGTTGGAGTTTAAATGCATGATGGCTAAAGTTGCAAATTCAAGATAAATGGATACTTTCATCATTTAGTTTTGGATAGATTAGCTTCTCAAACAATTTTGTGTCCGATTTGAAAGCTATCGGATCCAAAATCATTCATTTATAATCGACATTTTCCCTGTGCATTTTCCACACATGTCCATTCAACCAGCTCTATGATCGCCTGTCCAAGAACGGTTCGACAAAAAGGGGTAAGCCGCCAAGGAATGGCGAAAAACAATGTTTTTAAAACATCGATGTATTCCACCAGAAACCTCAATATATTAACATCAATATTTTGCTTTCGATATTTTCTTCATATCGATATTTTGTTGCAAAAACGTCGATGTTCTTAATTTTTGATTTTTTTAATGAAGGGGCACGTTGAATAGTAGCAGCAATCCACAACAATATGATTGTTTTGCGTCATCCTCTTTATCGCGCTGCACATTTCGCCTGTACAATCTGAGGGAATTTTAGGTCGTTTTACTTCGATGGTGTATGAATGGAAGTGACTAAAGGATAAAGTAGCGAAACACGATGTTTTTTATTGTCAATTTTATTCTTTACATTCGATAATAATTTTATTAACATCTGCTAACATGCTGGTAACCAAACAATAAAATATATCCCTTTTACCTACAGTAATTAATAATGGATATACAAATAGCATGTTTATTAGTCTATGAAAACATCCAAGTTTTTGTTCGATGTTTTCATCGACATCGAAAACCCTTTAGCGATGAAGCGAAACATTGGTGTATCGACGTTTTGGTTAAATTTGCCATCACTAAAACCGCCTCGCCTTCTCTCAGCAATGAGCATTGAAGTCGACACATCGCAAAAGGATACGTGAGCCTATATAACATGAGCATCTAGCTTTGACACTTATATGCACTACACACACGTATGCGGGAGGTCAGTTGGAAGCAAAGAGCTTGTCCTGGATGGCGCGGTGCCCAATCGGGCAAATAACTGAAAGGACAAATCCCGCAAGCTATCGTGTACGTTGGGGCTGAATCTCACATTCCAGTGAGGAACACAATCACCTCCTCCCGGGATAAAATTGATTGCTTAATGATTCCCGGCGCGACAACTTCTAAGGTCATTAGTCCCATACGGAGGTAGTGGTGATCTTTTCCCGCTGGATAGCTAGAGGTTTTCCGCAACCAGATATCTCTCACCAGCAACGCCCCATACGGGACAAGCTCAAAGCTCCCGACTGGTCTCCTGACAAGTGTAGTAGTGTAGTGCATGTGAGTGTGTGTGTGTAAGTAAGAAGTGACGATAGGACAAGGGAGACGAAGGAAAGATCGTGCGCGGTTCATGGCCCGTTTGTTAGGGTACTGTTCCAGCATGGAACTGCTCGGAGAAACCACGGAAAACTAACAATCAGAGCAGCCGACTGCTTGAATTCTCCTCCCGAGAGTGACTGAATTTGACCTAGGTAGTAGCTAGTGTCGAAAATCCGGAAGCGTCGGAACTCGAACCCTAGGACCTCCCACTTGGAAGCACTGCAGAGATATCAATGGATGCCCTGAGCTCCCGATGTCGGTCCCGGTATACAAGCACTACACTTGCGAGACTAATGATCCTAGTAGCTGACGCGCCTGGAATCTATATGCACTCCCTCCAACTTCGTGCGGCCCAAGCACCTAGGAGTGCCCGGCGGCCGCGTTGCCCTTCCTGACGCACGATGACCCCGGATGGCCCTACCGCTCCGCGCCGCCCACCTCGCGTGTTGCGTGATCGAGTCCGCGACACCCCCGCAGATACCATCGACCGAGGCGTCCGCCGAACCAGCAATTACGCCATCCAATTAGCCAAGCGCTCGCTTTCAAGGGCTAATGCAGCTTCTCAAACATTCATGGCGCCATTTTTCTAGGGCGTGACTGTGCTCTCAGGATTGCATGGGCATATACGCGGCTAGACGACAGCACAGTAAGCGGGAAGACGTTTCTTGCAGTTAAAGAAAGTTGTCCACTCGGCCATGGGGAAAGCTATTATTCTATACAGAGCAGCATTTACACTTAGTAATTTTTGGTAATTTAAGCTTTTTAAAATTACTTGAAATGGTTTAAACACCATTGTTAACATGAATCAAACAATGTTGTTTGCTGGTCGATAATCAATGATCGAGGTTTGACAGTCAATGGCCATTGTTTAGCGTATATTAAACAATGGAACATTAAATTTTCTGTCCCCGTCACCTACTCTTAACAATTTGAAAATATGATTGAACTACAGTAAATCTCTAATCTAATATCCAAAACACAAATTAAATTAGTTAATTTTTTATAACTTAAATGTTGAACTCTTTGAATACCAGCCAGCTTGTTACTTCAAAGAATCATGCGCCATGTCTTACAGTACATCGTTTTCAAGAGATCGATACGTGCATTAAAGACTTACATTTATCATTAACAAAAATACACCTAAGTGTCATCTGTAGTGGCTTAGAAAACTGTCAGACATTATTACTCTTTGAGTTTATATCAGATAACAAAGGTGAAACAGAATAAAGAGATTTAATATTAATCAACTAACCAATAATAATAATATTAAAATAACATGATACTGCACCAGCATTTTCTTGAATGGGCTCAGATTACAAGCGTTCCTGTTGTTGTTCCAAATGTGTTGTATACGCACAGCGGCGCTTCGCCCACCGTGGGCGGCGATGAATCGGGACGGGCGACTGAGGCCGGGCCTGCGGGCGCGTGGGAGCACGCGACGGCCTGAGCTGGACACGCGCGACACCGTCGCCCAGCGACCAAGCACGCGCCCAGACGCACGCGCACTGGAGGGCTTTGGTAGATACGCGGGCGATAGGAAGCCTGCCTGGCAAAACGAAACTACGGGGGACAAATACAGTAGAACCCGGATAGAAGAGAACCGCTTAGAAGACAAACCCTTAAATACTGCCGTGTGGCAATGAGATTGAGGATTCCCCAACCCACACAAGTAAGAGTCACAAGTCAAGAAGAAAAATTTCGCTGAGCAGCAAGCCGAGTGATTGATTGATAACTGATGATCGGAGACACCACGGGAAACTATCGATCAGACCAGCCGGCGGCTACAATTCTCTTCCTGATAGCGGCTGAACTCGACCTAGCTGCCTAGCGAGAGTCGAAAATCCTGCTATCGTTGCGATTCGAGCCTTTGAACCTCCGGTCATAGGCACTGCAGTGACATCGATTGATACCCTGAGCCTCCTAAGTCGGTGCGAACCGAGTTATATATTCTTGTCAAGCATTTCTCACAAAGGAATTCCGCCTAGTTCTGTTCGAAAGTTACAATGGAATATAGTCTACGGAATCCTTCATTCAACACACATACGTATATGCAATTACAATTTATTCATAACCGTTGAATCGCGGCTCCTGCAATTGAACACACATCACAGATCTTATAAAGGTGGTCTCCTTAATAGTAAACGTTTAACACGACGAACTGGTAGACTGATAGATTTCGCAGAGCATACCTCGACACGGGAAATACTCCACTGACCAGCATAGTGGAGTTAGGTTACGCACGCAAAGCTTTGCGAGGCGCGAGTTAGATTGTACACTGACACTAAAGTCGTGAGGTCACTCTCGGCACAGAGTCGTAGAGTTCAAAGTTTATAGCTCTAACTCTCGGTTCGAGAACAGCACGAAGAAAGTAGTAAGAAGATTCCCGCATTGTTCTATAGTTTGAGATGACAGGCACAGTTGTTGTGATTGCCTTAAATAGGCCTTCAAATGTATATAATGTAAGTAAATGTTACGTGGCGTGCGGCGCGTTTAAGCACCACCTACTGTTCGTGTCTGACACATGCGCGGTAACTAGAAAATTTTGGTTTGTGTCTAGAGGTGGGGACTAATCCCAATCAAATGAGTGTATTCGAAATGCTCTAGAAGTTTTGACAGCTCAAAGAACCTCAGACAGTTAAAACCCGAGGGCAGTTCGCCGAAATCCGGCTTGCCGACTCGTGCTGGACACAGAAATCAGCAGGTGCGAGGAAACAGGAACAGTGCTGATTCCCATAGTGAATCTTCATACAAAGCGAATGACTGAGAATAAAAACTTTCTATGCATGAAATGTGTGTGGAAATGTCCTCGCAAAAGTCGCAGTAAATTAGCATAATTACGGTATGTGCCGATGTGACCGTTTTGCCTGGAACTAATCATTCCCTAAATATTGTTTTGTGAAATACACTAACGTGTAAGATCTTCATCAAAGGATCATTCAAGCTTACGTCATCGTGTTTTGAAGAGCGAAAATAGTGTAATCTGTGCTGTTTCTGAGATGTGGAAGGTTCAATAGCTTAGCGGATTATGGTCTTTGTAACTGTAATGAGCTTTGCACCATAGTGGAGATGTGGGGTTTGATTTTCTGATGTAAGTTTGTCGTAAGCGACATCTCAATTTCGTTAATTATTTGAGACTGGCTATTGTAATGGCTCCCAAAAAATGATAACATGACATAATACATCAAGATGAGAACAGTGACCGTGAAACCTGACCTTAGATGGAGATAAACGAACTTAACTGAGGATATCCCACTTATAAAAGTTTCCACCTTACAGAAACTTTGTTGAGAAAATATTTTGTTTCTCTTCAAGGAAATAAATGCATTTTTATCTGTCACTAAATTCGATGTGCCGTATCTTACAGTTTGTAGTGTAAGTTAATAATGTGGTATTAAAGTATATTCATAACATTTGTTCTGGAAAAGGTAATGAGTAAATCACAATAAACTTTTTGTAGATATATGCAACGTTTTGTTAGAGACCAAGGAATTGATTAACTTAACAGGGAAATTATGATTAAAATAAATTATTATTTATTGGATAATATTTGCTTTCTCTTCACATTCCACGTCATAAATATAAGTTGACTTGCGCGTGTTTCACACCAACGGTCTTCAGGCAAATCAATTGCCACAGCAACATTGACATTTCTGTGTGAGACCGGAAGATCAGACAACTACTACTACAGCATCTTAAGCAATTGTTTACACTCAGATCATCAATCATTGATTTTAATTCGCCAATTCAAACAACACTGCCATAAAGATAATCTTAATCCCTCATTCTGCGATTTATTAGACCGATCGATTCTCAGAATTGGGACCAATTAATTCTTTTGATAACAAGAAGCTGGAATGATTTCACAACGAAAACATTGATGTTTCTCGGTAGAAACAAGACAAGACAACACACCAATACTTCCTTCACATTTCAATTATAAATATATTAATAATGAATAATTATTATTATTTTTAATAATAATAATAATAATAATAATAATAATAATAATTATTATTATTATTATTATTATTATTATTATTATTATTATTATTATTGGCAATAGCCTATCTTTTGCTCAATATATTGTAGAGGCACCCATACTGACTTTCTTAGCAAGCTGGTATCAAATATCTTTAGTCGTAAATTCAATAATAATAATAATAATAATAATAATAATATAATAATAATAATAATAATAATAATAATAATAATAATAATAATAATAATAATAATAATAATAATAAAAATAATAATCGTGGCTGGGGCTGTAAACACATGCATGGTACGGAAATATTTATTTCGATTTGAGGGAAAATATCTTTGGCCATGTTAACTCTCGTTGTTGCACTTGTAATAAACGAAAGATAATTAAATTGACACGAATAATTCAAATAGTAAAATGGATCGTTTGTGAAGATTACCGAATACTTATTCAATAATTGTGCAAAACATTTCACTTCTATCAGTAGTTCGGTGGTTTTATGTCGTAGGGAATCGAAAGGAATGGAAGAGTCGATTTCGCTGAGAGAGTTTCCTAGCAACTTGCCCTAGACCTTTCACGCGAGCCTTGGTCGGAATGGTCGATGTTTTGCGTCAAGACGAGATTCCTTTGCGCGGATCGTGGTGCGACTTGCAGGAGGACATAAGTCTCGTCACGCCCTTCAGCCAGTGGAACGGCGTTCGGACACCTGGATCGTTTCAAACCCTCTATTCTAAGAGAGGATTGATGCCTGAGCAAAGTAAAGATTCGGAACAATTTAGAAACTGGCGGCTTGTGGTAGGAAAAGTGCTGCTGAACAAATCCACACAAAAGAAATATTCTAAAAACTAACACACACACACACACACACACACACACACACACACACACACTTATAAAAAATTAGCAGCTAAAACATTTTTAAAACACTGTAATAAATAAAATGTTTTAACAAAAACTGTCTTCACGAATAATAAAATAACATAGTGTAGTACACATGCAGAACAACAGTTATTTGCGTACTAAGGTTATCAGAAAAGTTGTTTTTTCCATCAAGAATCAAGTTAATAAAAAATATTTAATGACGGGAGTGCTCTTCCTTGGAGTTTGGCTGTCGCTTGACGTCAGCTGTCATAAGAAGAGAGAGTAAGCGAGAGCAGTTGTCGTAAGCACTGAGAATGAGAATTTAGTCGGTACACGCGAAATGAGAAAAGGCGGAATGTATGTATATATTTGGCACTTTTGGGTCGATACTCCGAATTTGTCGGCCAGCTAACAATGTTCCCCACGCCTGGTCGTACTTAAAGTCCCATGCTTGAAGGTAAGAGCGGCTTGAGGCAAACATCACGAATTCCCTTCACCGTAACTAGCAAGATCCGCCTTCCTGAGCTTTTCTTCGCTACAGAGCTACAGAAACGGGGGGGGGGGGGAATTTGATAGGAAAGTTACAACTTTATTTTTGCCTCGACCGGGAATCGAACCCGAAATTATATCACGGGAAGCTAGTATATCCTCCTCCCCCCATGAGCCATTCTAGAGGCGCAATAGGCAGAATAACACAATTAAATATTTGCATTTTTAAGTGAAAACCAAAACTTTTCCTTTGTGTTTTAGGTTTTCTTCCCTAGTTCTTGGGTATCTAACAAAACTATAGACACCTCTCACATCGCTGAAGATTGCATTGTTTTCTTTCAATTTCTACGCGTTGTGGGCATTAGTAATATAGATATACATATGTATTACTATTTACTACTTATAAAAACTGTATTGTGTTTTCAAGGAAGAATTTTACCTTTTTTACCCCTTATTCCAAGAACCAAACACTCGACAAGAAATAAACTTAAGTCTCATTTCACTTAAAGGTCTAAATTGCCCATGAGCGTGTTGTTGTTTTCATTTTTTAAATTTCAAATTATCTCCTGGGGCTGCATGCATTGCTCCGAGTGATAAGGCGCGCAGGCAGCGAGCGGTTGGGCGCAGCAGATTGCTTTATCATGCCCCAGTTTGCCTCAGCAGCTTCACAGTCGTTCGCGCGTGGCGGAGACGGCAGCTGGGGAGAAGCTGAGGAGAAAAGGATGTCACAGAGATAGTGACAAGTAGTAAAACAAGCAGAAATCATCGAGAATATGAAGAATAGGAAATAATGAGTTTAGAAAAAAAGCAAGCTTTGGAGACGACGAACGGAAATCATCTACCTTCTATAATATATAGAATAATAACGCAAAGACATGGTGTATGTGGACTATATGAGAAGGAGGAGACGCGAAATAATAATCAATCCAGACGAAAATATTAGAAGATGATGGCACACGCAAACAGGAATGCAGAAACCGCATGGCACAGGAGGGAAAGGACTACTGAGAAAAAATAAATGATAAGTTAAAGCCGAATAATGAAACTAAATTTAAAAAAATAGATGATGGAGAAAGAGGGGATCAAAGAGACAAAATCAAGGAGAAAGAGCCAAATAGAATGGCGGAGATAGGACACGAACGATAACGAGCATTCGGACTAAAATTTTAAAAAATGTGGTGAAGGAAGAGAAAGTGAGGAGCAAAGCTACAAAAGGAAGGAAAAAGAGCCAAATGGATACACGAACGAAGAAGAGCATTAGAGCTAAACCGAAAAGGAAAAATAACAGGTGTCGGGAAAGAGAAAGAGAGGACCAAAGAGCCAAAAGCGAGGAGAAAGAGCCGAATAGAGAGTCGGAGGGAGGGAGGACCGAGGAAGAGCGAGGGGGCGGAGGGGGGGGTGCGAGGCGTCGTAATCAAGCGGCGTGGAGGGAGACGCCGCGGCTGCACGCGAAGGAGTCGGGGCGGCGGGGGGCGGGGGAGGGGAGGGGAGGGGAACGTAGTCTCCAGCGAGCGGTCAAGGCTGTTGACCCCGCGAGGGGGGAGGGGGGTCGGGAGCCCCCAAGACGGGCGCCAGTCGCCGCGGGGGGCAGAGGCCTCTGTGGTGCTTGACCCCACATGCACATTGCGCAAGTTAGACGTAGTAGTACTATTACTACTAGCAGCGGCAGCTCAAGTCAAATGTATTCACGAGTCGCGAACTATTGGACGCAACGACTGTGTGGGTTACGTGGACGAAGGAGAATGTGCAAATTTATGATTTTATCTATGACTTACGAATTATATGTAACTGGTCAGATTCCCTCGTTGCATGTCCCTCTCACCCCCCCCCCCTTGCGTACGAGAGTTTAAATCCTGTTCTCGAAAGTATGGGTCCTATTTATAATTTTAGTCAGTAGAAGGTTTTAGTTTATTTATTATATATCAAATTAAATATACTATCAAATATTTTCTTGTCAGTTGGTGTTACCTTTAACTTGATAGATATGTAATAAATAAACTAAAACGTCTGTCTGAAATTTTAAAGCGACCTGTTCTTTCGAGAAAATACAATATAATATAGTATTCAATTTTTGTATACTTCAAAGTTTAAATGTTTCTTCATCGAGGAATCTAAAGCGGATATAGCGAGTTCCTGGTAGAATTACTCGATGTTCTTTTCCATCTTCTTTAGGGTGCCCATGGTGTAGTGGACAGATCGCTCACCTTGCACATCTGGAAACCGGCGTTCAAGCCCAAGTCTATCGAAGTGCAATTTGTGTGGTAAGCAAAGCAAGCTCTCAGCACATTTTCTAGGGGTTCTCACGTGTCCTCTGCCTCTTATTTCACCAGTGCTCCTTCGTTCTAATCGTCATCGTCTTTGCCCACCACCCACACATCAAAGCTATTCATCCGTCACATATGGTTTTACAGAGGATCATAAGACAATGATCTTCTTATAAACTGTTTCATAATCTTTCATTCTGACGCAATTACTATTTTCATACCGAATCATCTTACATCGAAATCATTAGTGAAATCTTTGGAACAGTAAATTATTACAAATGAATAAAACTAGTAACTTTATTATGTTCCTGAGATGTGTCTAAGCGGAAGTTATGGGCTTAATTTCATCCTAAACAACGACGCACTCTCTTTTATCGTTTAGTTGCTTCACGCACGTCGACGTACATGCTAATTTAATTGTAGATGCCAATATTTCATATGTGAGTGATAAAGAGTTTCTAAGGTCATATGTGTGTTTGTGTGTGTGTGTGTGTGTGTGATTTAAAGAAAATTATATGTTTCTGGCTATTAGATTTCGTGATAATTAGGACTAAAACTTGAAGTGTGGATGAATGTGAAACTTCTGGTGCAACCAAAGAACTGCTTCATCTCTACTTGGAGTTCTTCGTTTATATCTTCACGCTTTAAGAGCTGTCATAATTAAGGCTCGAAAGATTATGAAAAATCGTATTTTTAATTATGAGCTTTATAATATGCTAATTATCAAATGATCCCAAAACACAATCAAACGAACAGAAATTCCATGATTTTATCGGGCATATTAGTGCGTATGTTTCTTGGTTGTCCGGGACAAGCCGCGTCGAAGTTCTTGTGGCTAACGTTTCGGCCAACATATTGTGGCCTTCCTCAGAGCGTACTGCTGGAGGAGCGTAGAGCAGTACGCTCTGAGGAAGGCCACAATATGTTGCCCGAAACGTTAGCCACAAGAACTTCGACGCGGCTTGTCCCGGACAACCAAGAAACATACTCCGGCCGCGGAAGCCTACGTAATCATATTAGTGCGTATTTTGTGCAGTTTGTTTTAATGCATAATGTTTCCATTATATCCAAGATATTATTCATGTTTTGTTGCTTTTTGTTCTTAATGTGACATATTTCTCTTGTAATTTCAATTAATATACATATTTGTCTCCTCAAAGCGAAAGATATATTTCATGAATGTGAATGCGAATGCTATTCACGAGAATTCGTGAGATTAACTTTTGTCCTTTCCAGAAGTATTTTACTGAACATTTTTTAGACGATATTTTTTAGACTCGTATATAAAATGTAATATAAATCGTAATATTACGACATTTTTTAGACTCGTATCGTGGTGCTGGTACACGAAAATGCTTTGTTCCATTTATGAATGATACGATAATTTATCTTTGATAAATAATTTTTAGCATTGGAATTGATACTTCGACGATGATACAGATAAAATCATTATGTTTTACTTTAAACATTGTAGTTGGAATACTAAGTGAAAACAAAAAAGCGAAATTGAGTGATGTAGAACAGGATTTGACACCCGAAGATGTAACATGTTTAAAGTATTGCCCGATCATATCTTGCGTCATGGAGCGATCTTTCTCTGGCAGACTCCAGATACTATTTCACCTACGGATGATATTCAACTCTGAATAAGGTAACATTTTATGAAATTTTAAGCTTTTTTCTCATTTTCCTTCATTTTATTTTCTTGCTACCAGAATTAGTTTTCTCTGCCCTGAAACTGCTTCAACAGAGTTAACTATACAATTTTTTACAGTTTTGTAATTGTTCATGAATACATAAAGTTAATTGTTAGAGCACATTTCATTAGTTCTGGTGCATATTTTACAAATGTTACAGTATACTTGCATGCATATTTCCCCTTTTAACACAGCATTAACTTCCGGGCCTTATAACGATCTACTCTGATGCTCAGAAGAAGTGATGCAATAAATAAATAAATAAATGCATTTTTAACGTTTTACACCATGTAAGCTGTACAGCACTCTTGTTTATGAGCAGCAAGAAGAAGTCACTTGCAGCATTTCTAACGACTACGTTACACGCAGTGAAAACAAACGATTACGGCAATTTCAACGGCAAGTAAAGCATGTCAAATAACTCTTGACGTGCAATATTTCTTTCCTTTCACCTGCTTGCCATTTGTGAACCATACTGTATTCACTTCACTTCATTCCTGAGATTTTAATAGTTCCTACTACGAGTATTTTAATAGTTTTCCAAGAAATGATAGAAATTACAAAACAATTTGAAATCTTTATTAGAGATGGGACATATTACATTTTCTTCAAATATAGAAAAATGAACTCAATCACCATATTCTATTTTGAAATGCATAAATTGTAACACACTTCGTAGTTTTACACATTGGTCATCACCCGTCAAGCGGTCATCCACCCGTTCGTTAGTTCCTCAAAGGCTCACCGTTCCGATTTTCCAAGAGCCCACACACAGTAACAAAAAACATTACTTGTGGTGCTTTCTTTTCTTTTTCGTGAACAATAAATATATTTTTTGTTTGTATGTATTCTGTATAATTCTGTAACATATCTGTGCAGTGAGATAGTAATCACGAGTTCCAAAGCCCTGATGAGGGAACAATAAAATTCCGAAACGTGGCCAATCTAGGATTTTTAATTAATAGGCCCATGTACTACTCCCATAACTCAATAACGTATGCACGAAAAAAAATCTGTTTCCCGAAATTCGTCTGCTCTTCCTCCGGCGCCGACGCCACCTCCCCTCTTCCGTGCGCTGTTAATAGCGCTGTTCCCCAAACAGGCGATGGGCGCCGCGCGCGAGATGGCGCCGGCAGCGGCCCCTCGCTCCGCGCCGGTCCAGGGGGCGGTGCAGGTGCCGTCAGCTGAGCGCCGCGGAGGCTGCGTTGCCGCGTCGCGCTCTGTTTACATGGCGCGGCCGCCCCGTCGCCGCCGCCGCGCCCCGCCGCCGTCCGCGCGCCATCGCCCCTCGCCCGGCCTCGAACCCCGGCCGGGCCGCGCACCGTCCCGGGCGACGGGCGACGCCGGCGGCGCGAGCACGCCCATTGTTGTGGTGGCGGAGGTGGCAACGCCGCGAGGTGCTTGACCAGGCGGCTTGGCGGGGGCCCAAGCGTTCTGGCGGGCGCGGGCGGGCGGTGGGTGGGCGGCGGGGAGAGGGAAGCAAATCGACGGAGAGGTGGCAGGCGAGGAGACGTCGGACGTGGAAAAAACCTGGTAGAGGGTATTAAGGGGTCTGTCACTCGCACTCCGATCTCAACTCGTCCCATCATTTCTGTCGTATCTGTAACTTCTTCCTGTACACACTACAAAAGTGTTCCTTTTGAATCTTCAGATTCGTCTCGGGTAGTGTAGACATTTATAATGTATGGTATTTGTCTGGATGCAATTCCCATTCGTTAAACTAAATCAATAAATGGCAGCAACTAATTACACGATTAAAACTAGTGGTGCGAAAACACCACGTACTTTCTCGACCTATTTTCATGAAAAAATACGCGACAAGTACTCAAATGTTTGAAAAATTGTACATGACTTTATTTCAAAATCTATCTCTAAGGAATAGATTTCATTAAAGAAAAAATCTCTCCTTCATAATATACTTATAGGAAGACATCGCAAAACATTTGAATTTTTAAAATTTCGAAATATCAGAGTTTTCAACGAACATGAGACCTGCACCAGACCTGACTCTCTTAAACGTACTTCACACTATCCAACAACAAGATTTAATCTAAAACTATGGAGTCCTTTTTTTAAACTTTGACAATGTCCCAGGGGCGTCAGGTAAAGTACCCCAAAAAATTTAAATATTGGTTTCAAATTCAAGGTGCCGTGACATGAGCCAGATCGATTTCGGAATATCAATTTTGAAGCAAATCGAAAGACTGACAGTTGTTTTGCCGTCATTCGATTTTTCGGTATTAAGGACCCACAAAACATGGATTCTGACTACATCACGTGTTAGAGGTTTTTCACCCCTAAATTTAGCAACTGGATTTATCGATTTTTTCGTTACCAGGACCCTGTAATAAGAGGTTTGCCGAAAATCCACCATTTTGTGGCGCAGTATTACATAAATTTCTCTCTACTCCGTAGCGAGAAAGTAAAAACGAGTAAAGTCTTATACATAATATTTTATTTTTGTCATTGGAATATACTTAATACGTGTAGTAATTTTTGTGGTATAAGAAACGTTGATTGACAAGAGATGTGCCGCCTCCGCTTCCGCCGCGCCGCCTGCAGACGTGAGCCCCCTCTCGCCGCCGCCGCCGCCGCCGCCGCCGCCGCTACGAGCAGCGTACGCGCTGTAGTAAACGCCGGCGGGGGCGTGGCGCTCGGGGCGAGGTTTGTGTATGTGTCGGGAGCCTCGGAGCAAACGCGGCCGGCAGACAACGCCTCGCGCCTTGCGTACACAAGCCGCCGCGCCGCGCCGTGACGCGTCGCAGGGAGGGCGGCATCGGGAGGCGACATCGCTAGCAAACCATCCAAGTTTAGAAACATCGATGTTCAAAATTAAAACATCGATGTTAATGAAACGTCGCCTAAAATTATGCTCGTTTTAAACATCGATAATTTTCAAACTGTTTTAATGACGTTTAATATTCACGATAGGGGAAGAGGGTAATCTGTCGGTGGTTGCGTTTAATAATATTTAATTAAGATTTCACCAACAAAATAAAATCGATATATAATCTGGGCCATTATTAAATATTTTATTATCTGATGGATAATTAAAAAATAATACAGACTTCTTTTTTTATGGAACTATTTATTACTTCACACTCTTGGTCACTTCGGTTATTATTATGGTAATTTTTTCATTCGAAAATAAAATAGTATTTATCGCGTAAAAACATCGATTTAAAAAGAGGGTCTCACACAATTTTTCATAAAGTTACAATTTTATGAACAAGATTTTATAAAATTATAAAATTTTGAAAACAGACGTCGATGTCGCATTCCTAGGGCGGCCGGGGTAGAACAAATGGGAGCGGGATGACTGCAGGTTGGGGCCGGAATAGGGCGAATTGGGATCTGAATGGTTGGGGTAGAGAATAGGAACAAGGAATAAGGGAAGAAGGGAATAGGAAATGGGTGAAAGCGAAGACGATGATGAGTAGTGCAGAAAAGAGTAAGTACACTGAGTGAGAAAAAAGTTACTTTTGACATTCTGTTCACACGTTCTAAAAAATACCGGTCAGAATTGAATGTGCTATTTCCACAGCTGTATTAAGATTCGTTCATGGACATTTAAAAACCTGGAAAGCAATGCATGCGTATGGTAGTGGTTCAACTGAAAGAGTATATTATTTCTCACGAAAGCACAGTTATTCTCTTCCAAAGAATAAAAAGGGTCACTACTAGTAGTTAGGTCCAGTGATTATGGAGTTTTATCTAGGAATTATTTTGGCGCTTGAAAAATATGACTTTTTGAAGATAATATATTTTCAAGAAAATGTAAAAACCATTATATCAACTTAATTGATGGTTCTGATTGCGAGGTACATGTGGGAAATGGCCATCGGGGAACATTCTAAATCATTTAACATCTCTACGCAATAACCGAGAATCACATGCACATTCTATTTGTTTTCCTGGTGTCCATCTGTCCATGCAGTATGTATTTCAACACGCCGGTTGGCAAACGTTGCGAGGCCGAGAACACGTCTAAGCTGTCGCAAGTGTTCCGCATTTCTATCGTCTTTTCACCCCCACAGAGGTGAAAACACTCAGATGTCTCGCCTTCACTGCTATTACCCAACTTCTCTTTTCTATTTAATTTTTCATAATATAATTAACTTAACAGACATTTATTAATACTAACCAAATGTACATACCTTTATCATTTTCTCTGTAAAATTACAGAATTGGTAGTAAAACTCCCAAAATAGCTATCTATTTTTCACTAACAATAGATGAATTTCACAAATATGATTTTTTCGCTAGATATTGAATAATGTAACATTGAAGGGATTTGAAATCGAACAATAAAATATGAAAATAAAATTATACAGCATTTTTACACTTTCGTGACTTTCACAAGATTTTAGATTAGTCAGAGAGGGTTTTATGAATAGTTCTCCACGAGAATATGCATATAAATAATTGTACTTTCAGAGACAAGCATTGATCATACCCGATTTAAATCTGCTAACGCTTATGGAGTGTCATAAAACCATTTTTAAACCTTTGAGAGAAGGGAAGTTTTTTAAAAGGTGTTTTCTTTTCGTAAAAATATGCTTTAAAGAGTCAGAAGATCTTAGATTGACACTTCGCCTCGGAAGTGCCAACATTATCGAGCCATTACACACTGTCGTTGGCCTAGGCTAAGAAGGAGCAAGAGCTGTCGATAGTCGAGTGGCTGTTCGAAAGGCCTCCAGAGGCGCCATAAATCTTTGGCTGCTATCAGTGACAGCCACATCTCTGGCAATAAGAATAGCAGTAACGTAAAACCCGGACTTGGTCGCTGAAGAGCATTGAACTTTAAAGCACTAACAGCCGCGACAGAAACGCAGATGTCTATCGTCAGCAGCTGCTCCTAGGTCATGGAAAGTTTCTAGGCGGCAAAGCAAAAACTAAATATCAGTGTAGAATCTCCTTAAAGAGTTTACTGGGCTGTCTATTCTACACTTTGTCCCTGGACCATTTTTAATTAACAATCGAATTACTAAAAACATAAGAAAATTTTCAAATTGTTCTTTTGACTGTCGTAAAATTTGTTGAAGTTTACTTATTCAAAATAAATAACAGAGAACTCATACTAAACTAGCATGCGGCATTAAATGCAACGTTCACGTCGTGAATAATAAAGAAATATCATGGTCAAACGTGGAAAATTAATTATTCAAAAATATGATTGTGATTATTTATATTCTGAAGCTTAAAATATTTCTGCTCTCATCCATTTAATTAATACCTCTCGGTTTTACATGATTTCTTGCTCTTTAAAGCAAACAAGAAAACGATTTCTCAATCTTGTAAAAACTGTACTTAACATTTGAATAATTTACTGAATACTTTAATGTTCGAAAAAATAGCAACTATTGAATACAAAGCCTGTTTCTTAACTCAGAAACTGGTCACTTGAAAATCGTGTGGGATAACATATCAAGGACACGGTTAAAAAAGAATTCGAAAAAACAAAATCTTTGGTGAGATGGATGTTTCAGACGACTGGTGTTCAGAGAAGAAGCCTCTAAGCCAACATGGCGGCACTTATCGGCACAGGCAGTTGTTTACAAACAAACGTAGCAGCGCCTCAGCCGCTGAAGCAGCCAGAAAAAAGTATATCGCTCTCGTTCTGCATGGCATCAGTGGCCGATCTTCCATACACGAAGGCAGACAACACAGCCACATTCGCAACAAAGCTACTAATCTATTGGAGATACATTTAACAAAGTTTAATTTGAAAAATGGGAGAATTAAAGAAAATTCTGTTTGAGAAGAAAACAATACAATTGTAAATTCAATTTTCATTTCAATGAGGTTATTTTGGTACGTAACTTTTACGCATAAATGATTTTTACCTAAATTAGCCGAAGTTGCTACAAATTTAAATGCTTTGTTCAGTAATGTTCTAAACGATCATTGTTTATTCTGTGCAAAGCATTCAGCGCCTGATGCTGTTCGTCCTTCATTAAACAATCATTAACATTTATTAGCCAGAGGGAATGTAACCAATGAATAAATGAATAATGCAAAATTTGGTGATATAATGTAATATTTCTATAATATTGTATGCTACAATAATCACACTGTGATAACTTTCGTTGGCTATATGAGAGTCGAAATCTCCGTCCTTTTTTCCTTGCGCCACCTGGGGCTGAATGGAGTCACGTACAGCCTCTCCTTCCGCAAAACCGAGAAGTGTGCTTGTGTGGTGATGTCTACTATGCGGTCAAGATGTCTACCATGCGGAGAACAATTTTGAGGGAGAGATCTGTTCACTCAACCCGAACGCGTTTAATGGCTTAAAAGAGGTGGCATAGATAGGCGTCAATGGCCTAGCTTTAATGCAGTCTTCAACACTGACATCTGATTTCCTTGTTAAAAACTTACGATCTCTACACCTCCATTACGCAAACAAAGAATAGTTGTGTCCCTGTTGTTAATGTCCCTATCGCAGCGTTTAATTTTTTATTATGATCTCCTGTTTCAGAGCATTCGCTTAGAGTACAAATGGAGAATGTTGAGATCAGGATTAAACGAAGGACGATGGAGCAATAAGTGTGTGCTTGAATAGCATCCAGGAAGCTACAGGAACATCCTTTATCCGCTATACCTGGAGTGACTGCGATGTGAACCTTAGAACTCACAAGTACTAATATAGCGCTCTAGCTGATCGCCTCTAATGAAGAAAAACTATTATAGAATTCTTTTGCCTTAATCTTTCCGGCGCAGCTAGAGCTGACAGATCAATTTGCTTTGTCTTCAAGAGGTCATGCACCCAATAAAGTTATTCGACATATCTATTAGTTTTTCCCGCACCACTTCATCTCTTTGGATAAACGTGAGCGCCTCATATCACGACACCTGCCGGCTCCTGATTACTTTCAGAATCCGCGTTCGATTCACCGCATCCCGAACGTCAGTAAACTGACCGTCTAAGAGCATAAACCCAATGTTAAACCTGTGAAAGTTAAAGTTCTTCCGTTGAGCATGAGACTTGGTAAACCCGTACCTGTGAAACACAGCGTCTATGATTTCTATTTCGTACCTGTGTGTGCTATTTTAGAACAGACGTCCAATGGTGTAGTAGATGGATAGTTCACAATCCACCTCGATCCATTTGAGATTTATGGTGGACACGGAAAAGTTTCTTGGTGTTTACCTGTTTCCCCTGTAACTCATTCCACCACTACTTCATCAACATTTATATCATCCCATCATCATCATCATCCATCAACTCATTCATTTGTAATGTCTTCAAAGTCTCGCAATGCCTCCAACATTACAGAAGTGTGTGAATCTGTTATGAAAGAAAAAGAAGCCAGAAAACTTTCAGCTGCTTAAGCGACTAGAGTTGTTTTTATTGTTGTGAGAAAAATAGAATCATAGTAGTTACGACTAGAACAAAATGTGGTAGAAATATATTGTTACAAAGTTATCGTAATGATATCTGTAAAAATGTTTATATCGAATAACAATAACGATGTAAAGCGGAAAGCAATTCTGATAAAATAAAGTTTGTTTTTTTATATATGGTTTGTTGCGTCCTTAATCTTATCATATCATTTATCGACGCAACGCGTCTCTTCGCCACTTGTTGAGCGTTGAGCGCGGAGTTTCCACTAACGTAGCTTATTTTGTTTGTCTCATTTGTCTCGTAGAGTGTCTCGTACGTTTGTCTCGTAGTTTAGAACACTTCACAGGGTTTGGTTGTAAAGCAGCCAAACTCGTTTCATTAGAACACATTTCACATGAGATTCAACGGGAATCGATGAGAATCGAACCCGAACCTCAGTGGTGAAAGGCTAGCAACTGAGCCACGAGCGAGCGGAAAGTTGTTAGCAAGATGAACGATCTATAAACTCTGTAGAAGTATTTGACAGTATTGTTATAAAAAAGGGCGTCGAAGCTAGATGAAAATTCAAAGAGTGAATATTAATTGTGCCATGGCGCTCGTGGCAGCAGAGAGTGGCCGTGTGACGGCGAGGGGCGTGTCTGCAGCGAGGGCAGCCCGGAGGCGCCGCGCCGCTTTATCTAGCGCCCCGATAAGCAAGCAGGCGCCTGCGTCGTCGAGGCCTCCTAGCCCGCCTCTGCCGCTCCGAGAGGCGCCGCGTGCAGCCCAAAATAAGTCCCACAAAGCGCTGTCCGGACGCCGTCCCTGGGACCCTTCAAGGCAGCCTTACGAGATTGCTTCTTGTAAACAAAAGTTAGGCTTCCTCGTTCATTGCCTTCTATTCGAATGTCTATCACTATTACTCCCACGCTTGTTTTGCGAGCTTTAATGTCATCCTCGACTAACTCGTAGTCTATTGCCATATTCCTGCTTTATATGGTTTTCTTTATCATATTCATTACCATTATCTGTTTATTCTGCATTATTTTCATGCATTATTTTTCCCTTTCTTCCTTTTATTCCTGTGACCAACGCCAACTGAACGTTAACAATTACATTGCACGCCATCCAATTTTCTGCATCACTTTCTGAATTTAAAAAAATACTCGGTGTCGTAAACGAATCTCTCTACAAAGCTATATAAAATTTCATAATATAAAATTTGTATCACGTACGGATTAAGGTTTTGTTTATTGTCATAAATGCCTAGTGCACAATGAATTTTATACCAAGAACGAATGGTAAAAATTAGTAGAGAGGTTTTTCCCCTTTCAATGTACTCCTATATACCCAATAGACCCTTTGATCTAGTAGTAACTTCAAAACTTTTCTAAAACAGTTGTATTGAAATGGAAAAAAAATTGAAATTACACATATTCGATGTGGCATACAGACATGATTTATAAAAAAATGTAATTGTATCACGCAGTACGTAAATACAGCAAAGTTACAACTAGAGTTACAGTATATTAAAGAAAGAAAAGGAGTTTCTACGAAACAAAAGTAAAATTTATAACATTTTTTCTTATTCTCTTTTTGATTTAAAAAAGAACATACTCTTGTTTATTATTTTCATCTTCTCAATTTCAAACAAAAATATTTCAAAAACGTTTTCAGGGTTAGAAGAAGAAGAAGAAGAAAATAAAATTCAAGGTTGGAAATTCTGTGGTAGCTAAGCTTCGATCCTTGAAGAACACAGTGTCCAGTGAGGACAGCGTGCTTCACCACTTCACACACTTTTGACAACGCGATTTTTTTCCAAGATTTTATGAATCTTACACACACACACACACACACACACACACACACACACACACACACACACACAAACACACAAACACACACACATACACACACACCTTCAGAACCTACACTCTCGGTCCGGAATAAATACGATGGAGCCCGTCTGCCCTTGTGGCACGGCCTGTGACCGCTGCGGCCACGAGGGAAAACAGGCGGCCGGCCGGACCACGCGCCGTCCAATTAAGAAGCTTTAATCAAGCGATTGCGGGAATTAATCGGACGCACCGCGCCGCGGAGAACGCAGCTGGCTGCGAGCGGGCGCGTGGCGGCGCACGCGAGCGGGGCCGGAGACGAAAGCGGGGGTGGGGCGGCAACGAGATCGTGGACGTAGACGGGGACGAGGAAATGAATGTGGACATGGACAAGAACGATTACGGGGACGGAGATGGCGTTGGCGATGGCGCTGTGATGGCGATGGCGATGGCGATGGGACAGAGATGGTGATGGGGTAGTGACGGGGCGGAGGTATGTTACGAAGGTGGAGGTGAAAGCATGACGAAAGGCGTGGCGGGAGCGGAAGAGAAGCTGAAGGCGAAAATGGAGACGGTGGCAGCGAAATGGATATGTTGGCGACAGCAGTAGCGGCGATGACAGGATAGGCGGCGCTGATTGCTGAAATACAGGTGGATGGAGAGGGAAATCGTCTATTTCGACAAGAACAGGGATGCTGAGTAGCTCATTATAAATACGAGTTCTTCGCTCTGAAAATAAAAGACATTAGGAACGGAGCGAAGAACAGATTTGTTGCACCTGTAAAAATTAGGATCAAAAAGTATCTATCAAATATTTGAAAAGTTCGAAAAATGAATATATCTTTTACGACAGTGCGAATTTCCTGAAATTATGAATATAAAGCATATTTGGTGTATGTAGATTCCTTTCTTTCCGATCCTTCCGTTTTGCCAACATTGCAGAGACATGCACGCTTCCAGCACTCTGCGTCCAACTTAAGTAGACTGACATCATTACTGGCGAGAACCGTATAGTTTGGGTCTGAAAATTTCCTAACAGCTTTGTAAGATTCTCTCGACCTTCGCAGTACATTGGAGCAAGACCCTGAAAATCTGGTCGTAAATGGACATCATTTCAACTCTTGTATAGAAATCAGTATCTGGGGATTCTTGAGGTTAATAATAATGAAACGAAAGTCACAATGGAATTATATAATGACGGTTAATAATGCGTCTATCTACGTCTTTAAAAAATTAATTCATAAAACCAGAAGTCGGCATGTATAATTGTACCAGATTGTTAAATTTAGTTTGTAAGACAATTACCTAACAAATATATCAGATGAAACAAATTATCAACACATTATATACATTAAGAAAAACCTGCTTAGAGCTATTCTAAACCCTAAACCTGTACTTAGGAACATACGTTAATAATCTTGTACTTTCATCAAATGAATTCATTTCGCAGAAATGCAAGCATCTACGGAAATCTTATGTATGTCAATAAAAGAAGTTTGGCTTGTGCAACTGCTACTCGTGCTCATACGAAGACGACCTTTTAAATGAATTGGAAAAAACACACATACGTTTCTTCTGATCCGTCGTTTTCAGTGATTTCCCTCCGATCACCTGCGGACCAATGCCGGAGTGGAATCTTAAACAACGGGCCATTGACCGCTTGTGATCGTTCCTTCTCCATACTGTCTCCACTTCCATTTAGAGCGCGGCGAAGTGAGCTGATCCACACCTTCATGTCGCCCTTTCCCTATGATCTTGAATGTGTCTGAGATTGGGTGTCGTAGATTGGGGATGCGATAATACCTATGACAGCTCCGCAATATAAAGTGAAGAGAAACCACATAAGTAGTGCAGAACATTGGATTTTGTCGTGCGGATAAAAGGTTCCTTAAATACATTTTGAAATCAGTATGCGAAACGTACTTTTGTGGAAGTTGCTTACATACGAATTAATAGAAACTTCCAATTTTGGAATCATTCAGAATACGCAAGACGGCAGCTGTATAGTTTCACATCATCCCAGAGTTTTGTTTACTGTGCGGTATTCAGAGATAATTTTTGTTTGATTGTTTGTGTTTACTTTCTCACTACGGAGTAGAAAGAAGGTTATGTAATTCTGCGCAAGAAAAAACGTGATTTTTCAGCAAAAAACTTATTACAGGGCCCTGATAACGACAAAGAGCAGAAATCCAATTGTTAAATTTAGAAAAAAAATCCTCTGACATATAATGTAGCCAGAATCCATGTTCTGTGGATCCTTAATGCCAAAAAATGGAATGACGGCAAAACGTTTGTCTGTCCGTCTGCCCGTCTGTCCGTCTGTGAACAACGCTAGTGGCTAAACCGTTCAGCCAATTTTATCCAAAATTGACATTCCTCAACTGATCTGGCTGATGGCGCGGACCCTTGAGTTTGAAACCGATATTTTAATTTTGGGGAAGTTTCTTTACATGAAGTCCATTTTTAAAATTAAAAAAAAAATGACTCCATCATTTTTGATTAACTTTTGTTGTTGGATAGTGTGAAGGACATTGAAGAGAGTGGTACTGGTCTCATGTTCGTTGAAAACTGATTTTTCGAAAAATACAAGTTTAAAGTTTTTTTAGGTGTCTTCTTGCAACTAAAATATTAAAGATAGAGATTTTTTCCCTTAATGAAATCTGTTTCTTAACGATAGATTTCAAAATAAGGTCATGTACAACTTTTCAAAAATGGTAGTACTTTTCGCGTATTGTTGCGGAGGGCGAGAAAATACCTGCTGTTTTAGCACCCCTAGTTTACTTAAAATGGCCCACCGCCTTACGTGTTCCCCAAAGGTCCATATTCCAATAAACAAGAAATAAAAGAAGTGATTTCTACACACGCGTGCTGAGAGAATGATACATTTCTCACCTTTTGGTCACCCTTCGTGGGCTCTGCCGCGTAGTGCGTGGGAGGGGCGCGCGGAGGGGGGAGCGGACCAGAGGCCGTGTTTCCTAATAATCCCGTTGGCGAAGCGCCCCGCACGAGTGCTCTCCCGTGTTCAGCCATCGCGCGCAGACAGCTCGTGCCGCGATGCCCCCGCTGACGGCACACGCGGGCCGTCATGAGCAGGACGCCACCGCCACCGCTCTGCGGGTGATACAGGCAGTGAGAAGCATGCTGGGTTTCAAACCAGAGCTTGCGGGTTCAAATCCGGCGGCGGAAGTGCATTTTCAAATGGTGCAATTTCCGTCCTAATCGGTTCCGTCCCCATTTCGCTCTGATAACGCGAGTAAATATTAATAAGTTTTGCACATTACTCTGACTACTCTCTCTCTCTCTCTCACTCTCACTCTCTCTCTCTCTCTCTCTATATATATATATATATATATATATATATATATATATATACTGTTGCAAAGAAAATAGGACAGAGTTTTATGTATAAACTGATCTTTCTCTCTCTCTCCTCTCTCTCTATATATATATATATATATATATATATATATATATATATATATATATATATATATATATATATATATATAGAGAGAGAGAGAGAGAGAGAGAGAGAGATAGTTTATACATAAAACTTCTGTCCTATTTTTCTTTTTGCAACAGTCATCATTAGTCAATAAAACATTACCACATCATTTTTAAGTGTGTAATTATTAAAATCAACTATTCTTTACAATGTTTCAGATGTCGGTATAACTCATCATCAGATGTCTGAAATTTTAAAAATATTTTGAACTTTAAACAGTTATTCAAGTTATAATTTTATTATAATACAAAATATATAAAATAAATTTTAAAAAAGCAAAATAGGACAGACCTTTTATGTAAAAATACTAAATTTTATTTATTTTCCCCAAATTTGAGAAATACAGCAGATGAACCTGAATGGGCAAACGTTTGTTGTGCGGGGATGAAGATTAAGTTTATAACGAAAATACAAATTGAGATATAGTACAGATATAAAACAATTTATAAACTAGAAGCAGTTTTACACAATCATACATACATCCCATCATACATACAGAAAATTATACAAAACAAGTATTGTTGCAAAGCAAATAAAAAGCAGTTAGCATAGCGCAAACTAGGTAATGGTTATACAAATTTAAAGAAAGAAAATATCAAAGAATGGAAATCTTTATTTTTATTAATAAGGAAATTCATTATTTTCATGTCAATATCTTTTAATATACTTTTTAAATTCTTTTTTGTTTAGTTTACTATACTTACTTAGCTCCTTGACTTAGGAAAGTATGTAAAATGCTATTTTTTCTGTATTGTCCATGAGTATCTTTCTCAACAAATGTAAAACTTGTTCCTAACCTGTATAATTATTCGATCATGGAAGACTTGTATATTAATGGTATCGTGGATATGTCTCCGCTACAATACATGATGTGATCCGGAAAACACGAATATCGAACAGAAACACGGACGGAATTTAGGAAATTCGTTGGGTCCAGTGCATATATAGCGTGCCAAGGAAAGATCTTTTGACTGCAGATAAGTGAGATCTTGTCCCGTTCCTTGCACGAAATGTCAGTTTGCTGAAGTCCAAAGTCATTGCTGTCAACTGGTCACGCATTACGAACAACCCATGAGAACTGGGTTCACGAGAGTGTTTTTGACAAGTGCGTAATGTAAGCAGGAGTTTGTGGTAGATCTCTCGTACAACGCTATTTTTACTTTACCTCCCTACATTATTCAAGGTAGTATAGGGAAAGAAAGTTTGGGAAACAGCCCATCAACCCAATCTCGAATTTTTCATCGTAAAATCCCCATAAAATGTTATTTTAAATTCTAACTCAACACACCAGAATTAAGAATATTAATCCATCTTTGGAACCTGCTGTTCCAAAGATGGTTAAGATCGGTGTTGATAGAGAATTGATACAAGCAATTTTGTACTTAAATCTCTCTCTCTCTCTCTCTCTCTCTCTCTCTCTCTCTCTCTCTCTCTCTCTCTCTCTCTCTCTCTCTCTCTCTCTCCACACACAACTCTGTTAGTTTAGAAGCTTTTGAGAAGATATTTGATAAATGCGCCAGAGGTACGATCTCGTTGATACTGACGAAAAGGGTGTGTGTGTGTTTGTACGGAGATCATTAAAATATTTTTATTTTGGGGGAAACTTTTTATGAAGTTCCTGGAAGTTTCTCAAAAATATTCTGGAAAATGGCTGAAGTTCTTTCTTTATATTTTTCTCGTTTAGAAGAGAGTGCATTTATAAGCATGATATAGTACCAATTTTTATTAAATCCCCTGACTTAAAAAATGGTGAAAATTTTATATTTATAATACTAAAGGTTTTCGATTAGAAAGTAGTCTGAGTTTGTCTGATTAGAAAGTAGTCTAATTCCACTAAATTTCCTGATTTTTGTTTTACATGAAATGTAGTGGGCCCTAAATGCTTGGTAACATTAACCGGTTTTATTTTACGAGTATAAATACTATTTTTAATAAAACTATAAAATTAAAAGAATTAACTCTTATCTGCCGTCATTTATTCATTATTTCGTGGTGTGATTTGCAATCGATCAATTGAAAGCATTCAACATTTTCTCTTCCGGAAAATTTGTCAGTATGAAATTATTGTTAGCGAAGCGAAGCTTTCTCGTATGACCGAAGATTGAGTGCTTTTAAAAGCAAAAATTAGTATGTGTTCATAAACACAATGTCCAGCAATCATCTTACACGTCCCCTTTCCCAAAAACATTTCTCTGATACAGAGGTGCTTTACGTTTTTAAGTTGAAGTGTGCAGCAGAATTTATTCCCCATAATTTCCTACAACATAGATACTTGTCTTGTTTAATATAAACACATTCATTACATTTTCGGAAAAATACTGAATTCACAGTGAATAATAATTGTATTGTTCCAGAATTTGTAAATCTCCCTTATTTCATTAGTCTTCGCGACATAATTGAACGAAATGAAAGAATGATTTAGGGGTTTTCTATTTTCTGTTTAGTGAATATGTGGAACTTTCTGAACCTTTCAACACCGAATTCCCATTGACATCTAATTTTCGGCGTACATTATTGCTGCTCAAAATTTTAAGGTATTTTCCAACTTTCCAATCAATTTTTCAATGTACTAATGATTGTGGCTTGTACGTTTTCTGCATAACTTTATTATATTTTAGATCTTTAAATGATATAATGCACATTTAAAATATGAGTCATCTTTGAGCACTAAGTGGAGGAAAAGTTTTGGTATACCGTGCATTACCTGTAATTTTTATTCATCAGTAAACTTTGCTAAAAATGTTTAATTTATGCTTAGAATCTTAATTAAACCATTACACGTCACTCATAACTTCAAAATTTGTAGTTTGTAACTTCAATATTTATGTATTGTTCCACCTCAATTGCGTATTGACGGAAACTAAGCTACGAGCATTAATTAAGACCAAAATAATCGTGTGTTATAATCACAAGCCCTATAGATAATGCCCCTAGAACGTTCTTCTTTCTATCAGAATTCAGCTGCAAGTTCGAATTCCTTCTGGCCATGGTTCTCAAAGTCACTCAAAATCCTTTTTAACTCGTTTACGTAATTTCTAATATTCTGAACTAAGTTTGAGCGTATTCTTTTTACTATAAATGTATTGCCTATAGATTCATGCAGATACGCAAAAGGCATAGAAATAGAAACCAGACTCAAGACATTTACTTAATAACGAATTTCTAATTCTGCAATGTACGTGTGAAGTTACAAGTGACAAGTTATATGTGAAAAAGTTAATGGAATTTAATTATAAGAAATTTTGATCAGTCCTGGAGCTTTCAGTTTCCGTAAAATAGTGTTTATTTCAAGAAGTAGAAAAAAAATTATCCTTTCGTGATACGTTGTTCAATTCTGAATTCAATTATTATTATTCCTCTACTTCACGACTAAATATGTTACGAGTCTGTTGATTATAAAGTCTACACCGGGTTGCAACCAGCTTCCTAAGGAGCAGAACTAGGAACAATCGATGCCTCTACAATACTTTGCGTAAAATGTGGGCTGTATAATGTGGGCTCAAATAAAGCAATTTCTTGCACTTGCCAGTTTTTTGAATGACATGGAAGTTTAGTCTAGTTCTTACACAAGTTTTGCGGAACTGATCCCAGAGCTCCGGTAACTATCGGGACATGTGCTTTTACGCCTTACATTCGGCTGATCTCGATTTCCAAACACTTGTATTTAAGATGTTTCTCTGTCTCCTTGATTAAGACATCTTGATCGCATGGCACAGCAACATTTACAAGAGGACACGATTTTTTCTCCAAATCCCGGATAACAATATTCGGGTTGTTGGTCGCTATCGTGCGATGTGTTTGAATGTATTTGGTTGTTGTTCTTCTTCTTCTTCTTCTTATTATTATTATTGTTATTATTATTATTATTATTGTTATTATTATTATTATTGTTATTATTATTATTGTTATTATTGTTATTGTTCTTGTTATTGTTGTTATTGTTATTGTTATTATTATTGTTATTGTTATTGTTGTTGTTGTTGTTATTATTATTGTTATTGTTATTGTTGTTGTTGTTGTTATTATTATTATTATTATTATTATTATAATATGCCTCTGGGATGGCTCATGGGCAATGTACTAGCTTCCTGTGTCGTGGTCCCGGTTTCAATTCCCGGTCGAGGCAAAAATAAATTTGTAGCTTTCCTTTAAAATCGTCCCAGTTTCTGTAGCTGTGTGACGAAGAAAAGCTCAAGCAGGCAGATCTTGCTAAGTACGGTGAAGATAATACGTCATGTTCGCTTCATGTCGCTCTTACCCCCAGGCATGGGGGACACCGATAGCTGGCCGGCGAAGTCGGACTACCGACCCAATAACGCAAAATACATTATTATTATTATTATTATTATTATTATTATTATTATTATTATTATTATCATTATTATTATTATTATTATCATTATTATTATCATTATTATTATTATTATTATTATTATTGTTGTTGTTGCAGTAGGCCACTTCTTCTAGAAAGTGGTCTACTAAATTCGTATAATCCGAGGAATAACACTGGAATCAGAAAATCAACACTTATTTCATAATTTGTATAACTGTATTCAGGACAATTTTATGTTGCTGGTTGTGAATCTACGGAATATTCCACTGGCAAGACCAATCGCCTCCGCGGCAGCTCTGGCGAGAGGTCATGCGCCTCGCGGGCGCGGCGCGACTGCTCAGGCACCCGGTGGAGGCTGTTGCTGCCGCTGCAGCGGCGGCGAGCAGGCGCACGCGCGCACGCGGGCTCCCGCGACCCGTGACGTCACAAGCCACGCTCAAGGCCGGTTTTACGAGAGCTGCTACGCTGCGCCGCCTCCTCCTCCTCCTCTTCTTCTTTTCTACTCGCGTCTTGGCTCGCCCCTCCCCCTCGCCGCCGCCGCCCGCCGAGGAGCCTCCAAGGTCGCGGGGTCAAGCGGTCACCGCGCGCGCCCCGCCCCGCCCCGCCCCGCCCCTCCCCCGCCCTGGACGCCCCGGGGAGCGTCGACGCGACGCTGCTGGGCGCAGGGGCGGACGCCTGCTCCCGCTCCCGCTCCCGCTCCAGCTCCAGCTCTGGGCTCTAGCGGCGCAACGCCCATCCTCTTCACGGCATCCATAATAAACACCATTGCTTCGTTATCGTCGTCATGGGTTACCCTCGCCTTCCAGAAAAAATGGGAATACGTTTTCATCGAATGTATCTTAAGGTTTCGATAATCGAGGGTTTGGTGTTAGCTATGAAACACGACTCGCTGTTTCGTTTATGTTACTTCTTTCCGCTCATTTTCTATTTCTTTCATTTTTATTCAAATAAACCCAATTTATTCTTCAATATTTTTTCTCCGCATTTTTTTAATAATATGGGATATTAGTTGTGGGGAGAAAGCGGCTTTTGGACGGAGGTTCCGCACGAGTTTTTAGACTCGCGTTTCTTTTGAAGCCTCCCCCGGCCGAGTCTGATCAGTCGCACCATGTGGGCGTCCCTTGCAACGCCTGGATGTGGTTCTCACCGCCTTCGCCCGATGCCGTCTCAGAAATCTCGATCTGTTTAGTTTGGAAAACATGAGATCTCATGAGGACGGGGTATTGCTGAAAGGATTTCATTTTGTCGGATTGTAGCCCACGTTTTTTTACATGCCCGCGCGTCACGTGAATGTGCGCACTCGAAATTTTCCGTGCAATTTTCGCAAATCCACCATCCCTGGCCGAGAACTGCTCCACTTAGGATTTGGAATTCGGTAATCCTGCCACAATCCAGCGGGCAGAGTGGGTGATTCACTACATATAGTTTGCAAAACAATTTTATCACTACTTCTAAAGAATCCTCTTAAAGGAATATCTTCTATCATGATCTTCTTTGCTCTCAACTTCTCTCAATACACAACAGTAATGAATATGCGTTTGTCTATTTCAATGTTGACGCCTTTGACAGTGATCAAAGATCACGCAACCTCAGCAATGCAGCTGCCAAGGTCTTTAATAATTTTAATGTAGTTTTCATGACTCACGTTCTCATCATGTAAATTAAAAAATTACACTGTATTATTTTTGTCTTATTTGACATTTGTACCTGTGATATTATTTATTTTTCGTTTAAAACGGTTAAAAACTACATGTGACATGCTATGGGGAGAAGTGCAAGACTCTGTGCCCAGTAATAGAGTAGAGATCACAAAGCCCAAGAATTTGTGCATAGTTTCTTGAGCTTTGTGATCTCTGCCTTTACTATTATACACACTAAGTTGAATTATGAACATAGGTCGTAACTACTGTTTTTTGCAAAAATTAGAAAAAAATTCGCTCTCGTATATTAAAAACTAACTGGCAACGCAAATCAGGTAAAAGCTGTGGCTGGTATCTCTTACCATGCCCTTTGTGACGAAAAAGGCTTACTGTCGCGAGAACATAGAGAACTATTACTTTAGAAAATATATTTCTAACTGCGGTCAGTAAAACGTGCGCAGTTAGTGAAGCTACATTCTCGTCCAGAAGGAAAACATGTGACCATCCCAACATTTGCTCCAAGAGCCAATGAATCTCAAAGAAATCCCTGATCGAGATGGGGGTCATTGAGTCAGAAGTTCTGATAGAATACTTGAAATGGCAGTAGCGGCTGGCCCCAAAATGGGGTTGCAGCTCCATCGAATGGCGGGAATTCAATATCTCTAATTCAGAATACTAATATATAATAAAACGTAAGGAACTCGTGGAAATTCATTAAAACTGAGTTCAATAAAACATTAATTTAATGATTTAGAGCAGAAGCCTAGGGGTAGGGTCTATGACAGATGTGTTTACCTCCGGTGTATATGGATCTGGCTTTGATTTCCAGTAACCATTCAAGTTTAATAGTTCGGCACGAAGATAACTGTAGGGAATAGAATTCATACAAAACAAAAAGCCCTGTTTGGACATGTTTTTACGCCAGTTCATTTTATGACTTTTGTTGTTATTGTTCCTACTGTTGATGATAATGAAATAAAATTATGTGGAAAAACAACCACACTGCACACCCATAGAGGTGACTCACATGAATAACTCACACTTGCATGAAGAATAACTTTCTGCTAACGCCGTTAACCTTTCAACAAAGAAATTGCACTCGTCAAATGAATATTTTGAATCAACAAACATAATATAAAATAAAGATAAATTCCTCAAACATCTAAGTAATGCATTCTGTAGTCACAATTATTTGGTTACACTGTCGAATTGCACAGCCGCAAAAACTGACTGAACTTGTGTACTTTCAGTAACATACAAATTTCTTAAAATTAAAATATTCAGACGAAGACAGAAAAGTATTGCACTTAGTGTCTCGCAAGGTTGGCGAGGAAATTCCCAGCGCTCTGCTACGTAACCCTGTTGAGCGTTCTATTATATCACTGCAACACTAAAGCGCACGAGGAATCACCGAGCACTTGGTAGTATTGAAGCATAACGACGCGCGGCAACTGTTGGTTCGTGTTAATGGTTCATAAGCGTGACGTCACAAATCGGTACGCTGCCTGGCTTGCAACGAGAGATAGAGGCAACATTAGACGAGCACTCTTTGATTTCAAAGTGATTTCATACACCGATAATGCTGCAATAGTTGGAATATTAAATGGCATTAAATGAAAAGTGTAGCTTATTACAACAAAAACATGAAAGCTTGACCCATGACCTATAGAAATATCCTTAATCATGAAAATAGTTCATCTTCCGATTTCGTCGATTGAAAATCGCGTGCAGGCTGGGGTGGAGAAAATTAGAATGTGTTCTTAATTGTCGTCTCTACCCGAAGGATCGCGTGACCGGATCCCAGTGAAAGTTCGCCTTTCGTGTTTCATATATGTTCTGCGTCGAAGGCACTCGCTTTGCGCAGACGAACATCCGATAAATCAGTACGTATATTCATGTCTAGCATAGACCCGGAGGAATCTGCACGGAGAATCTTTCTGACAGTTGAATGAGCTGGAAAAGAAAATGACCGTTTCAATTTGTTTCATTAACTGCGATAGTTTTCTGAAACTAGAGTTGCCAACCGTCCTCCTTTTCGAAGGACAATTCTTCATTGACGTCAGTTGTTCTTTCTTCCTCCTTTTTATTTCAAATGTCCTCATTATAGTAAATTTTTAAAATCTGTTGTCATTTATTTTATCACATGACTAACATCTGCAAAGTTGTATCGTTTATTGTTTAATTTAGAATAGATAACATGAATATCCTTTTTCTGAACGCTGACACACGCATGCATGATAGTGTCTCTGTCTAGCGACTAAAATAAAAAAAAAGACGCTCAGACCACCTTCATATGCATTTTGTGAACGATCTTTTCACTTGAATCGCAAATGGAGAGAGGAAAGAAATAGAGCTGTTGTTAGTCAAAATTAAACATTTATAGAAAGAAATGTGTTGATTTTTTTTCCTTTTTTCTTTATCGAGCGTTCTTCTTTTTACATGAACATTGTTGGCAACCCTATCTGAAACGGACGTTTTCACTTTCCGACGCGACGCGAGCAGCAAAGCCGTGTGCGGGGCGAAGCGGCCGGGCGTACCGCACGAAGCAGTCGTTGCTGCCTTGCCCGCCGCCGCAGCACGTGCTGCGTGCCAGTCCGCACACGACTCCCAAACACCCGAAAGGCGCGCTCAGACTATATAAATAAAGAAATAATAAAAAATATATAGGTAAACAAGTATGTAAATAAATAAATGATCAAAACATTCATAAGTTCAGAATGAAAATACGTTCAGCAAAACATTACACTTGAAAAGATTTGTTGAGTTTTCTAGTTACCTTCATTATATCTTGGAAATCGAGTGGTCGTTACAGTATGAAGCAATTTTATCGTGGTGAAGAAAATGAAAATATCGCTTAATATCTCCCGAGAACATTTCTTAAAACGAAGTGACTCGCAGAGTACTGTGACCGGTGGACCATTCGGGGCCATCGCACGAAATAAACTGCGTTCAATTTGCGCGCAGGAGCTGCCCGCTGTACGTGGTCTGCGCGACCGCACTTTGCACGACGCTCCGCCCCGCCCTGCACCACTCTCTCTCCGCTCTTCCCCACCCCACCCTCTCCTCTCCGCTCTTCCCCGCTCTATGCCGCTCGTCTCAACCCTCTACCCCAACCCACCTCACCCCAACCGCCCCTTTACCACCCCGCCCCGCTCGTCCCACCTCGCCCTGCCACGCCCCTCCCCGCACCGCGCCTGCCCGCCGAAAATTGTTCCCTGAACCGCTCCGCTGTGCTGTCCCGGGTGCGTGACTCCGGGCCTGTAATGACGCCGGCGGTGGAGGACTCTCCATTTGCTTGCGTAAGTAGTGGGTAGCGGGCGACTATTTCGGGACTGGGGAACCTGGCTACCGGGAAGATGATGATGGTGTGTGTGTGTGCTTCGCTGTAACACTGCCCCTTTTGATAAAGGGAAGTGAGTTTTACGTGTTGAGAGAGAAACAGAGAAAACTTTCAACGACTAAGAAATCTCATTTCTTTAGAATGCACGTGGGTAGCACCAGACGGGGAAAATTTGCAGCCGTGGTCTAGAAATATATTTTCATTTTTTTATTAAGTGGTCAATTAAATTGGTAACAAATGAGAGTAAAACAAGTATGGCAAACACAATGCTCGAGGTAAATAAGTCTAAAATAAATTTCAAAAACGAATATTCACTAATGTCAATTATGTATTCCTTATTTTAACAAAATCACATATTCCACTTGAGTATTTTTTGTGAAATGTCATTCTCAGTTCTATAAACTGAACTTGTTCTTTTTCAAATTATAACTTGTTCGAAATAATCTCTCTCCGTTGTCTCATTTAGTAATCAATGAAATGTGTATAATTCACCGACTCGTGTATTTAAATTTTCGTTTTATTGGAAAACTTAATATTTCTTACAGAGGAATTTTAGATACAGGCCAACGTAACTTTCTTAGAAAACAACTATCTGTCTAATGTCTAAAAAGCAACATATTAATAATATATCCTACTATATTTTGACACTTTCTTTAAATCACTGCTTTTCAAGCCAGTAAAAACTTCCCGAAAACTATCGAGCAGCCTAAAATGACAGCAAACAATATTCCAGTGCCACTTACGTAACGGTCGAGCGGGGCCACGCCGCGCCGCGCCGCAGTAGTAGCAAAGCGAGACACGCGAACAAAAGGTCGAAGCCTAAGGCCGAGGAGGCAGGTGGCCATAAATACGAGCGCCTTATTGAGATGAAGGTACTTAAGGAGCGGAGAAGGCCGCAGGGCGGCGGGGCGGGGCGGGGCGCGGCTCGGCGGGGCGCGCGGCAGGGCGAGCTGCGGGAGGCCCGCCCGAGGCCCTTCAGCTAATCTAATAATTGCTGGGCCACGATAGCTTCTACGAGTGAGCCCGAGGTCAATTGGCGCAAGGAATTGTAAATAACAATTAATGATACTGAACAGAGAGTACCCACTTTTCGTCGGATATGCGGCCGAAAATGACACTAACAGCGGGCGGTGCGTTGACAATGCAAGCGATTGCAAATTGCACCGTCGTCCCAAAATAAAACTTCGACAACAAAATGTTATTCAACCGATATGTTGTACGTAAATGTTCAAAGGCTTACTTTATCCAATTACAATTTTCCGAAATTCCAATATTTCCGAAATTAATATTCTAGAGCGTAACAGCTCTGTCCGAGTAAGTATATTATGAATTATTAAAATCTAGGACATACTAATACAGTGGGTTACAACGAGGTTTATATTTTGTCCGTTTTAAGATCAACAACTTACAAACCATTCAGTAATGTAATTACTTTCAATTTTAAGGAAGAGGATGCGATTTTTAATGAAGAGAATCAACGTCGTTATTACTAGTCAAGAAAGCTTTTGTTGCGAGGCCAACAGCCAGTGTTTCACACGTTTCAGAAAAAATGAACAGTAATTTTCATAGTCAATGATTTTCGAGCGGCAGATGTAAAATTGCAAGCATTGGAGGGATGTGATTCGAAGAACTAAATTAGGATGTAAGTTTAACTAATAAGATAATCGTTTCTAATCACACCGAATTAGTACTTTTGCGAATGTATGATATTTAAGACCACTCGATAAACATGACTCATCTTAGCGCAAGATTCATTTGCCACGATTCACTGCGTTGGAATAAATTATGTTTTGATTGTTGCGCATCTTAAGATTATGATTCCTCGGAGTTCAACGATAGTCGTTGGGAGGGAAATGTTTTTCTCACAAACAAAGATTAGCAACAAACAAACAAACAAACTTAGATTCCTTAAGCCAACAATAACATGACTATTCTTTAAAAATCTTCTTGAAATAGTACACTTCAAACAATAAGAACATATTGCACAAATAATGAAATAGAAGTTTTTTATTTTCCAATTTTATCTTACGAATAACATTCCAATAACAAATATAGAAAGAGATGATTAATTAGCACAAAAAAATTCCCCAAAACTTATGTTAACTTTTCTTACAGTTGAAATTCAAAATATAACTTAAAACCATCATAACAAAATCATATCTTTCAACCCACAACATTTATTTTGTTATCTATCTAGGTATCAACTGATTTCACTGCAGTGCCTCTGATCGGGGGGTCATTGGTTCGAGTTTCGACTGTTGTAGGATTTTCGACACTGGCTAGGGCGAATTCAGTCGCTTTCTGAAGGATAATTCGAGTGCCCGGTTGCTCTGATCGATAGTTTTCCGTAGTTTCTCCTATGAACACCTGGCGAATGCCGGAGCAGTACACTAACAAACGGGCCACGGGCCGCGGAATCTTTCCTTCGTCTTCCTTCTCTTCTCACCCCTTACTTTCACACTTTACTTTAACTTGTGCTACATAACCAGTCTGGTCGGAAGAGCAAACGAGAGCTTGTCCCGGCTGGAGCGGTGCCTCCCTAGTGGGAGATACCTGGTTTGGAAACCCCCGTTTTGCAGTTCCACGCCAGATCTCACCATCCATCGGGGCAAGACCATCATTACTTCCCGATGAAAATATCCGCTACATTTACCGGAGTAGTAACTTTTGCAGACGCTGCGCCCGGAAACACGAAATAATCAATCAAGCATAACATAAGAAATGACACGAAAAGTAACGTCTACCACTCTCCTAAAGCACAAAATATTTACAAATTTTACATTGTGGTGGTCGTAAGAAGGGAGTGGTGTGTGGGGGCGGGGCCAGTGGGGGTGGTGAGGTGTGGCGGGCGCGCGTGCTTTCGTCTGCTCGTTGGGCGGCGTCGACGGGCAGCGCGAGGCGAGGCGAGGCGCGGCGCGGCGCGTGGCCGGGTGCCTCGGCGCGCCGCTCGCGTCGCCTCCCAACGACGTGTTTACGACCCTCCGCCCCAGACACCGGCGCTCGCCCCCTCCTCGGGAACCTACATGTAATGGTAACGCCAAACTAAATATTCACGTCTTTTATTATTTGAAGGAAAATTACTCCGAATGCCACCTCTAAATCTACGACTGTCTTTCTATTCCTATATAAGATAGTAGCTTAATCGATAATCGTTTGATTCGTACTGCTTATGATGTGAATGCTACATTTAAAAAATCAACTATAGAAAACAATAAATAAACCGATATATATATATATATATATATATATATATATATATATATATATATATATATATATATATACTGATATCTTTTGCGTGAATGATTTTCAAAACATATATAAACCATTTGCAGGCGGAATTAAAGTCAGTTTCTTTTAGCTATGAGAAATGCTCCTGATAACACACTTTGATTATTTGAATATATTAATGCAGTTTTTAAAAACTGAAATGCAGTTGAAAATATTATTAGCCAAATAATATTAATGATCAATTCACCTTGGAAATGTTCAATGATTAAGTGTCCAGAAAAGGCTATGTAGGCGTTGACAATCACAGCGGCGTTAGTCAAATTCATCATTGTTTTCATTTTTAGTTTACATAGGTTTTTAAGATGTGCTTCAAACTCTAAATGCAGCTCCCGACAAACAGTATTGGTACTAACAATCCCAAACAGGATTTTTGTGCCCGATTCCGCAACGGAAACCCGGAGGCACAGATGAATCTAACTTACTACTTGCTACTGTGAATCTTATCCGCTCATTTGGAGGTGCGTGAGAAGCGCGTGGAGTAAACAAAACGAAGCGGCCGGACGCCCGCGAGCGGTCACGTGCCGGGGCTCGAACCGGGGAAGTCCCCTGAGGAGGTGGAGGCGGCGAGCGGCTGGAAGAGGCAGGCGCGGTTTCCAAGAAGCGATTACCCGCGGTCACGAACCCGCGCTCGCCCGCGACCGCTCACCTCCCTCCCTCCTTCCCCTCTTCCTCCTCCGCCTCCTCCTCCTCTTCTTTCGTCGCTTTGCTCGGGCGAAGAAGAGCGGCGCGTTCTCGTCGCGGTTGCTTTCTGGAAACTGCTCCGGCCGCCTCGTCTCAACTGCGACTCCCTCGCTTTTGTGCGAAATGCAATCAAAAATTCACCTCGCTTGCTGATACGAGGAAGTCTGCTATAATAAAGTGTGTACGGTTAACAATATGGTCCAAGCACAGTACAATTAATTTTTTGCTGTTTTTTTAATGCGAATGATCATTTCAGATTTACACAAATTTGTTTCGATCAGGGTACAAAACTAGTATGTTTAACTACATCCTTACGACTTGTTTGCCATTACCTAACTACATTATGCTTACCATCAAAGAAAAGTGACTGAATTTGTTCCAAAAAACCGGGAGCGGTAGCTCAGTGCATCAATTGATGTCACTGCAGCGCCTCTGAACGGCAGGTCCTAGGTTGGAGTCCTGACGGCGGCAGGATTTTCGACACTAGCTCTTCAGCTAGATCGAATTCAGTCGCTATCTGGAGGACAATACTAGAGGCCGGCTGCTCTGATCGGCAGTTTTCCGTGGTTTCTCCGATCAACACCAGGCGGATGCCGGAGCAGTGCCCTAACAAACGGGCCACGGACCGCGGGCGATCTGTCCTTCCTCTGCCTTGTCCTATCCTCTCCCCTTACACACACACTTACACTAACATGCATTACACTATCACATATTCCGGGAGACCGGCCGGGAGCTTCGAGCTTGTCCCGGCTGGGGCGGTGCCCTGCTGGTGGGAGAGTCCTGGTTAGGGGGAAACCCCACTACCCCACTAGCCCACGGTAGGCCGGCGCCGGATCTCGCCATCCAGCGGGGGAAGATCACCGCCATCTCTCGAGAAAAAAAACATGCAGCACACGAACGGGACTAATGACGAAAGCAGTTGACGCGCCCCGAAACACGAAAAAATCAATCAATCAAATCAATGATCCAAAAATCTGCGCAAACATTTTTAATGTGTCACAATAATAGTAGTGACTAAGTAGTGAATAATAGTGAGATAATAGTAAGATAACAATTCCTTGCTGTGCGAAATAATCTACTTAAATAAAAAAGATTTTGTCAAAATATTTTTTTACTTCCGATTGGAAGCCAAAACAAAAATGTTTTTACTCCTTCATAAAATTATTTATTGTCTAAGCTCATGATTAGTAATAAATATTTCTGGTTAATTTCGAAGTATCTATTTTGACTTTCTGAAAAGGGAATAATGTTATTAAACCATTACCAAAAATAACCGATACATTGAGGTTGAATTTTCAAAATTACTTTTTGTAAAAATGTAATCTTTCCCTGTAAACGGAAGACTCACCATACGCCACACGTGGACAAATATCTCAATCAAAACAATCAATTTTCCATCCTCATATCCTTCAATTATTTTTTTTCTTTTTGTTTTTCGCGAAAATGTGAAGGCTGAGTCAGAAATATATCACGACCTCGACTTGGTCATCCACAAATTGGCTGCAGCCTATCAACAAAGCAATCAATTTCAGAGGTCAAAAGAACACATTAAAAAAGCGTAAGAGCAATGGAGAATTTTTGCTTTTATTAATGTTAAGATGATTCTAAAGAAACTGTAAATCAACTAGAATATTTTCCCAGGGTTTTAAAGTAAACCCTAGTATATTTTTACTAGGAATTTCCACAGACTTAAATAATTAGATTAAAGTTAAAATAATGAAAATTTGGAGAGTTCAACAAGTGTTAGACCAACGCAGTTTTTGTTCTATCAAAGGAAATAATTAAAGAAAACATCTGGAGCCGTTTTTCAGAAAAAAATTATAAATTGTCTTTACTTCAAGCACAATTTAAGCAAAAACTATTATTTTTTCAAATAATTATCCATCACCTTCTTTAAAGATCTAATTTTACTTTCTTGCCTTACTACATACCAACGTAAATGGAAAATATTATAACGCAACGGCAGAAATTGACGAGTTTTCTACAGAAAACCTCGTATTCTAGGGACCTGGTAGCAAAATAGTGGATATATCTTGTTACTATTTGTAGTATATTACTTCCTCCAAAACGTTGCATAGTCACGTTTTATGGGCCCGAGATACCGGAAAAATTGGTTTATGGTAAAACATTTTTTCGTCTGTCTGAACACCGAAATCGTTCAGACCATTTTCTCTAAATTTGATAATTCCCCTATTGGTCTTAACGAATTCAAAGCCCAGTGAGCTTTAAATAAATCAATACATATCTTTATTAGTGGCGAGGCTCTGGCCATAGAGCCTGCCCTTCCCCCTGACGACTTTCAAAACTTGAATACAATAATACATAGTAAACATGTCATTCAAAGAAATACATAGTTAGGAATATAATAAATAAATAATAAATAAAATTGTCTTTATTAGTGGCGAGACTCAGGCCATTAGGCCTGCTCTTCCCCCTAACCACAAAAGGAAAAGTTTCTCAAATAAATGACAAAAGTGAGAAAGAGGAAGGGGGTGGTTGATAGCAAGAGAACACTCTCATAGCATTTGGGATTTCTACATCAAGTGATTACATTTGAACACTAAGAGATTTTACACAAATATAATGAAATTGCTTTTGTATGACTCGGCAAATTGAGAGGTAGAGAGAATAGGAAATCAAGATTTTTATAGATTATTTTTGGGATGAAACCTCAACATTTTCAAAAATTTTCTCAAAAATGGTATTTTTGAGTCCTCAAAAATAGTTTATTTTCAGCGAAAACCGATAATGTTTCATTATTATTGTACTTTTCCTGTGTACCTGAGTATCTACGAAACATACATACCTCTCTCGTGGCCGAAAACTACATAGTTTTCTTTCAATTTCTGCGCGTGATCATATACATTTTTTTCAAAAGTATCAGTCATTTCACGTAATTTTTGTGAACTTCTTCTAAATTGCAAATTCAAATTTCTCACGCTTCTTTTGCTTTATTCTGCGAGTCTTATTCGAGATATCAGGTACACACGAAATACTGACACAATACCAACTTCACACGGCAGTTTGAAATTCACATAATTACTTCCCATTGTTGGGCAACATTTCTGGAAATGTTTAGGGTTGTCGAATTTATGTTCATGTATTAGCGTGTTCCTCTACAGGACGGTGAGATACGACGCCGACCTACCCTTTGGCTTGTAAGGTTTTCCCCAACCAGGTAACTCGTATCAGCGTGGCACCGCCCTCGCCGGGAACAGCTCTAAGCTCCCGACTGGTCTCCCGACAAGGATGGTAGTGTAGGGCATGTGAGTGTGTGTAAGTAAGGGAGAGGATAGTCAAGGAAGAGGACGTAACGATCGCGCACGGTCCATGTCCTTTTGTTAGTTGCTCCGACATTTTCTTGGTAATATGGACAAAAATCCCAGCATGAAAGTATTATATAACTGTTACTTAGCGCTGTTGAAGCTTCACTAGTTCTATTTTCTCACCTTTTATGAGGGCGCCGCGATCGTCCGTGTCCGTGTCGAGTGGTTAGCGCTGGGAGCGGAGGAGGTCGGGCCGCCGCGCGTGGAGGCGCGAATCGCTCGCCTTGGCCGCGCCTGACACTAACGACGCGCAAAGCGAGTGGGAGAAGGCGCTGCCACCGGCGCGCGGCTCGCATTTCTGTCCGGGGCCCCGCTCTCCAAACAAAGAAGCGGCGACTGGAGCCATGCCCCCAGCTCATTCCCATTCCGCCAACGCAAACTTATTTCAGCTGCCCAATGGCCAGAACGCTGAAATACTACATCGCCTACGGAAAAGGTATTTTGATTTGTGTGGAGGTCAGGAGTTTGTCATACAAAACAGACGTTGGTTACTTCTCTTTTGTGAAGCTCAAATATATTATAAAAAGGAATATGATCTAGTACATTACTAATTTCCAATGCACGCAGAAAAGGTGTACATGGTTTCGTTAGGTACACAGGAAAAATACAATAACAATAAAACAGTTTTGGTTTTGACTGAAATTATAAATATTTGATTGTGTTATTCCATCTATTCTCATACTGCGCTTACCAACTTAATTCTCACACTTACGAACAGTTTACGACCCAGCTGACGCCATGTGACACCAAGGCTCGAAGGAAAAGACTTCCTCGCCATTAAATATTTACCATTCACATGTTGCATTACCGCACACCAACATTTTTTTATATAATTGGTGTGAAGAACGGGTTTTCTGCGTACCCCTATATAATTTATTATGTTATTGCGGTAGTCCTGAAAAGACTCTTTGTTAAAATATTGTATTTAATTTTCTATATGATAGTACTTTTATCATTTCTTGTTCATGAGTTATGTACGTGATACTTCTTGGAAAAGCATTTTGTGGGTTTTGCTCGGCAGCATTTTCACTGAAGCAGGGCACTAGTAAAATTAAATAATTGCAATTAGACAGATTATTACACAAGAGAGTTAAATCTCGGAGTTAAAATATTAATCACCTTCTTTCCTTCATTCGTGTCGAAATACACAAGCGCCCTTGATTCCACGATATATTTGTTTTTGGCCTTCATACTTCACAGAAGTGGTGACAGGTCCTTCACATGTTTGGATTTGCGTGTGGGTGGCTGAGTCATGTCCGCAAAATCATTGCCAATGCCACCCACTCTTTTCTGCGAAAGCGGAACATTTTTAAGAAGGATCTGCAAATAGATTAATGGAATGTTTTGACTTCTATGTTTGTTCACGTGTGAAATCAGACGACATATCGGTTAGCGAAAGATTTTTATTTCCGTTTAGATGGTGTTGTAATTTCGCAAGGAGTGTTTGGTAGCAGCATCTCAACTCGTGACGTGAAATGCGATTCCTACTGCAGTCAAAGGTGCTCATTATTTAGTCGGCAATTCAACATATTCTTTACTTCGGCCAGCCACATCCTAAGCAGTTCGTCAATGGCGTCTGGGAATGATATGGATTTAATCGATTTTTGCCAATATATTTTTTTTTCATGTTGGAATATTTATTTCTTAAAAAATCGAGATATTTGTTTCATTAAAAAACTAAACTAGTTATTAATATTCGTTTTATTTTGCGTGATCACTAAATATTTTCAAAGTATTGGATCTACTAATCCATTAAAATGCATATTCTTTATCAACGTATCTCAACATACAGTATTACACAGTAACTTCGAACCATTGAGTCATGGGTCTTCATTCATGCTACACACGTGCCTGCATCTTTACAGACTCTAGTATGATTTGGAACTTCATACCGGGAGCGGTGGCTCAGTGCTTCAGCTGATGTCACTGCAGTGCCCCTGACCGGGAGGCCCTAGGTTCGAGTCCCGACGGCGGCAGGATTTTCGACTCTGGCTTTTCAGCTAGGTCGAATTCAGTCTCTGTTTGGATCGGCCGGCTGCTCTGATCGGTAGTTTTCCGAGGTATCTCCGATAAACACCAGGCGAATGCCGGAGCAGTACCCTAATAAACACGTCACGGATCGCGCGCGATCATTCCTTCCTCTTCCTTGTCCTATCCTCACCCTTCATACACACACACATTAACATGCATTTTACTACCACACATGCCGGAGACCGGTCGGGCACTTAGAACTTGTTCCGGCTGGGTGGCAGTGCCCCGCTGGTGGGAGATACCTGGTTAGGGAAAATCCCGCTAGTCGACGGTAGGGCGGCGCCGGATCTCACCATCCAGTAGGAAAAGATCACCGCCATCTCCGCCTGATGAAAAATAATGCACTAATCTTACGAGAATAATTACCTCAGTAGTTGACGCTCCCGGAATTACTAACTATCAATCAATCACTAGAACTTCATACTACAATGGTATAATTTAAACTCAAATGTTTCCAAAAATATTGTTTATAATAATGTATGTTCTTTAAATAATAACAATAACATTTTTTCTTGACTTATTTCTACTTATGTATTCGATGTAGTATGCTGAAGTAATAATGCCAATATCTTTCGTCTTTTTCAAATTCAACAAGGGCAGTAATAAATTAATTAACATAATGATAAAATGATAATGAACAACAATATTCTTATAGAGTAATGCCAAGTTACCAAAGAAATGTGAATTATACATCCCCATACGAGCCAAGCGAACAGAGGTTTGAATCTTGAGTGGCAAGGAGCATCAATAAAAAAAATCTTCGTTACCAATTCTTGAGAGAACGAAGAAAAAACGAATGCGTCGGCTGCGCAGGGTGGGGGGGGGCAGGACGCAGACGGAGCAGGGCCAGAGGAGAAGCGCTGAGTCAACGGGGCGGCGCCTTTCCCACCCATCCCCGCCCCTCCCCGCCCCGCCCAGCCTAGCCCCGCCCCGCCCCGCCCCGCGCACAAGAGGCCACCCCAGCCACCTCCTACGTCGCTCGCCAAATAAAATTAAAGTGCGGCCGGTAACGGCGGCGGCGCCCGTAATCAGGACCTGAGGGCAACTAAGGGCGCGGCCTCCCTGCGCTCTGCTTCACTCGCGCTCCCTCCCCCACCCCGCCCCACGCCCGCGCCCGCGCCCGCGCCCGCGCCCCCGGGCCGCCGAGAGTGAGAGATCGTGCGTAAGGGAAATGATAAAAAGACACGAGAGATAAGTGGATAGGCCTCTTTATTAGATATGAAGAGCAGGAACGTGTTCGATGGATGGAACTTACAGGGAAACTGTGGGGGAAAGGAAAAATAACTGACACATTGATACAAAGACGAAGATAGAATGAGAATGAAGTCAGCGAGTGAAGGGAATGGACAAACAAAAAGAGAGTTAGGAAGAACTGAAGAAAGACAGGTATGGGAATAAAAGAAGAGGAAAGAAAGCAAGAAAGAGTGAGCGATTCTGAGATGGTGTGCGTAAAAGTTCTAACGGTTGTTGCTCTTTTAATTACTGGAGTAGAAGGGAAGGCAAGGCATTTGGCACAAATTTAAAATGAAGAATGGTAAATATGGAAGAATGGTAACACATATATACATACAAGTACAGACCCACACTCATAGGACTAGGTACCTCGTCACACCTTTCTGTCTCTCTACCTCGCTGTCTCTCAAAATCTGTCAGTTATTTCTTTTCTATAATTTCCATCTGCAACTAATCATTTCCGTAACTCTCATTCCAAGATTTATGTACGCACGCACAACCTCCCTGTCCTTTCGAGCCTTCCTTCTCCGCCTTCTCAATCTCACACATACTTCTGGCTTTCTTGTAGTGCCTCTCCATCGTTGGGCGCCCTCCTCGTTATGCGCCTGTCGTCAGCCGCAGGGCGCCTTAGACGCGGCCACGTTTGCGCATAACGCAGCTCTCGCAGAACGCCCCCTCCCCCATCTGAAATGAGACATCTGCGGAATACAATGGCAAGAATCTCAAATGCAGCCGTACAACTTCTTTTATTCCGTCACACCCAAAATTAAAGGGCGGTATGGCGAGGAATAAGGAAAGTCGCAACTACTTTTTAAGATTACAATTCGAACTTAAAATTATTATCTCCTGATTATATTGCAAAGTCCAATAATTATTTCCCTTCTTTGCCACTGTAGTACTAAACGTTTATTACCTCTTTTCATGTAACTAAACCTAATTTGTGTTATAAGAGACCGTTAATGTAGGATTCCATTATATGAAATACAGACTACATTTGAACCTTTAGCATACTTTGTGAATATTAATACTTATACCGTTTAAAATAGTGGCACCTACACAAACGGTCATTTCGATTAAGAAGCCACCTACATCAATGATAATTTATTTGTAAAAATTATTGATTTCTCCATAAGACCCATGTCAATATAATATTATTTTTGGTGGTCACCTGGCTGTGCGGACCGCAAGCCAGGCACTTTTCGTAAAGTGACCTTTATTGAGAGGACACCTGATGCGATTTCAAACTATTACAAGAAGACGCGGTAAAGTGGTGCAGATTCCTGTTGATTTCATATCTTCCTTCGAAGGGACACATTGACAGATTACTTCGAATATTGATACTTGAATATTCAGAGTCTATATCTCAGGGGAATTACATTGTTTCAGCTAAAACAGTTGATTTTAATTAATATTTCTTGATGGTACAATGACGCATTCGTTTCTCCAATTTTCCAGCATTCCTGAAGTTTGCTAACCCGTACTTCCTTTCTGTGAGAATCTGTTAAGGACTCACGGAGCGCGTCGCGCTCGCGAATCAAATCTAAAGGTCATTCGCTAATCCCTTCGGTAGATGGCTCTGCTGTAGTTTCGACCGGATACGAATTGTATCTTCAAGTGTCAGGTCTACTTGTCTATTTGGGCGAGGACGGAAAGTAACTTTCTCGACTAAGAGAATGAGTGACAAGTCAAAAGTGTTTTGATATAAGAACAAATGATCATAAATGTTTTATTTAAATTATATTTTATCATTTATGGTAGTTAAAAATGTTGAAGAAACATTCTACATTTCATAATTACTAGTTCAATTGGATTTGATATTTTGCTTCCCATAACATAATAACCTTAATTAAGCGATCAACTCTATTAACAGCCAAATTTAGCCGGAGCTATTGACGACCGTTTAAGACAGATTTCACTGTACTGATCAATAACCATATAGCAACCACGGGCATCATTATTATTATTATTATTATTATTATTATTATTATTATTATTATTAGTGTTTGTTTCGTTAGAATGCATGAAGTAGTACATTCGGAGTTGGAGAGGACTCTTCACACAAGCAGACTCACCGCATCGCTTTTCTTTGCATTGTACAGTCGGGTAAATGTTGGCTACTGTTCTCCGCGAAGTCGGCTTCGGGCGAAGAGGGCGTGGCCGCCACCTGCGTGGGAGGAGGCGCGGCTGCCGGGCGGAGGCCCTTAGAAGTCACCGCCGCCGAATGAAGGCGATCTCTGTAATTGGCGACGGGGAAAGGGCGGGGCAGCCCTCGGCGAAGAGCCCGTTGGAGCACCGGAGAGAGACGCGGCAGATGCCCAAGTCCTCAGGGGTGGCCGCGCTGCTTCTCCTACTTCTTCCGTTTCTTCCGAGACTCCTGCTTTTTCCGCTTCTTTCTTCTTCTTCTTTCTTCCGCTTCTTTCTTCTCAGGCAGTAAGCTCAAACCTCACGAGCCTTGCTTTTTAATGATTGATGTTTATCTTAATTAAAAGGTTATCAATTTTCATTATGGAAGTATGGAATACCATAATATATCTGCTATCACCACTGAATTTACAAAAAGATAATTTTGATACATGGTTATTATTATTATTATTATTATTATTATTATTATCATTATTATTATTATTATTATTATTATTATTATTATTATTATTATTATTTCTAAAACTTAGTTAAATTTCTCTTGACCTCAGCATCCTTCATAAGTATCTGTTCAGCAATCTAAAACAATGGTTTCTCCATTTTAGTTCATTTCTTGCAGTAGTAAGTAGTTGAAGAAGTAAAGAGAGTATTCATTTTACCTTTACTCCTTAGCTTGATTTTTTTTTTACTTTTCAGTTTAGTTACGTTCTATTTCTCTGTTCGTCTTATTTTTGTTCTATTTCGTCCCTATTCTCTCGAATCTTCTGAAATTTCATTCAAAATTTGTTTATTCCTTTATTCATAAAAATTAATTATATTTCGACATTTTCAGCGACTTAGCTTCTGCTTGTTTTGAAAAACCGTGGTATACCACTTGCACAAGTTTAAAATTTCACTTCCACATCTCGAAGAATCACTGAATATAAGATGCGTCAACCGCAGTTTACCTTATTACTATCGATAAGACTTCTGGACCCTTGATGATTGTAAATAGTTTTAACTTTATCAGTTCGCATTGTGATCCGTAGTGGAAACCTGTCCCATGTCTCTAGTGGCCAAACCAGGAATTTTAATCGTGGAATTGTTTTCGACAAACATCCCCTAGAATTTGAAAAAAGTTATTCTTTTGTTAGAAAATGAGATATATTCCACTTCTTCTTTAAAAAACTGGGCACTCTGATCTCGGCATTAAAATTTTTTGTTTCTTTATATGTCTGAACATCTGAGTTCTAAAGATACAAAACTGAAATGAACCGCAGCTACTCAACCTAATTTGTTTCCTTACGTAGTAGTTTAACGCAGAATGATTTGAGAGATCCGAGTATGTTTTATTACACTGTCTGTCCTGTGGCATCGCCAGTCATAACGTGCAAATGCGTAGGCGTTTAAATTCGTGAGCGCCGTCGCATTAAAAGGCTCCCCGCCCGCGGAGTCTGTTTTGTGTGCTCGCCACCGCCTTCGTGCCGGGCATTTGCTCTCGCAGCGCGTTGCCGCGGCGGTTCGCCTGGCAGGCGCCCAGCCGCTTAACTCGACACGCAAGTGACGTCGCGACGCGACGCGCCGCGCCCGCGTGCAATAGCTGTTAATCGGCGCATATTCTACGGTCGTCGGCCGCGGCGACGCGTTAAGTGACACGAGTGCACGTTGCGACGACTTCGACGTCGGCACGTTTTAAGAAGTCTGGAGATGACGGGTGGCCGATTTGTCTTGCAAGAGACAATAGAACGGATTGAGCGGGTGTTCGTGTATTCAAGTGCGCGCAATAAAATATGTAACCTTGCTGAGCAACGGTAAGCAAGCGATGCGTTAAGAGAAGGTGTCATCGTAAAGAGATTAATTTAGCGGAGAGAACAGATACGAGACATAAAATTCACATCGCGATTACTATTAAAAAAATAACTCGTTAAGTAAATATTGTGTGAAGAAATAAGTTCAGTCATCAGAATTTGGAATGGGCATGTGAACATTATCAAGAAAACTACAATAACAGTGATTGTGTTCAGAAATGTATGAAATTATTACAAATGAACACATCTGGCACTGAAAGACACGAAGAATAAAGAAATAAAGTCCATCCAATATTGTAACTGATAAAATCTTGCCCGTTTTCCTTTTCGTCTGGAGGTAGTTCTTTGAATTGTTGGAACCCATAATATGCATCACTACCACTTGATCAAGCCACTCTCTCTTTCTCTCTCCCTCTCCCTCTCTCTCTCTCTCACTCTCCCTCTCTTTCTTTCTCTCTCTCACTCACTTTTTTCTCTCTCTCTTTCTGTCTGTCTGTCTCTGTCTTTATGTCTCTCTGTATTTATGTCTCTCTTTTTCCGTCTCTCTCTTTATCTCTCTCTCTTTCTGTCTCTCTCTTTCGGTCTCTTTCTCTCTTTCTGTCTCTTTTTCTCTTTCTGTCTCTTTCTCTCTTTCTGTCTCTTTCTCTCTTTCTGTCTCTTTCTCTCTTTCTGTCTCTTTCTCTCTTTCTGTCTCCCTCTCTTTCTGTCTCCCTCTCTTTCTGTCTCCCTCTCTGTTTCTCTCTCTTCCTGTCTCTTTCTCTCTCTTTCTGTCTGTTTCTCTCTCTTTCTCTCTCTCTTTCTGTCTCTTTCTCTCTCTCTTTCTGTCTCACTCTCTCTCTCTTTCTGTCTTACTCTCTCTCTCTTTCTGTCTCTCTCACTCACACACACAAGCGCTTGAACTTCCGGTGACTTCGTGAGTGACGTATGAAATCGCATAGTGCTTCCTTGGTAGACCTCTGAACGCGAGGACCGGATACGGTCTTTTGAATCTCGTATAACTAAGATGAAGATCACCAATGTTACTCCCCATACGCAGTGACACGAAATATTTCCATCGCCGCATGCATTAATTCCCACGAGCGGGTAGCCATGTTGAGGGGAGGGCTGCGCCGCAGCGCCGTGGCGTAGGTGGCACCCCTGCGGATGCGAGCGAGGCGGAGGAGCCGGCGCCACGCCACGCCGCGGGCCCCGCGCGCAGGGGGAGCGGGCGGAGCCCACCAGCCGAGTGCGGAAGGAGGTCCCGAAATTAGTGCGCCCTCGGAAGGTACGAGAGCGCTCTTGAAGAATGCACCGCATCGAAGGGGGCGGATCCCGAGGACGGAGGTCTCGACGCGAGCTCCTTTGTCCTCGGAAGCGGTGCTCGCCGCCACCCACTATTGATTTCGGCTAGGAGCTCTCGCCCGACTAGACACAGGAGGAGACACTAGCATGGGTTCGTATACCTCGGCATAAATCATGTTTTCAATTATCACGGTTCCTAATACTACATACAGCTGTTGTATGATTCTTCAAGAGATTCAGATGAAAAAATCGTTCTGAGAAACCGCACATCTCTCTGGATTTTAATGGGACGTTGAGTGCTTCATACTTATGTAAGTTTATGTTATTCCTTCTGTTTTTATTTAGTTTAGTTAGTTTGTAGTTTAGTTTGTCGTTAGTGTTTGTGAATCCTTATGTTTTTAGTTTACATGATAGTTTTGCAATACAAGGGATTATGACATAAGATCCTAACTTCTTTGTTTTGACGAAAGATGACTTCAAAGCCGTTTGCTATTGCGAAACTGGCATTAAAAATCCCATATAGCAGAATTTTCAGATTGCAAATATTCCACAAGTCTGTCTCGACCGAGACGTGGTAGCAGGCAGCAAATGGCAAGCATTTAGCAATCGAATTGAAACTAAGGGCATCCAAATTATATCGGATCTTATCAACAATCTTTATTTGAGATTCCCGTATAGATGTAAATGTATGTTAGGTGTCTACGTTTAATGATAAACAATTTGTGTAGAGATTGAAGATTCCAGTTACCTATAATCTTCGTACATTGATTGCTCAACCATTTACACGCTCACCCGTCCACGTGCGTACACTCACGAAGGCACGCTCACCCACCTACTCACCCCTCAGCCAAACACACGTTTCAGCCACATGTGTCTACCGTGTTCTTTACCCCGAAGCCCGGTTCTATTCACGGAGGAAACAAATAGAAAACCCGCGACAAACGTTCGCCGGGGCAAGGGCATAAAGATCCAGCACGTCCGTTAGGTTCAACCGGGCCGTTATTTACAGGGGATAAATTCCGGGGATCTTTGTTAAAGCGGGCCTCGATGATCGAGGGGGAAATAACGCCGCGTGAGAGGCAGTAAAGAAGGCGCTAATCGTCAGGGCGCCACCGCCCCCCCGCCCCACCCCCCGCGCTCGCCGCCGTCAATGTCAACGCCCCCGCCGCGCCGCCGTCGCCATCGCCACCGCCGCCTTCTCCTCTACCGAAACCACAGCACTCGTCACGTCGGACCACGTCTCTCAGTGACTCCATTTCCACTTACAACTTGCAATTGCCAGCGTCAATGTCAGTTTAGCCAAAGGCCTTCTCTGAATGTGGTAAAAATTAAAAGATGAAATTTCAATTTCCCTTTCAACAAAGTCTTCTTTAAATAAATTATTATATTAATAACAAAATGAACACATATTCATGTAATTGAACATTAGAAAGAAAACTTGGTACTAGGTGATATCATATATATATATATATATATATATATATATATATATATATATATATATATATATATATATTCGTAATATTAGTTTATTAATTGAGAGTTGGTGATGTTTAAAATACTCCTATAGTTGTTTTACGAAATGTTGATTAGCCCAGCCAAGGTTTAACAAAGCGAGAAATTTTATGTAGCAAGTTTATGCATTATTGCGAGATATATTGTGTACACACAGCTTTCAAACTTCCGCAATGAATAAGATCTGAAACCGTTCAGAGAATAAAGAGTACATGTCACAAACTCGACAACGTTCATGAGAACGTCGCCATCTAAACCATCCACATAAATCATTCGCTGACCGTCGCCACTTCCCTCACCAATGTAAAGTTTTGATTCTCTTCCACATCATCCGTCGCCGTCTCCTCAACACCTTCACCGATACGTCCCCACCACCACACTGGTCCTCGCCGCCTCCGCCTGCACCGCGGCTATTTATAAACCGGCCCAGCCGGCCCGCGGCGCCACCTCGCGGTGGCCGCGAGCGACTGGCGCGGGGCGGGGGCGGGGCGAGGGCGACTCGGCGGGAGCGGGCGGGGAAGGGAAAGGAGACTCTGTGTCTGCGGCGAAGGCGATAGTGACGGTGACGGCAGCAGTGGCAATGAAGGTGCGTGATGGCAAAGGTGGCGGCGGTGATGATGTTAGCGGTCGTGGTAGTAGCTGCGGCAGAGATAGCACTGAGGTAAAGGTTAAGGTGTTGGTGACAATAGCGGCGAAGATGACTGTGACAGTAGAAGCGGTGGTGACAGAGGCGATGGCAGTGGTGGCGGAAGCTGTGATGGCGGGGCGGTGGTGACGGTTGTGGGGCAGCGGGTGGCGGCGGGGGCGGCGGTCGGCCGCAGAGGAGGTAGCTGTGGCCGAAGTAGTACCAGTGGCGGTGGTGGAGGTGGTGTCGGAGGCGCCGGCGGCGGCGGTGCAGGGGGCCTTGGCGATCGGGCCGAAGAGCTGGCCTCCGCGCCTCGCCGCTTCGGCCGCGATAACACTGCGGGAGAACTCTCCTGTGAGCGCGGAAGCGAACCGGATTTATGAGCAGCATCCAGGCCAAACCGGCGATCAGTTGCTGTAGATTTAGAACTTTGTAGCCATATCGATGCGTCCATCAGGTATAGTTGAGTGTATGCGAAGAAGACAAACTGTTATGGTTAATACCAATGTCCTTCAGATGAGTTGAGTTCGACGTCTTGGCAAACAGTTCATGCAAAGTGATTCACACTTTGTATTATATTGTATAGGAAAACAAGAGAAGTCTGCAAATAAGAAAATATTTATTTTTGTATTAAGTGCCTGAAATTATTTTTTATTGCACGATCGCGGTTGGGAGTTTCTTGCCGAGACCCATAGGTCGAAGCAAAAAACAACAATCGAGATGGTGAAAAATCAATAATTTCGCCCATGGAATTTAAACATATTTTACGATCGTATAAAAATGCTTATATTACAAATAATGATTTGTTTCTCCACCCTTCATGTTTCTTTTTTTCCAAAGGAAGTTTCACTTCTTTAATGATTGTTTAAGATAAGGCCGTTGCTTCCCAACATAAAGTAGTGGTTAGTGGGGCATTGTTGTTCCATATGAGTTCCTATGCTGTAACTTCTACATCGTAATTATGAACTGAATTGAAAATGGATAAAACTGATTTTGATATTTTACAAGAGTTGCACTATCGAATTTATTACCCAAATAATTCCTAGGGTACTTACAAAAAGAACAACTATCAGTTAAGAAATTAGTGTACATCTAAACGACGTGTTACGAATTTCATCATAAAATATTTTGTGTTCATGTTGCCAACGAATGATGTATTAAGAGTTAAGTATATAAATGGAAATATAATTATTTAAGTGGAAATATATAATTATATTAATCTCATATATTTTAAATTCGTGCATTCGTTGTAATACATGGAATATTTCAAACGTATTAAATTCTCCAAATTTTAATTGTAGATTTGTAATACAGATTATGTATTATGTCGTATATAATTTACCAAGCAATAAAACTCCATCTTCCCAAAAAATGATACTACTTCCTTTACCATCGATTTGTTGTTGGGCGATGGTAGTGGAATGCTATTGACTTCCGATTCTTGAACAAACTTAATTCATTTACATTTTGAGGAAATTTTAATTTACAAACTCGCACGCACGTAGCCATGAGATTTCGATACAAAATATTATCTTCTGATAATTTCTTTTCATTACTATTGTTATTGTCATGGTGTCAAAAATCCCTTTTAGCTACAAAACTGCTAAAGCCAATGAAACTGTGCTGCTAAAGTAATAGTGTTAGAAACACTTCAAGGATCACGTATGTGAATATCTCGTGCATTGCTGACTCTCAAAATACGAAGTAAATCAGCGACCCTTTTCTTAAGAACTAAAAAATATATTCTTGTAACATTTCAGACATTTACGTCCATTAAAAGCAATCTGAATAACGAGGGTCCGGTGTAAGCTACTTTGGTTTCGAAAGTACGAGTGAAGTTGGATACACGAGAACCGCTTGTCGTGTCCCCGGCTGCCGCCCGCCAACGCGCCGCCGCCCGCGCCATCTCTGGGCTACGCGGCGAACTGCCCCGCAGCGCTCTTGCGTAAGCCAAGCGTGCATGGGCCCGGGCGCCGCGTCGCGCGGGCGCTCCTGCAGCTGGGTGTAATTTAGCGAGCCCGAACGGGGTAAAAACGGATCGGATAACGAGCCGGCAAAGCCTCCACGAAAAAAAACGGACGACCCGCACCGGACGATGACAGCGGGATAGACGGCGAGATTCTAGGAGGAAACAGTCGAGGGACGGGGACGAGAGAAAAATCGAGAACAATCGCCCCCACATCGCGCCGCTCGAAAGAATAAAACCCGCCGACGCCGCCCGCGATTCTGTCGCTGGCGCCCCGTCGATGCTCGCCGGGCTGTGAATTTCGGATGCAAATCAATCCTCGGGTTCTCCCGGGTAATTTATCCGGAGCCTCACGTCCGTGCCTTCGTTTCGATTAGCCATTCCGCATAAATATAGGACGTAAAAGACACACACAAACACTAAACCTATTTTAGAAGCTCAATAGACCACAAACACTTAAAGGGAAAAAAAGGCACGATAAATTTAAACCCGAGTCGGGCGAGCGTGTTTCAGCCGCCAGACGCAAATGGGTCCTGCCTGCGCATACATTACCGCTCCCGGCTGCCTCCCCTCTCGCATCCGCCCCCTCCTCCGCACGCCGCCCCCGCAACAATCCACTGCGCCCCGTCACCACGCGTATGATCCCCGCCATACCTCGCGCCCGTGCCCCGCTCCCGTGGCCCTACCCTAGCGTTACGCCGTCCCCGCCCCTCCCCGCCCCACCTCCATTTTCCCCCGCATTCCTCCCTTCTCGCAGCGACCCGCCGACTCCGCCCTCGCTGCACGCCCGCCCCTGTCCTCGCGCGCATGGGTCTACCCTACCGCTACGCCAGGCCGAGTCTTCCCCGCCCCGCCCCTATTTTTCCCCGCATCCCCCCTTCTCGCGACGACCCGCCGACGCCCCCACGCCGTCACACTGAAAGCGCCTGGGGGCGACGCTAACTGCAATTTATCGTTCTCAGATGGCTCGCAGCTTCGGCGCAGGCGGGCAGGTGCCCAGGGCTGCCGCTCGCTCCGCCACTAGCACAGTAGCGAAAGCTTACGTGTTCTTGCCGCTGTCGGAGATACCTATTAAATTTTATATCGAAACTCGAAGCGTAATCGTAAAGCATGAATCATTAACTTTCCGCGAGCGCTCAAATTGCTGGAGTAACATGACGAACGCGGTGCTTTTATCGTCGGGTTTGTGACCGTGAAACCGTATAAGACGCGCGGGTACCGCGGTAACTGCTAGATGGGAAGGCAGCAGTAGGTTTCGGTATGACGACGGAACGATGGCGGTAAGCATTGTGGGGACGATGAAAATGGTAGCAAGACCCAAACAAAACGAGCAGCACGAGGAATGTGATAGATATAGCGAGATCGAATGTAAAGCGAAAGAAATGTTCCGTTCTGAAGAGTGAATATGCAAAATTACTTAGACAAAGCAACGGTAGAAAGAATATTTCGAAAGGTGGTTAGCCATAAGCAAAAGGCGAGTGAAATACACCAAATGAAAAATTGCAGATGATGCAAAACGCGTGGCGTTTGGTGCCGAGCCAGAGAAGAGTAAGGCGATAGGCGAACGAAGAGGAAACAACACAAGAGGCAGAGAAAATTCTATCAAACCATACGTGGTGGGAGAAAACTACTAGTAACTTAAACAAGGCAGGTAATAAAAAAAGTAAAAGAGTGTCATCAAGAAAAAAGACACAATACTTTTCCTACCAGTTTTCTACTTTAATATTTCTTGTTAATTTTTGGCATATTTGGAAGCAACTAGCCATATATTAGCGAATACATTAATAATAGTTCTCTCAGTTCACTTCAGTTCATTTTGCAGCCATTTTTTCAGTTACTTTCAAGATTCAAGTATGGAACCATTCAAGCAATTTTCGTGATTTCTTTCTTCCATTGTTAATATTTTCATGAATGGATATAATATTTTTGTACAGAACATGAGAGCGGTATTCTTTTCCATTCCCGTATTCTCCGCTGAACGTATTTACTTAGACGTACAAAACTTATTTTCTAAACCAGGCATTCCCAAACTTTTTCTTGCCTCGATCTCTTTTAAAAATGTTTGCTTCAGCAACCCTCTTGCATTTTTCTCTATGATATGAAGTGTGCGATATAATCGTTAAACAATAATTACATATGCACAATTAACAAAAAATAATTCTTCACCCCAATACTTTCGCAAATATCTCGATTTCAAACAATCAGAGATACTTCTGCTTCTAAACAGCTTAGTTTCTAATATTCTATTTTAAGGAATGATTGCAAAATGCAGTTTATGTTTGGCATTTTTTTAAAGAGCTGACCAATACATTTCTGCAGTCCGTATTGGGGAGAATTATTTCCAGCGCGATATATAGCAGGTAGTAAAGTTTAGAAGATGTGATATATTGTCTTGAGTTTTCTAAGCATCCGAATGATGAATATGAAAAAATGGGAACGAACTTGTAATTTATTATTTGATGTTTTATAGCTTTATATCAACAAAAAAGTTAATTATCAATTTCATTTAATACTCTTTTGTATTCAATGGGATCTTGATTTTTATTATACCGATCACTTTCTAGTTCATATTCGGCTATTGATCCCCAGTCGACCGCTTAATCTTCATTGACCCCCTTCAAAATTTCATCGATCCCCAAGCATCGATACCGACTGCGCTGGGGACCTCTGTTCTAAACAATGACCAGTAAGGATTTAATGTTCCGATTATAATATTATATAAGTTTTTATTGCCCCAAATTTGTTCAGGGACAATACGAAGACTAACGAACGTTATTTATGATTGAGTCAGTCTGAGTTCTCACAACGAACAACGCTAGACTATTATGCAAAACTAAACATATCAAAATTAAAATAAATTTTCACAAAAGTACACCACATATAATGTCAAATATCAGCCTCTAGCTTCCAATGAACTTATTTATAGAGCATATTTTGGAATATAAAAATAGCGATCTACTGTTTTGATCGGAATTATGATGACATAACTGCGATATGAGACTTTTGTTTTTTGTGAGTTTTGTTATTGCGAACCGTGAGTTTTTTTAAATAATTACAATGAATTTTGCAGTGAGTATAATCACAATCGAGCATAATACTACAAACTTTTCAATATTAGCTTTGATTTTGTTATCAGCGATCCAATGTTAAATACCAAAAGCCCCTTTAAGCGGTATATGCATTTTCTTTTTTCCTGCTTTCCTCGGAGCAAAGGCGACTCCCAAAGCCTTCGCTTTTCTCGGGCCTGAGTAGGAAGGTGCGGGATTATTACTGCATGCGAGGAACTGTGGTTCAGCTGTGCTCGTAAACGTACGAATAAACGATCGCATGAATGCACACCGCTGTTCTGACTTGAAATGAGCATCAACGCAACAGAACACGCATGTCAAAGACATATAGTGGAAATTGCAAATTTGGTAAGAATGGTGGAATGGCTGTAAGAAAAGAGATCGTATCTAGCACGGTAGTGCGGTCTTGTTAATATTCAGTTCACGCCAAGTATTTGTACATTCAAATAAATAATGAATTGTTCTATGTAGTATAAAGTACGTGGGTCATTCAAAATTTAAGAACAAACAATTTTAGTACAGAAGGCAGACTATTAGAACTTTTGTAAGTATTAGTTGGCAACCTTGCGAAGAGTGTTATCCATCTGTTCAATTAATATTTTAGTAAGTATAACATCTAAAGTTTTTGCTACGACGGCCTCTTCATTTGATGAAAGTACTTTTAAAGATACCGTTCTGGAATCCCATTTTTTTTATTTTGGGTTGAACAAATAATAAGGCCATCAAATAATAAGGCCATCATGAGTTTTTACACGTAGGTGGAAAAGTTTAGAAGTGGCAGCAAAAGGTTGACCAACGGGCACCATTCTGTAATTCAGCAAAAGTGTCAACCTCGACATTAGAATCTGTTACTGATTCACATACATGGGCAGACCGTCGACTTACAGTTAAACAAATTGCTGAAAAAGTGTTGACACAACTCATTTCATCACTCAAAACTAACTGAACTACCGTAACACTTCTGCAATATGGGTTCCAATAGTCCTTACTGTTCATCATAACTTGCATTTGCACTGAGTTAAAAAACTGTTTCAATTTCGAAAGAGACGGATATTTGGACGAGATTTGAATATGTGATGAAATTTGGATACATGATTTTGAGCCGAGTCCAAGCGTGCAGTGGGAACGCCCAGAATCGCTTGTCCTTAAGAAATTCAAAACGCAACCATCCGCTGTCAAGGTCACGTTAATCATCTCTTGGGGTGCCTGTGGTTCGATTTTTTGTGATTTGTAGAAGCAAACTATCTAATAAGTTTGAGAACAAAGTCAAGTCATCGCTGAACAGGACATGTCGGGGAAGGCAGTGTAAAGCGTTCTTCTTGTTTAAGGCAATGCTCGACCTCATACAGTACAAATGACCCTGAAAACTATCAGCAGAGTTAATTGGGAGCTCCTACCACTTCCTACATTTCAATTTAAATCCAAAAGTTTTTATACTTCTAATAATAAATTGTATATTTTTAAATGAAAGCGATTTGACCTTTCTCTCGACTTGGGCTCTCATTTCCGTCTATATACCTCCGAGATCTTCATATTTACAAAATAAGTCTACATGAGAAGAAAGAACGGGCGAAAGGGGTAAAAATACAAAAAACGATGCACCTCTTTGTTGCACTCCCAAACAACGTCAACCCTAATTGAAAATGTGACCTGGATAAAGAAGCATTCTGCCCCGAATGTGTGCTGCAGCGCCCCTCGTAATTCGCTCCCGATGTCCTGTCCGGCAGAAGGGCCGCGGGCGAGGGCGTGAACGAGGGCGTGGAGGGCGGAGGGCGAGCCGGCGCCAGGCGGGCGGGGCGGGCCGGCGGGCGGGCCTCTCGCCCGCGGGCTGACGTCTTTGTCCGCCGCCCCCGCCGTCGCGCCGCGGGGCCCGGTCCATTTGTCCGGCCGCCGCCACCGCCGCCTCAACTCCCATGGTTAAAACATGACGGACGCCGGTCTGACCCCGCCGCCGCCGCCGCTGGCCCAAGACAGCCCTTTAACCAGCGGAGGGGGCGCGGCTTATAAACTGCCCGAATATGGAGTGGCGCCCGAGGGCGCCGCCATAAATCAACCGCGCCTGGCCGCGCCCTTCGCCTCCGTATGCTACCGACGTATCGAAACGCGCGTTATCGGGCAAGTATGCACGCTTCGGCGATACCTGCGATAGGGTGGGCCGTTTTAAGACTCCCCCTGGGAGAAATGTGTTCCTACACATGCATCGGACAGGAAGTTTGGGGGGGGAGGAAGTTCTGGGGAAATTATTTTAATGCAAACAGTTCGCAGATTTGTTTTTGTATTCATGAAAGGTACATTTCTATTCTCAACAAATTTGTAGAGATATTTTAGATATAATTTCCAAAAATCAAATGCAAGGTCTAGCTGTTTTTAATAATACTAGAGTTTACAACAGCAAACGATACTCTTGTATCGTCTTCCAGAGATATATCCATAAGAGGATGCTCGCAACAATGTACAAGACAAAATACCTCGCTTCTCAGATAAAACCAGGAATGATCATTTGAGTGTTAATGTGGAATACTTCGTGGATATCCTTCCCCACTACCTTATCGAAAATTACTTGCGAGCTATGTGAGTAGACAAAAAAGATTTCGACTTAAATCGTATTTTTTACTCATGAAAACAAATGGCGCATATTTGACAAAATTCAATAAAACAGGGTGATTTCCATTGAAACAACAGCCTAACTTCTTCCGGGTGACTGTAGCCCTTTTTCTACGTGTTAAGAAAAATATGTAAAACAAAAAAGTAGTATTTTTATTATTTTCTGAATTGAAACAACTGCTCCCAACTGAGGAAACGCAAGTATACGTAGTTGTTCCCATTTGTTACGGGTAAGCAAAAATGTTATGAAAAAATGTACCTAGTCGCAGGGTCCGAATCTGATACTCGTGATGAGTGTCCCTATTGTTGGGAAAGTTGTCCCCAGAATAGTCTACAGGACTGGTGGAGGGTGAGTTAGTTTTACCACGTCTTGAAAAAACATATTCCACGCAGTTTTTGATATCATGAAAATTTCGTGAGATATTGAAATGTCTCATGTTAAATTGACAACAAACTGTGTAAGTTGTGTGAATCTTATGCTTTCATTCGATGTATCGCATAGATAGGAATATCGAATATATCTAATAGCTCACTTCATTTGTTTTTTTCTGTAACTGTAATTGCATATTGTTTGCCTATACAGAATGAGTCAAAAAACTGAAAGAGTGAATTTTTTAAATGTCGGCGCGTTCAGCGAATAGGGGACTTAAAAACATATTCAATAAACTCGAAGTAGTTGTAATCACGAGGATTGTGAAATATTCAAGAGATTTTCTTTCATGAATAATGTTCATTTATTTTCCCAATATTTTAGCTTCGAAAGAACTCAAGATGGTCCAAAACTCGGTCCAACTCGGTCCAAAATGAAAAGAAAATAGGAAAGAAATAAATTCCAATCCTGAAAATAAAGGATATAAAATCGTTAGCCGGAAGTAAAAAAGCAGGAAAGATATAAAAAAGAAAAAGAACGGAACTAAAATGTAAGAAAATTACGAACGGAAAGGAGAAGTAAGAAATGAAAAGAAGAAGAAAGATGTAAATGCACGGGAAAGTAAAAAGAATACAGAAAAATAAGAAGTTGAAGAAAGAGAAAGGGGAAAAACGAACAAAGAATAATTTCCGCGCGGAGCGTTCTCTGGGTGGGGGTGGGGGTGGGGTGAACGGGCGCCCTCCAGCTGAAGGGCGGGGGCGAGCGGAGTGCGCGTTCCGATCGGCCTGTGAGGCGCGGCATATTCAGCCCACGATAAACAGCTTTTTGCCAGCGCTCTTGGGAGGGAGGAAGTGAGCGGGGGCGAGGGCGGGGCGGGGAGGCTGCGCGCTTCCGCTGCGCTTCGCCCGCCCGCGGCGCCGCCGGAAGGAATCAAAGAGCGCTTTGCGCCCTTCGGAGGCCGGAGGCGCGAGCGCAGCGGAGGCGTGCGGCGCATGCAAATGGGCAGAGCACGCCTCCGCCACTGCAACCCTGGTGCACTCCATTTGCGCGAAATTCATCGCGGTGGTGGGGGCACATGTGGATTTTCTTTTCGGACACTCGTGCGTGAAGATTTATCGACTATGAAATGTCATCACAAAGCACAAATAGCGCAAGTTAATCGGAAGTCGATATAGTTTTCAATTTACTACATTCATTATGAAGCCTTTATTTGTTTATACTAAGTAATTTGTTCTTTTATTACTTTCTTAAAGCTCTCTTTTAAACAACTTGATCAGCAACCACTGTGATTGTTTTAACGGGGGGGGGGACCTTTCGAGCCGAACCAGCTACGGTCCTTCAGCTTTGGCGACTTCGGCAATCCAGGCCGGCAAGTTACTTACTTGATATATGTCACTTAGGTCAATAGCAAGGAACCATCTAAACAACGAATTAAATTCTCTGTCATAGCAATGTATGTTAAAATTCTGCAACGATTCCAAAAGTTTTCAAAATTCCAACCGTTCCAAATTTGGCATTGCTATTAAACCACTACTATGTGCTCTCGATGGCCGTTGGTTGGTGCAGCATGATGTGCTATATTCCAGGAGATATCGATGTAGTACATCTTGCAAAGTTCTGCTTACTTCAGAAAGTGAAACGAAAATTTAGTTTACATCCTATTTGCTTTGAAATTCACTGACATTTCTATAGATAATTAAATTAATAATTAACGCATGAAATTGTTTGAAACCAACGTCAACCATAGGCAAGGTTAAAGGATAATGGCAGTTCCTAACTTTTTCAAGATAAATTTTATTTTAAAAAGAATTTCAAGAAAATTGTGAAAATTCACAAGGGCTTCATCTAAAGTGTCCCCCCAAAATAAAATTTCTTGATAATCTCTTAATGATTTATTGATGAACGGCAGAACTAGATGACACTTACAATGTATTTGCCAATCTTAACCTTCTTTCTGACAACACTAATACATCTTAAAGTTCTTACTTTGAAGTGTGCGAAGTTACTCCCCAAAAGAAGCTTAAACACTGTCTTTAGGACCGAAAATGGGAGACCATATTTTTGAGGCGATTTCCAATACTTTTCTACCCTGTGCTATAGTACATGGAGGAAAAATAAAAATGTATTTCACATCCTCTGGTTTTATTTAAGTACTCTGACGGTTAATTACTCGTCTCTGTTCTCGCTCCGCCTCGCAGTTAATCTTTAGGCAGCGTCTTTAAAGAGTAGTTCAATAAACTTGAAACATAAATAAGTACTTGAAGTTTGATTTAACATGAAATAAGTAGTTGAAGTTTGATTTAAACAAAATACGATAAAGCAGAAACGTGTCTTGTGGTTCACTCAATCAAATGCGATGACCATTGGCAAAACACTCCAAAAAATCAAACTCTTCCTCATTGGGAATAGAATGCGTAGGTTTCCTAAGTACTTGGATTCCACAACGTGCAACTTGTCCATGTAGAATTTACTTCATAATGTTTTATCAAAATAAATTATTTAAACTTCTCACTGCTCAAAAAATGTTTACTCGACCATAAAAATTTGAAAGTTTGCCAAATTTAATTAAATATTGCAACAATAAAGAATAAAAGAAAAAGAGCTAGCAAAATCGATATTTCAGTAGTAACCACAAACGTCATGTGAAGGAAATACAAAAGCGAATTGCTGTAACTCACCACGACAAATGCTCCCCTCCCTTTGGAGAACTGTAATCCCGCGAAAAGGTTTTCAACCATTGTCTTCGACCTGAAACAATGCGGAGGGTTAGTACCAAAACAACTCACTTGCAAGCACAGCGTAAACAACTTGAAGGGTCTACGACTGCGGCATTTGCAGGGCTTCCTGCACCCGGGTGCGATTCCCATTGTCACCCTAAGACTACAATAGATTACGCAACGCGCCGCCGATCACACACAGCCCCACGCACGGCCCCTCCTCCGGGGCCCTCAAGCGCCTGGAGAAGATTCGCCGTGCGGGGAGGCCGGCCGCGCCGAAACAACGGCGTCTTAAGCGACACGCTACAGCTCGACGAGTTACTACACGCCTCCAAACCCTCCCAACGAAAACATGGACAAGAGACGTAGAAAAAATTAATACCGAGAGAGGACATAGACAAAGCTAAGAGAAGGGAATAAAGCTTACATTCACAGACGTTCGTGATATTTTGTGTATATATTTTTACCTGAAAAACATATTGTGAAAATTTCCAAGCGTATTATTGAGAAAAATTATTTTAAAAAAATATTACTTGAAGATGAAATAGTAAACTTCACATTACTGCTTTATTTAATTAAGCGGTCTGCTCTAGAGTGAAAAAGAACGTGTGTTTTTTGTACTTTTATATTTTACTTTGTTTCGTTTCTCACAAAACGGTGACATTACATAAGTACCGGTTTAAATATTTCATTAAAATTTCTCGAAGTTTGTTTTTGATTGTATTCGGTTGGATGTGATAATGTCAAAGTGACAAGTTAGTACAATAAACGCACCGCCCTGAATATATGCTGCCTTATGGAGGAGTGATACCTCAAATGAACTCTGTCTTGAAGAGGCATCAGTTTCGGGGAGTGAAGCGAAAGGAGCCCCATGAAGGGGGCGGGCTGTGCCTGGGCGCCGCGTCGGGACAGTAGCATGCGCCATTACCCTCGCGCTGCCGGCGCTCAGCGTTGCCTCGCTCTATTCTGTCCCTGCGCATTCTGCTTCGTCTCGCCCCGCTCCGCTCCACTCCTTCCACCCCTCCCCGCCACACCCCGACCCGCCTCATCCCTCTTCACCTCGTCCCGCCCCGCCTCTCCCCGCTCCACTTTGGCTTGCCCCACCTCTCCTCGCCTCGGCTCGCCACGCCTCGACCCAATTTATCCCGCGTCGCTCTCCCCGCCCGCTCCACTCCTCTCTCCAACACTCCCAGCCCTCCCAACTGCTTTCTTCTTCTCGCCCTTCTCGGCCTTGTCACTCTCCGCTCGCATCTACCCGTTCGTCAACTCCCGCCCCACCTGTCCCTGCTCCGCTACTCCCCACTCTCCGACCCACTCAGTGTCGTCCAGTGCCGTCCATCTAAGTTCAGCCCCTTCAAAATTCTCCGATTTCCTACCATTCATCTCGATTACCTCCCTCCATCCATTCTGTCCTCCTCCGCTCTCCTGATCCGAACTTCCCGCTTCGTCCACCTCACCCCGGCCTCCTCCTTTTGAGTGAACTTGGACCCATCCCCAAACATCACTTTCCGTCTAGGCTATTTTCTCCCCCTCCCATGTTGCCGCATTCCGTCTCGCTTCACTCCGCCCGATTTCGTCCCATGCCGTTCGGCCTCTTCAGCTCTGCTTCAGTCGACGTCAGACCAGAGCACTATTCAAATTGGTCTATCTGTACTACCCTGTTACTTCGTACAACGCCATCCCACTATACTTCCAACACCAATTTGCTTCGCTCCGTTCCGCTGTACACTACCTTCATCCACCTCTCTAGATCTCAATCTGCACCACCTCCTTCCATCCTATCTTAATTTGTGACTCTGTTTTCCTCAGTTTCATTTCCCTTCATTCGACTGTTTTCTCCATTTACCACAGTCTCTCTTAATCTTTAATCGTCAACTGCTATACTCTCTTAACCAGTCCACCACATTTCGTCCCTTTCTTTCTCGGGCCGATTTCATACCTTCTCTTCACAACTCTCACCTATGTCTGCCTCGATCCACACATTGTTTTGACTGGCCTCACCGTCTCTTGACTCTCTCTCTCTCTTCGCCTTCTCCCTCTTCATCCTTCCCTCTGCTTCCCTGCTCCGCTGCGCCCCTCCCTCTCACGGCGATTTATGTGGGCACCGGCTCCACTTAGCAGCGGCCCGACCTACCGGCACCCCGCCCCATCCCCGCCCCCCTTCCCCGTCCCCGCTACTGTCCTCGCCCCGTCTCCGTCGCGTCGGCCGCGCGTTCCTCCGACTCGCGCAGTCGGCAAGATCGCAAAGCTGGCGCGAAATGCCTCAATCGTTAAATTGAAAAACCAGAACTGGCTCAGCAAAGTTTTAATTTCTAATAGATTCATTCTTTATAATTAGTTCTTACCCCAAAAATATACGGCACTGTTATTTTTTGTCGAAAGAAATAATTTATGATTACATAACATTAATTTCTCGATTTTCAGTGGTGTAAAACAAATTTTGTCTCAGTGAATAAGGACGATAATTCTTTTCTGAATTATGCAGAATATTTCAGAATATAATTTTATTACAGACCTCTGGTGCATGTAGAGAGTCGAAAATACTCCCCTTTCCCAATGAACATGTGACGCCAAATTTCATGTAACGACATTACACATGTGACATTTGCCCCTGATTGGTAGACAACCCATTATGCACTGGTGTTTCGCAGAAAATGTCCTGATACATTTCACGAACCTGCCGAAGACCAATGAATGATCAGTCAGGGGCAAATGTCATAGGTATGACTCTATGAAATTTCCCATGTAATGCTCATTGGTAAAAAGTCACTTTCGATCCCTCTACTTGTCTTATAAGTTAGTAACATTTATTCTGAGATACCTATAAATATCATATTATAATTTTATTCACATATCACAATAACTTAACATGGAAGATGTGTAACGTACTCTTGCAAACGAGAGAGGAAGAGTGCGAATATTACACATAAAAAATTAAAAACGAAAACTAAATTTCTACTTTGACGTTTCTACGTTTCCTATCGTAAGTTTCTGGTACTGAAACCTACGTTTCCTATGGGAAGATTCTGGCACCAAATACCCTCAGCATCTCTGAGACAACCTTTTGATCTCACCTTTAATTGCAGATGCAATGTTTTTCTGTGCCCAATAGAGCATCGTATGCAGTAAGTTGTTCATCTACTAAATTTATTACTTATTGACATCTTTGAACGCCACAGGCACGCGTATGAGAATGTGCTTGTAAATGATAATGTGTCATTAAAGGCAAAATACCTTTGTAACGACTGAATGATAAATTCTGTGGTGATAGCAGATATATTGTAGTATTAATGTGAGTTAGGAAATAATCATCCACAACAATAACAGTTATAATATTTATTACAACATCCCGAAGATAACTTTTGGGAAGCACTTTTTCTATCTCCCGTGGGTCTTTAACACGGAGAAGGAAAAATGAAAACATAACATCAAGTATGGGATCATAAAGGAAATATAGAAAAAAATCAGAGATAAAAATAATTAAATAACAAATACATTACAAATAAATATAAATTAAAAATTACTTGCTGCTCAAGCAGACTAAATTATGTTTTCTAGTTTGACTTTCCCCCTAATCAAATACAGGTATCTTAGCTGTTCAAAATTGATACATTAAACGTTATCGTGACCTCCAATTGCATTTTTTTAATTATCTTGTTCGATTCACTCTACTATTGTAACAACATTGTACGTGTAGTATTGTTTGCATGTACTGAAAAAACACAATGCAAAGTTCTATGATAAGCGTCTCGGAATGGGAGTAGAATATCCCACACAGTTCAACATGTCTCTCACTAACGTAGACACAATGCATGTGAAAGCAATAACAGAGTCAAGGAAACGCACACTCCATCCTGAGAATATTTTTTCGAATTTCAGATGAGAAAAATCAACATACCTATTAATATCACCACTAATTCACACGCAATGTACCAAACCAGTGAGCTAGAGAAAAGCAGACAGGGAAAATTTCCGAAGAAATAAATTAACCAGTCCTGATAAAGCAGGAATGATTTCGTAAAATAATTTCGTCGCCTATCACAACTATTGACATTAGCTCCATTCATCAACACCGGTGTCATCAACTTCCGTTATTATATCTCGTTTGCTCGCAATTTTCAACTTAAAGAGGTCAGGGTAACCAGACCTGACGACCCCTGTTCCCTCATTTGGAAATAATTGAAACCGCTGGGGGCAATAATGATTCGCACCTTAAAGCAGCATCGCCCCCACTGCGCGTCGCCCATTCGTTTTCCAGGGGCGCAATTAGGAGCGGAGCGAGAGAGTGATCCGGGCTCGAACCCGCGCCGACGGCGGGATCAGGGTAATGAAGTCGCCGGCGCCATTTAAATAATTGTGCGGCCGAGGTAATTGCCGGCTCCAGCGGCGGGCGGCTGAGCCCGGTCACGTGATTAAAAGGGGCGGACGCCGCGCGGGGGCCTCGCGGTCAGCGCTAGCGGGAGGGGATTCCCCGCTGTAATTAGGTCGGGTCACGTGGTGTCGACGGTGGCCACCCCGCCGCCAGCCGTCAGAGCTGTTTGGGACTTGAAATGTTTAGTTCTCGTCGATGGGAACGGGCTCGACGTGGCAAAATATTTTGAAGATTGTTTTCCCAGCTGGTAATTACAGTAAAACTAACTACACACGAATTTATGAATTATGAATATATCTATTATCTGAATATTTTTTTACGGTCCTCATTAAGTTCTCTCGCAAGAATTGATGTTCCAAAACTATTTTTCATTTCATTACATCCTGATAAAGAATTTATTCATCACAAAAGTACGATTATGCTTGAGTTGAGAATTAGATCTATGAACCAATGAAACATGAGAGCGACAGATGGTTCAGAAATTTTTTTAGTTATACAATAAAGAGTTTATTGGCAAATGCATCATCATAGACAAAAGGTATCAAACGTGAAATTTTTGTTTGAAAATCGACGCAAGATGGTGTGTTATTCTACATAGACCTTCTTTGAACGAACAATTATGTAACAATCACTAAATTGATTTGATTACAGGACACATGGCATGAAAGAAGTTCGTACTAAATATTTTGCGCGCAGAATCCTTAAAAAAGTTACTTATACATGTTTTTCATGCGTGTACAAATGTTTTCGTTAAATACATTTCTTAGGAATTCTATACCTGTGACTTTCTGCAATATGTAATTATAATAAATCAAACTTTGCGCATGGTTCAATATTGGATTATAATAAGTTCTATTGTAACATGCAGCTCAAAAATATGAACAGCGAAGGATTAAGTTAGATCGGAATATCCTTATCTTATCTGTTCTAATGTGGTATCTTTATTTTATTGGAGCATAAAAGACGTATGAATTAAGATTTCGATGCATTTTGCAGGTACTATCAAAAAAACACAAATCTAGATTTGGTCATTGAGAATTTGCATTCTTGTTATTAATTGTACCCATTTAATAATTGGTTTTCTCAATATGATCATTAATAAATATGCGTATTCGTCCTAGAAGCAACCGTAATTGCAAAGTAAATCTATCAATTCTGAGCATTAAAATTGAATAAAATATATGTCAAGTTCCTAGCGTAACTAGTTTCTGCATCGGGACTATTCCAAATAAAAACCACTAAGCAACAGACTGCAACAAATAAATGTAATGCAAAACCCCAATTTTAAAGCAAAAATCCTTCCAACACCAACACCAATGCCACAAAGAGAAAATTACGTTTAAAACATCATTCTCTTTCGAATTTAATTATGTGAAGCAAAACAAAAAAAGTTGACATTAAGATTCACGGTATTCTATTTCTTTCACATATTCTTGTATTACATACGGATAAAAAATCTGTAGAGCTTCCTTTCACCCCTTTTTCAGGACTATTCGCTCAATGAAAACTCCGTTGTAGGTTACAAATATCATACCCACATTGTACGTTCAATCTCGAAATTACAGAACAAAATGCATTTTTCACGGGCAACCAGACGCGCGGCGTCCATTTCAAAGTATGAACGTCTGTCCGCAGCGTCGCCCCTCGTCGCCCCGCGGCCACTCGCCACACGCGACTCGCGTTACAGTAAACATTCCGCCCCTAATCACTCGCCGCGCCCGCCGCGCTGCGCCCCAGGTGCTGGCGCTGTTTGGGAGGGGGCGCGTCCCCGTCATTACCCGAGCGGATTTTTCAAAGCCCTGTTCATTATTGGAAACCAAATAAATTATTCTATTTTTTAAATCGCCCCGACACCGCCGGCGGCCTCATTGAATTACTTGGTCGATCGACGTGCAGGGAGGGGGAGAGGGTCGTGGATGGTGCGCACTGTCATGCTGTCGGTCTGATGGTGTGATGGGGCAGAATGGCAGGAAATGCGAAGCAGGCTGCGGAGAGATATTTCATCGGTGGATTAGTGGATTATCTTTCTTGAGCCGATAGGCTGAGAATGAGGGTGTATTGTTATAATTAATCATGGGTGATCCTTAACTACAATTTATTGGAAGATGCATATGCAAAGACAAAGGTGTAATTTTTGTATATTAGCTCTATAATCGTCTTGATGCTCTAGGACTGTCGTGTAAATCTACGAAAATTTAATCTGTTTCGTGGCTTATAATTTATTTTTTTCACGTATTGATTTGAAATAAAATTACCATCGCGAAGAAACATGACATCAAGAATCCCTTCATTCAAAAAGAACAACTCTTTTTCTGTAAGCAATTGTGTTTTTAAAATTGTCATCTAAAAAGACGAGAAATTGTGTTATAGATATCGTCAGCTTCGGCAAAAGCTTCTTAGTATTATTATTTTTCCGAATAATTATGATTAACGCACTTTTCTCTCAGCTATTACAACGTTTAAAGAAGTATTCTATCAGAAAATTCCTCTTAAACTCTTCCTTTTCACAACACAAATTGTAGTCCAATACTGAATTAATACTACGTTCGCTTTGTGAGCATTTTTCCTCGAGTTAAAAGAAAAGCATGAAAAATGATTCACACCGGGAGCGATAGCTCAGTGCATCGACTGATGTCACTGCAGCACCTCTAACAGGGAGGTCCTAGGTTGTAGTCCTGACAGCGTTAGGATTTTTGACACTAGCTTTTCAGCTAGGTTGAATTCAGTCGCTGTCTGGAGGAGAATTCTAGCGACCGACAGCTTTGAACGGTAGTTTTCCGTGGTTTCTCCGATCAACACCAGGCGAATGCCGGAGCAGTACCCTACCAAACGAGGTACGGACCGCGCGCGATCTTTCCTTCCTCTTCCTTATCCTATCCTCTCCCACTTACACACACTAACACTAACATGCACTACACTACTACATATTCCAGGAGACCGGTCGGGAGCTTAGAGCTTGTCCAGGCTGGGGCGGTGTCCCGCTGGTGGGAGAATCCTGGTTAGGGAGAAACCGACGGTAGGTCGGCGCCGGATCTCGCCATCCAGCCGGAGAAAATCACCGCCATCCCCCGAGGAAAAACATGCACTACACTTACGGGACTAATGACCAAATCCGTTAATGCGCCCGGATACCCGAAACAATCAATCAAAAATGGTTCACAAGTTATTTATTAAGATCACGACCTATCACCTAAGAAAGTATATTTGTAGTTTGTTCTATCGTACAAAACAAAAGTGGTTCCACCTAATTTATTTCTACAGGGACAGGAAATCAAATAAGTTCGCAAGAAATTTTTGGGTGGACTGAACTAAAAATGATTTATTCATAATCTTATGAAAACCAAATTATGTAAATTTTCAAGAGTTTAATTTAGTGATTACTCATTCAGCTTATCGTAATTGACTTCCCACGTTCGGTATACAAAGGGGTGGTTAAGAAGTACTTCATTCTAAAGAGTAGAGTTAATATTAACCTACTAACTAAACGAATCTAAATTGAATGCACAGCAACTGTGAGCCATGGAAGTCGCGGAAGGACGGAAGGTAATCCTGCCACGCGCCGCGCGCGCCCCTGGCGGCGCGCCATGCACCTAATGGACGGGATCCAGCGTCGTCTTGGCGGCTGTATTAATTAGCACTCGGTGTGATTGCGTGGCCCCGCGCCCTCCCGCCCTTCGGCCCTCCGGCCCTAGAGCCCTCCGGCCGCCCGCGGCGCCGGCGCTCGGTCTTTGCAGAGGCTCGCGCAGGGGGAGCAGTTTTCTTAAGGAATTAACGGGAGTGGTGTTCGGTGTCTTGGCGGAGCACCCGGAGCGGCGACGAGGCCAACGGAAACGGGTCGCAAACCGAAAGACAGGGAGAGGGAGACATGGTGGAAGAGAGAGAGAGGGGGAGGAGGAGAGAGGGAGAGTAAACAACCCACGAAGAAGGCATACTGGAAGAGGTCCAGCGAAAGCGAATATGATGAACCCGCAGCAATAGAAAGTGACACGTTGAAAAGTAGCGTACTTGAATACGGAAAGGCATTATGCTAATAGGTGACAATTTTTTAAATTTGAAAAGAAATGCAAACAAAAGTGTAAAGGGTTGCGACAATAAAATACATTTGTAATGAATAATAGAACGCAGTTCAACTGACTCAATGTTCAATAGTACCTTACGAGTAAAACACAAGAAATATAATAAAATCTTGGAGATCTGTGAAGAATGGTGAATATAAATGAAGGAAATTAATTATATTTAAATATAAGAAAATGCTAATCAAACCGTAGATGTTTATCGAAAGAGATAAAACGCATGTGGGGAAAATGATAGGAGAAAACTATTTCAAAATCACAGGCGGAGAAGCTGCAATAGCGATGTCAATGATTTAGTTGAACGGCACAGAGGGCTGTCACTATTGAAATTTGTTTGGATGGTCTGGGTCTCAATGTTCTGGGTTCGTTCGTAGACAGACAAGATTCGGAAGGATTAAGTGTAAACTCCGTGTTTGGGTTGGCGGCGGATTCCTTGAAATTGTGTTAAGCTGAAACAAAACGATCTCCCCTAAGATCAATTAATTAGAGTTAAAACGTAAGACAAGCGTGTGCAGTAAAGAATTATAAAACAGTTGGAAACTTATATTACTTAGGCAAATCAGCTTACAAGTTGTGTGCTCAGGGTAGAATTATTCTTCAAGGATTGTAATGTGGCCGGAATTATATTCACCCTGAAAATATCGTTGGTGACTGAGTTGTAAACAATGTAATCTGCATTTCTGAAAGAAGTACAAGAATATTTTAATTTTTCGCGTAAAATGTATACAGAGAATTGCAAACTTGTAGAAAATTGACATTCATATTTTCTTGCAATGTTTTGGGGATACTTTTAAAAGTTTTTAAAACATCGCTTGTCTAAATAGCAGTTCGTCCATATTCACGCCTAAATTGTAGGGACATTTTTTCTACAAATGATGTAATTGTGGGAGTGGTGAACTAAAAACGTTTTACTGTATATAAAGCATAAATCTCTACCCTAAAATCCATGATATATATCACTACAATGATAGTGTGAAGACTTGAAGTTAATTGGTTACGAAAATGATGTTTTGTTACTCTTAACCTTTTTATGGGATAACGGAAGCAATTAGTTAATAAAATGAATGAATTCTCGCGAGTTCTTTAAAGCACTATTATGATGATTATAAATAATACAATGGAGAAGGAGAGCAATTAAGTTAAATTCAATGAAATGGGATAATTTTGTTGAAAAAATGTTCATCTAAAAATGTTAACAAAAATGAAGAAGCGTTTCACAAATTACTTTTTAAATATCAATACAGAGACAGTACTTTCAAAAATTTATGTAACATTTCTATCATTTCATGCCACCTAATACTCTAATAAAGGACAATGTGTACCTTGGAGACACACATCAGAAATCTATACTACAACTAGTTTTTTCTACCTCCCTCATGTAATACATTTCTCTCATATAATACAAGAAAATAATAAATATTTCCTATAGAACATTTTCCCATTAAAATTAATTAAAAAACGAAGTTCTACTTAGACAAACGGGCTTCACAGTACAATTTTCCATCAGCAAAACGAGATGTCTCATCCAAAACTCCAGGCGGAATACTGGCAGCGGACAATGCTATCCACTTACGAAGCTTTGCGATAAGTCCGATTTTGCGAGGAGAATATTAAAGTCTCGAGCCACTGATTCCCCAACCCCTCGTTCACCCCCTCCGGCAGGAAACCCCGTCGCCTTCGCCGCCTACGTCGTCGCCCCCGCCACCCCCGCCGCCACCGCTCCCGTGCCCCCCGCCGCCTTCACCTTCCCACCACCACGCTGTCCCCGCCGCCCACGCTGGCCGCGCCGCCCTCATTCCTGCGCCGCCCACGCCGCCCATGCCGCCAACACCCACCGCCGCCCACGCAGTCGTTCCGTCTCCGCCACACCGCCGCTTGCGTAACCCCGCTACCCCTTAGCCCCCTCGCCACCCCATAGCCGTCGCGCTGCATCTCTAGCTCTTCCACCCCAACCGCCCTCGCCGCCCATCCCTCCCCCGTCGCGTCGGCCGCGTCGCGAGCGAAGCGGCTTATCGTCTCCGGCTGCGGCGCCGGGAGCTCTCGAGGCGTCTTAGGCGGGGCGCGTGGGGCGGCGCGTGGGGCGGCGCGTGGGGGCGGGGCGGTGTCTTAGCCGCCGTCGTTGCAGCGTGTTTGATGTCGGATGCAAAGTCGCATCAAGATAATTGTGCCGCCATTACGTGATGACGTGCTGTTCGAGCTGCGAGGCGGGAAGGGAGAGGTGGTGCCTAGAGAAAGCAGAAGACATATCTTCTGAAGGTGGTGGATGACGAAAAAGAAGCCGATTTGGAAAATAATGAAGGCTCGAGGCGCTAGATTGGACGGAAAAGAAACAAAAGAATTCACGAGTAGAATAAGTGTGAGGTTCAAAGAAGAAGATTTGAATGCTAATAGTAATAGTAATAATAAAAATAATAACAATTACTACTCACATAAAATGAATCTTGAGTTATTTGCCAAACATTTCAAGTATATTTAAATAACATTTCAAGTTTTGATATATCACGAGTTTATTGTGGTGGCATTCACAATTTCCTTCGATTGTTTTAACGTACGATGTTTAGCTCAGATTTTCTATATTTGAAGGCAAGAAATTCAAAAAACGCTACACTTTTTGATGTTACGCAGGGCTCTCCGAAACAAGGTTGACATTTTTAGGACTACGATCTCGAAATCTTTTCTGATGAGTCCGTTTCCAAAGATGTCATCGCATAAAGGAAACAAAACCGATAAGAAGACGCGTGGGTGGATGGGTGTGCGTGCGGCTCGTGTGAGCCCAGTGGGCACCGGAGGCGCGGGCAGCGCAGGCCTCCGTGGGCGACGTCTTTCCGGGCGAGCGAAGAGCGAGGGGAGGAGGCGCTGAGAGGGCGGCGTGGGCGAGGCGTGGGCGGGGAGGTGGTGGCTAGGGGGGCGGGGGGGAGGCGGGGCGGGGGCGGGGAGGGGCGGGGGCGGGGCGGGGGCGGTGGTTGGAGAGCGGCGCTTTGTCCTCTCGCTCAACTTCTTCCCTCGCTAATGACTCCCTCGCGACAAAGGCCGCGTTTCGGGCGAGCGCCGACGTGCTTTTTCCACATTTCGGCGCAAGGAAAATGCGGCGTTCGTTACGACTCTTGTACCTTCGGCTGCGGGATAAAAAGGTTTTATACGCGCACTACCGCCGTGGATTATAATTGAAATGCTCGCATAGTACGCATCTAAGATGTATTTATTTTAATCTTTTTCCTGGTTTGATGATTCACAAATTGCAACTATTAGCTAATACTTTGAGTCACATAATGTAATATAATAATGATGGTTGGAATTATTCCGAAGACACCAAAACCCGCTTCAAAATTAGCATCCCTTATTTCTCCATATTGTCTCCACCATTTCAACTTGGCGCTACCTAGGAAGCACATGCTAACAAAAGTCTCAAGTACACAATCTCAGGGTATATTCACTAATTTATTCACTGATCGTTAATTAATAACCACATATTTCATTAATTAGAATATACTTTTTCTCAATGTATCCGAATTCGAAAAAGGATTGAGTACTAATGAACTTAGTGATCGTGTAGGTGAACGTAATGCAATTCATAAGAAAATAGAATCGATATATTACGCCAAAGATGAGATCATTTGCATTATTTGAATTTAAAAATGAGATAATTCATTTTTTTCGTTTAGCTAACTAAATATGCTCATTAATTACATGAAAAATTGTTGATTATCTGTATGTCAATAGTATGCGTGAAATTAAAATTCCACCGTGCAATTAAAAACGCACACTTACCAATCATAATTCAGAAAAGAAGCGAAATCGTGTTTTAAGAAACTATAACACACTCGTAGCAAAGGTATTTACAGTCGGCCATGAAACATGAACAAAAAAGTACATCACATAACATTAACAAAAAATATTCAATGATTCTTGACCCGATGTAATTATATGTGCTGGTTCTTGAGATGTCACAAGGAAGAAAACACGCATTTTACATTGCCGACGTTTCGGCCGTATATTTGGCCTTCATCAGGGCTAGAGAACAGATAAAATTTTTTATATACAAAGATATGTACAGTACATCACTTATATCTAAAGTTGCAGTTGAACAATTGATTATGACCAGAATAATTTATTACATTTGTTTACCTGTAATGTTCTTAGTTAATAAGTTATGCATTATAACTGTCCTTATTGCCTATGTTGCTTAATATTCTATACATTATAACAATTTCAATTGCGATATACATTTTTAAACATGCTGTGCAACCGCTTCTGTTGGCGCATGTAATGCTATCTCAGTGATGCCAACTTATGAACATGAAATGTCAAATTATTTGTGTATGACATACAGTATACACATACACACACACAAAAAAAACAATACAAAGTAAAATTACAATTTGGACACAAAATCAAAATAAAATAAATTAAAATTAAAATAATATAAATTAAAAAAAAACACAAACCAATAATTAAGTAAGAGGGTGCAATTTGTATTATGAGGCAAGGTTATTGTTGTTGATAATATTAGCATATATACTGCTCAATCCTTCTATGTCAGTTTTGTGATTACATGTTCTATTGTTGAATTTCTGTATGTATAGCATTTCTTTGGTAATTCTTTTTTTTAGATGATGCTCTTTATCAAGAATGGAAGCACTGTCAAAATCAAATGTGTGCTTCTCATTTATAGCATGTTTAGCTAGTGCACACAATGATGTCTGATTTTTTATATCATTTTTGTGCTGTGCAATTCTTTTTTTGAGTTTTTGTTTGGTCTGTCCAATGTAAATGTGGTCACAGTCACTGCAAGGAATGTTGTATATAATATTAGTTTGTTCATTTTTCTCTGTTTTATGTTTAGTGTTACTAAATACCAATCTACCAAGGTTGTTCTGGTTTTTGAAAGTAATTTTAGTGTTATTATTATCCAATGTTTTGCCTAGAGATTCTGAAAGACCCTTGATGTAGGTAATAGACCTGAACTCTTTATTGTTTGATTGTTGATTGTTGTTATTTGCAATATTGTGAATGATTTTATCTTTGTATTTACTGTTGAATAATATATTGTTGACTAATTTATGAGGGAATGAATTTTGTAAAAGGATGTTTTTTATAATTTGGAGATTCTTTTTGTGAAATTCTGGATTGCTCAAATTAAGGGCTCGATGTTTTAGAGCAAGTGCAGTATTTATTTTTTGGCTCAGTGGGTGGTGGGATTTGAAATTCAGATATATGTCTGACCTAATGGGTTTTCTGTACCAGTCAGTTTTGATTGTACCATTTTTATTCTTAATTACAAGAGTATCTAAAAAGGGGATTTTTTGGTTAGTTGCATATTCTATGGTGAATTTTATCTTTTGGTGGTATGAATTGAATATATTTAATAAGGTGTCTCCTTTATTATTTGGTATGGCTAAAAGTAAGTCATCCACATACTTGAAAATGAATGGGATGTGAAAATCAATTTCAATTTCAATCAAATAGGTTCAAAAAAGATCTATTAAATCTAGAAATTAAAGATGTAATATCTGATATCAGCTACATTAACAGGAGACTACAATCTTGTAAAAATAGGTTCAAATTAATTGTTCCTCTGGATGTTTATGACTCATTCATTAAATCTCAAAACAAATTTTATGAGAAACTATTCCTGTTAACTAAAGAGAAACATATTACTAAATTTAACAAATTATTAAATAACAATCAGGATAACAACCTTTTAAGCATAGACAAATGTTTTGTTAATCTCACAGACATTAATTTTCCTGTAGATGTTACTCAGTTGTTGTCTCTTGGACCAAAGTTTGGTATTCCTTACTCACCTAAGAATATGCCAATAGAACAAATTATTGCTGATATTGATTCCATTATCTCAGAAAACCAGGATAAACAATTTCAGGACATACTTAGAGCTAAATGCACCAATATCATTACCAATTTTATCAATAAACAACGATATGTACAGGACCCAGACAGTACAAGTCTTAATAAGGAAGTTATTAAATCTAAAAAATTCTTAAAAGATCATCCCAATATTCTAATACTTAAGTCTGACAAATCCAACTGCACTATTGCAATGGAGTATAGTGAATATTCTAATAAAATGGAACAATTATTAGGTGATGCCAATATCTATAAAAGAATAAATAATGACCCCACGAATAGATTACAGGCAGCTAACAATAAATTTATACTAAATTTATTTAAACAAAAGAAAATAGGGGCATTTCTAAAACATAGGTTGGTTACATATAATAGCCAGGCACCCAAGATATATGGCTTAGTCAAAAATCATAAACCTGGTAACCCTCTGAGACCAGTTGTCAGTTTCATCGACAGCCCCATGTACCATACTTGCAAATTTCTAACAGACATAATAACCCAGGTAGTTGACAACAAATATAATGTTAAAGACTCCTTTGAGTTTGTAAACAAAATACAGGATATTACATTACCTGAGAATTACAGCATAGTTTCTTTAGATGTCAGCTCATTATTTACTAATATACCCATGCAACTAGCTATAGACATTATTTCTACAGAATGGAACAAAATCAAACTACATTGTAATATGAACAAGGGTGAATTTATGGAAATGTATAAATTGTGTTGTCAAGAAGGATATTTTATATATAATAACCAGTTTTATAGTATGGTGGATGGTATCGCAATGGGCTCACCCTGTGCACCTATTATCGCTGACATAGTGATGAACAAGTTACTAGATGAAACTCTCCAGAAAATTGATTTTCACATCCCATTCATTTTCAAGTATGTGGATGACTTACTTTTAGCCATACCAAATAATAAAGAAGACACCTTATTAAATATATTCAATTCATACTACCAAAAGATAAAATTCACCATAGAATATGCAACTAACCAAAAAATCCCCTTTTTAGATACTCTTGTAATTAAGAATAAAAATGGTACAATCAAAACTGACTGGTACAGAAAACCCATTAGGTCAGACATATATCTGAATTTCAAATCCCACCACCCACTGAGCCAAAAAATAAATACTGCACTTGCTCTAAAACATCGAGCCCTTAATTTGAGCAATCCAGAATTTCACAAAAAGAATCTCCAAATTATAAAAAACATCCTTTTACAAAATTCATTCCCTCATAAATTAGTCAACAATATATTATTCAACAGTAAATACAAAGATAAAATCATTCACAATATTGCAAATAACAACAATCAACAATCAAACAATAAAGAGTTCAGGTCTATTACCTACATCAAGGGTCTTTCAGAATCTCTAGGCAAAACATTGGATAATAATAACACTAAAATTACTTTCAAAAACCAGAACAACCTTGGTAGATTGGTATTTAGTAACACTAAACATAGAAAAATGAACAAACTAATATTATATACAACATTCCTTGCAGTGACTGTGACCACATTTACATTGGACAGACCAAACAAAAACTCAAAAAAAGAATTGCACAGCACAAAAATGATATAAAAAATCAGACATCATTGTGTGCACTAGCTAAACATGCTATAAATGAGAAGCACACATTTGATTTTGACAGTGCTTCCATTCTTGATAAAGAGCATCATCTAAAAAAAAAAGAATTACGAAAGAAATGCTATACATACAGAAATTCAATAATAGAACATGTAATCACAAAACTGACATAGAAGGATTGAGCAGTATATATGCTAATATTATCAACAACAATAACCTTGCCTCATAATACAAATTGCACCCTCTTACTTAATTATTGGTTTGTGTTTTTTTTTAATTTATATTATTTTAATTTTAATTTATTTTATTTTGATTTTGTGTCCAAATTGTAATTTTACTTTGTATTGTTTTTTTTGTGTGTGTGTATGTGTATACTGTATGTCATACACAAATAATTTGACATTTCATGTTCATAAGTTGGCATCACTGAGATAGCATTACATGCGCCAACAGAAGCGGTTGCACAGCATGTTTAAAAATGTATATCGCAATTGAAATTGTTATAATGTATAGAATATTAAGCAACATAGGCAATAAGGACAGTTATAATGCATAACTTATTAACTAAGAACATTACAGGTAAACAAATGTAATAAATTATTCTGGTCATAATCAATTGTTCAACTGCAACTTTAGATATAAGTGATGTACTGTACATATCTTTGTATATAAAAAATTTTATCTGTTCTCTAGCCCTGATGAAGGCCAAATATACGGCCGAAACGTCGGCAATGTAAAATGCGTGTTTTCTTCCTTGTGACCTAATCTCAAGAACCAGCAGACATATTAACAAAAAAGTACATACCTACAACAACATATTAACAACGAATGAATAAAACTCAATCGGGTAAGTAAAAAGCTAGCAAACTTATGGAACAACATAAAATATTCAACGTGAATGTATTAAATGTTTTACATGTAAAACATTTGGTCTTAGGATTACGTATGTAAAAGATGTAAACGTCAGTTGTGTTCACTAGTTCTAAAAAGTATGCTATACCAAAACTGTGTCAGAAATGACTAGTTTTTTCCCCAATATTTATACATGTTGTATTCTCTCTCATACCTGTCTTTACTTTTCGTGGGAAGTAATGTTTTCATGGCTTAGTCAGCTGCTAATATTTTATCCGCATATGTTTAGTATCATCCAGTAATTGTAAATAGTTTGTGGAAACAAAAACAATGCAAGGTCCATTAAAATCTTTTTCGGAAGTTTTTCTACGTCATGAAATGCGCGCCGCGAGTGGAAAAGATGTGTTGAATTTTTTAAAATTTGAATTATGTGTAAATGGAAACGAAAAAATATTGAACGTAATATGTGAATAAAGGGGATAATTGTACTCATGGCATAAACGAACGCTCCCATCGTCGCTCGATTCTGGAACATACCTTTCATGCAATTATCCCCCTCTTTATACACTCGGAGATGTATCCGTTAACCCTTTAAAAATTTCGGAGATTCTTTTGTTTCGTATTGGCAACATCGCATATTGTAGTGTTGTCAAATGCAGAAACTCTCGGATAGCTGGAAGAGTCTCCTGTCGGAAAATATACCTTCATCGAATTTCTTAGTCATCGTTTGCGGACTATGAAGTTCTTATATTTAATTCGAGTCCGAGGCTTGAAGCCAAGAGGCGCTTTCGGTGGCGCAAATGCCGCTGTTTACATTCCATCGGCAACGCAGGTCGCCCGGAACTGATGTTTCTCATACATTATCAGCGTCGTTAACGAAATGCAAAGGCCCCGAACACCTGCCAATCCTCCATTTCTCGCAGTATAATAAAGCGTAGATCAATCGAATACCAAGTAAGGAATTACAGAAACGAGGAAAGATGAAAGAAGGAAATAATCTAGCGTGATGCAATGGACCGAAGGCTGTCAGCACGGAGACATCGTGAAGTGGCCAGCGGCGCCCCCAGCGCAGCCTAGCGGCGCGCTGGCGGAAACAGCGCATTGGGACGGTGCGACGACGCCCCGGCCGCGCACAAAAACGCGACCGTCCACCGCGCCACCCGGCATCGCATCCGTCACCCGCCCACGCACCCTCGCCCCCCCGCCCCCCCAAGAGGGTCTCTACATCGCCGCTGAAACTACATGCCGTCACCGCCATCGGCACTGCCATCAGAATCTCCACGTCCATCGTCGCCGCCATCACTACCAGTACCATCAGAACACTACAATTTCTTTCACTCTCAGTACCGTTGTCTCTTCTCTTACCACCCTCACTGCAACTACAACTATCACTATTACTATTTCTACTACCCCTATCACTAATAATAGTCCTACCACTACCACTACATTCATCCGCTTCACCATCACATTTTATCCTTTGTGACTTTGAAACAACCGTCAATAACAAACATTGTAGTTCAAACAATTTCCTTGAAATAACTTTTCTATAAACTATTTTGCAGCTTGTAATATCTAAAACTACATTCAACAGTGTCACCAACACAATCACCACAGTAAAAATCACTTCCACATTCACCAGCAGTATCATAATCACCACCGGTGTAACTCCAACACTGCAACTTCCGCCATATGTAGTTTCGAAATTTGAATCAATAATGCATCCAGTGTCACTGTTGCAGCCAACATTTCGTATTTGCTCGCAAACATTATGTGATTTCATTCGACTCGACCACAGTGACGTTTTGATGTCATTCTATCCCGTTCTGCTTTCTCAAAAATATTGACATCTTCACCAACGATATTTAAATTCTAATCTGTACCACAGAGCTGGCGCTGGCATAAATCCTTCATCCCCTCCCCTCCCTCTCCATCACCGCGAAAGCCGTATCCACCAACTCCCTGCTCTCACGGTGGCAGCCACCTTCCACTAAACGTCATCCGCTGCCTGACGCCGCAACGCCGTAAACGTCGCCTGACGCCACAACGGCCGGACCTCATCGCGACGTCTTCCGCCCCATTTGCGCACCGAACGAGCGGCGGCGGGCGCAGGACACGAAGAGCGATGGCCTCTGGCTCTCCCGCTCCGACGGCGAGAGATCGCGGCGTTTACCGGGCGCCTCCAGCGGAGTAATTGAGCGAGCAAGGGCGGTTCCTTCTCGCGCCGCCTTGCGCTCCTTTGATGACGAAGAGACTGCATTACGTATTCAGCGTTTTTACGAGTGGTCATCCCAACTCAAATCACACGACTGCCTTTATCTCGAATGCAATTTTTTCACGAAATATCAGTGCGAGGTAGCGTTTGCACATCCTTCGTGGAGTACATGAATAACTGACATTTCAAGTCTCAGAAATCATGATTAAATTGATTTTGAACACGATCATTCAACTGTTTTTTCTAGACCTTTTTCATCTCGCATGCGAATTTTATCTCACATGATTATTCTACTCGATATCAAAATTCAACAAATCAGTTATAGATTCTCAATATATTTGCTAAATGTTAGAACATCATTCTCTTCAACAGCTTTGAAACATAGTTGATCTGTAACAACATAATATGAATGTTACAGGAAGTGTTATGAAAAAATTATAAAAAAAGAAGCAATATGAACAGCACCTGTCTAGAGCATAAAACGCGCTGTAAGTGATATTTGTCTTGCATTATCAAGAAACGGGAAATATTAGACCTTCTTAAATGTTTTCGTATCATTGTTCATTTTCCGAACGTATATTTTTCGTGTTTTGTGTTCCTATATGTATTTTTCCAAAGACCAAGCACACCTATTCGCTGAATAAACACCACATATTCATGTCCGTTTCCTTCCGAAAGCATTTCCCGTTCCTGAAGTGCCTTACCCTTCGCCTCCAGGGGCTCCCACGGGACTCGCTGCACGTGGCAGATGTCTGGCCCGCAACCCTCGCGAATCAATATCGAGTGCGTTATAAAGATATGATAGGAAATAGGGTTTCAAGAAGTCACACGCCGCTCGCCGCCAGCTATAAAAATTCAAATTCCAGACAATGGAGCGACGCAGGGCGGCAGTGACTGCAGCTCGCCAGCCGTTGTGATCGTTGTCATGGCGACGCGACGGCCCTACAGAGGGTCCCGGAACTTAAATAGAACCGAAGGACCAGGACGAGAAGACTCCGTTTGAGAGCAATCATACGAATGACGGTGGATTTGATTCAGGGAGAAGGTTTTCATTATATGTGTAGACACTAAATTGTTCGTGGGTTTGCTAATGGTCTGCAACTACTCTGTTGAATGCGCAGTCTTCCGCGGACGCGAGTCTTCCTCAGGGCGAAATGCGCGGTGATGGACTGCTCAATATCACAACAAATAAATATAAGAAAAGTTAATTCAACGAAATAAATGTATCTGTTAACCCTTTAAAAATATTTTTATGAATAAATATCAGTAGTCAAATATAAAATCTTCCCCTAACATTTTACAATGTAAAGCTCCAGCAGAGAAATATAAAGAATGTTCAAAGCTTTGGTTATGAGCATTTTCGATTTACTATTCTTTCAATAGTAAACGCTTTCGAACGTATGTCGTATCTGTAGCTCACATCAAAAACAATATAACAACTGATGTGATTTAATGTGTTAAGCACTGCTACGCAATTGAAATTAGATAAATAATTTAATTATTTTTCAAGTGTTAATATCCATATAACCGACAATAGAGGAAAACTAGTAAACTGTTCTTTTCAGCAGCTTAGGTGTGGGAGCAACTGATCGTAAATCAAGAGAACAGATTCGAATCCTGGTTGGTGTACAATGCTTTGAACAATTTGAATTTAAGAATAATGTTTTAAGATAATTCTCTCAAAATTATACTTCATACATAGCTTATAGAAATTGTTTTATCCAAAAATTTACTTTCTCTTCGTGGATCCAAATTCGAGAACATGTTGAAAGCGTAGGCTTCCGCGGCCGGAATCATTATTTTCTTGGCTGTCCGGAAGATCCGCGTCCTAGGCACAGGTGCCAACGGAATTTCACCCTGAGGAAGGTCCCAGAATGACGGCCATAACGTTGGTATTGTAGATAGCAAAAAAGTGCTTTCTTCGTTCAATATTAGTAATATAAAATACTACAAAAATGACTGCTCTTAGCGGCAATCTGTCTCCAACAGTCTTATGTTTGGTGATGTAGGAGTTGTGACTGCCTCCGCCTGGCGCACGCTTCCCGACCCTAGCGGCCACGCGAGCTGCGGGTGTCGCATCTCGCTCGTCAGCCGTCCGCGCTGTTTGGTGACACAACCCCTCCCCCCCGCTCCAGCCCCGCCCCTCGCGCGGCGGCGCGTGATGCGGGGGCGGCCGCTGGGCGTCGCCACCTGCGAACAGGTGTCCCTGACACGGGGCAGGCGTGCGGCGCGGCGGTCGGGGAAGAGACGCGCTCGGAATAAATATTCCCGGTGAAAGGAAGAAGCCGTCTGTGTTCTGACACCCACTTCCACGCCACGCTCCTCGCAGCCGGTGTATGTCGAAGAGGACGACAGGCGATATGTGCTGTGCAAGGAAAGGTGGAGGGCGAAAAGGATTGTGGGAATAGGAAAATTGGAAAGAAGAAATTAGGAACAGCTAAAACTAAAAGTGCGAGATCGTAAGTAACAAGGTGGTCAGGCGAGATTTGTTGCAGAACCTACTACTAGTGAATATCGTATCGAGTGTACGTATTTATCGAACTTGTGAAGTCTTTGGTCAAACAGTTGGTTTTATGGAATTTTGAAGTTTTAAAGAGTGGAGTTAAGTTGTCTTTTATTCAAAAGTTTTGAATTTTTTCTCAATATTGTCCAATAATTCATAAATTATTAATTATTCTTTCGTAATTTTTGATATTTTCTGAGGCAACTATAATTATCTAAGAAGAAAATATTGGAGGCATACGAGATAGTTAATTCAGCCAATGAAATGCAAATTGGGTTTCTTGCAGGAAAAAGTACTGTAAAACAGATAAAGTAAAGAATAAAAGAAAATACGAGAGGAATTGCATAGACCAAAACAATACAAACCGGAGTGTGCGTGAATGCGCCGTCACAGTAGAAAAATTAAATGAAATAAAGAAACATGTGAAGTTCACAATACGTAAAGTGAAAGTAAATTAGGCAACAGACAGAAATTAATTTAGATGGTTTAAAAAATTCCAATAACAAGAACATCCAGTTACACAAAATAAACAATTTCGCTCATGAAACGTACTCGTAGAAGAACAGTGTAAATAAGCAATAAACGAATATACGAGGGAGCACCGACAAGCAGAAAACAATTCTAAAAAAGGCACATAAAAGTGAAAAACGAATTCAGCGACGGTTTGTGTTCCGCGAAAAACATTCGAAAAAACATAACGAAGCCTGTGAAGTGAAACGCAGAAGAAATGGGAAGCCCAATAAACAACCTAACAGCACGTCGACAACAAAACAAGCGGCCGGAGCAGATAAAGCACTGCTCCACGGGTCTGGTGCGCGAACGCACCTGGAACTCAATCACGGGCGCACTCTTCCCAACAAGCAAACCTCGTTTCGACGCGACCGCTGCGTCGCCGGGAGGCAGGAAGTGGCAGAGGGTGGAAAGCTGCGGTGGGCGTGTGCCGACAGAAAGAGTGGCCAGCGAGTGGAGGGTGCGGGAGCACGATGCGAGGGTAGGGTATGGGAGCCGGCTTTACTATCTAGGTTTGGGAGTCGGGCGAAGGACCAGAGTGTAGATGAGCAGGATACTAAAGTGAAATGCTGAAGCGGAGACAGGCGGCGACCACTGGCCCAAAGAGCAGGATAGGGTAGATGACGGAGATGCAAGAGCCGATCATTCTAGCAAGAGATGAGGTCCGCGTGAAAGGAGGCTCTGAAGAAGGCCATACACCGGAGATTTTGGTGAACGTTTTGAAACACTATCAGTGCCAGGAGGATGGTTGTGTGTGTGAAAGGGGCGCGGGAGAAGAGTGCAACAGCAGAGTGCATGAGTGGAGTGTGCGAACGAGGATTGGCTCATAGCGTCAATACCTGTTGTTCCTCTGGGTCCTAGGGTTCGACCCCTGACGGTCGTGGTGGCAGGATTTTCGACATTAGCTATATAGCTAGGGCAAGTTCAGCTGGAGAAGAATTCTAGCGGCCGGCTACTTGGAATTTTCCGCGGTGATCGGTGGTTCAATGGACCAATTCTAGGGAATGACGGAGTAGTACCCTAACAAACGGACAACGGACCGCGCGCGCGCGCGATCTTCCTTCCTTCCTTTTCCTTGTTCCAGCATCTCCCCTCACTTACACGCATGTAGTTAAGAACCAAACATGGCGGGAGAACTGTCGGAAGCTAAGAGCTTGTTCCAGCTGGGGCGGTGTCCCGCTGGTGGAGATATTTGATTCGGGAAAACCCCGCTAGCCGACATGTAGGCAGGGGCCGAATCTCGTCACACAGCGGGAGAGATACCGCGACTTCCCGCGATTAAAAATGCACTACACTTATGGGACAAAAGACCTTAGCAGTTCACGCGCCTGAAATCACTAATCAATCAATCAATCAAGCGAGCAAAAGTCAAGAACAAGGCGCAGAGCAGGATGGAAGAGTGAGACCCAGGAACGATCACAATAGGAGGCGCCGAGCTGGGAATGGAGTATTCGGTGAGACTTGGCAAAGAAGGAGGGATCAGGACCATAAGACACCAACAGGGTTGAAACAAGAGCGGCCAGGGAGAGGAAAGCGGGACGGGGCGAGGCAGGAAGTTGTGTGGGGCGGGGCGGGGCGGGGTTGGATGAAAGCAGGGTAGGAGCGAAGCCGTGTGGGGTGAGACAACGCGAGGGGCCGGGACAGCCGTTCATTACGGGGCCGAGGCGTTAATTGCTTTTAATTGAGGCAGAGGCCGCCGCCTTCACGCAGTGCGGAACGTTGCTCGCAACGCCGGCAAATGTTCGCGATGGCGGGGGGGCTTTTTGGCCTCGCAACGGCATCGCGCGCGATCCCACAACTGACAATGAATCCGTAAGCAGCCAATTGAATTGCTCACAACTTGAAGTTGAGCTAATGTAACATAGATATGTCGCATCACCTATTTGTCACAAGTGTATATAATTTAATCTGACATAGAGATGGTTCTGGATAGTTCTCAAACGCTATTACTTGCTCTATGTGGTAAACATAAATTATATCTGATTATTTTTTGCAGAATATTAATTTGGGATGATTAACATAATCGTAAATCTATATAAAATTAAAAAATATTTTCACTTCTATTACTGAAGGTTAATACAATATTTTCTTGTACTTTTCATTTCGCTTCAATAACAAATAGGCAATATTATTCTCTGTGCATGGCGCTTCTTTATTTCTTTCGAAAACAGCGTTTGCGGAATATCTTCGCTTCCTAAAGGCCGCTTCACACATTCGGCATTCACCGAAAAGCGAGTTACTGCTCGCCCAATTCCCAGCAGCTGATGTGCTTGGCGAATGTTCGTCACTTTGATGTGTGTCCGACACGCGGTGGATAGGGCAAGCATCCAATGTTCGTCGCTCGGCAAATGGTAAGCAATTCATCTACACTACTCGGGATGCGGTGAGTGGTCGCTCATTGCTCGTATACCGAATATGAGGAGAAGCGTTAACGTGAAGATGTGTTCAACTTCCCAGAAACTGTAAACGAAGTGCAAAACGACAGAAACACCAGAAAGTCCTAGAAGGGATTCTCGCCTTCCTAGACGCGAGTAATTGTACGCCGGGTAACGCGAGAGGCGTCCAGTGGGGATGTCCATACCGAAGAGAGCGCGGTGGGGGGGGGCGACGAGGCAGGGCGAGGGCGAGGGCGAGGGCGAGGGCGAGGGCGAGGGCGGCGTGGGGTCGTCGGGGTGAGCGTCTTCCGCCTCAGCGGACGCCACTTCGAGCCCGGGCTCTCGATATTTTATTCCTCAATTATGCAGATGGCGCTCGGGCGGCGGTCACTCGGGTTGAAGATATGGCGGCGATCGCTCAATTTAAACGACACGCTGGACGCCGCGCATGAAAAAGCCGCTGGGGAGGGATGGGGATTTCAATTGGAGCGCAACCCTTGCTGTACAGGGTGTGGTAAAATCATGACCTACAGGAAAAATATCGTTACTCTTAAAAGTTTTGAATTTAAAAAGAGAATAGTGGAGAATGTTTTTGATTCCGTATTCTGTTTTGTATTTTTCTTTAAATTTTGACATACTTAATTAAATGCTTAGATTTTTATTTTAAATGCAATTAAACTGATTATGTAATGTCTGAGTTCAATGCTTCTTCATATTTTAAAATTTCAATTCTTTGATATTCAATTATAATTTATATAAATGTATATGTAGTGTTTGGCATTTTAGGATCGGATTAATCCACCTTTTCCCAGACGGCGGTGTTTCTAGGTCTGAACATGTTTTTATTTATTATCCATTATTTGGATTGAGGGAGATATGTGGCGAGCATGACGTATTCCCATCACCACATCCAGCATATATGTAAGTATAAAAACACGTATACAATAATTATGTCACATCCTGTGTATGAGAATTTGTATCGACAATTGAGTGCACCGAAAGGCGTATCTCGCCGGACTGCTCTCTTCCCAGCGGAACAAACGCTCGCCTGCTAGCGACAGCGGACGCATTCACAGGCCGACGCGTCTGCACGCGAAGTCCATACGCGTGTCATCTATGCGTATACACACTCACACTCGAAACTGCGGGGGCCGCGCAAATGGGGGGCTACAGCTCGTTGATATCGCATCATTCGCCACAATGTCATTGAAATTCTTTGAATCCGAGTTCAATTCTCTCAAAAATATGTAGCGTAAATGACCTGTCCACAATGGACGGTCCATTAAAATGAATGCCGCGCCCAAGCGAACAAAAGAGCGCGATCGATGACAGTAGTGCACTGGCGACCGCGCACGCATTGTTGGCAGTGTTTGCCGCTAGCCCCCGGACACGCTGTAAAACACGGCGCCCGTTGCGAGAGCTAAAATCGCGCTGCAATTTCCACAAAATTATAATCTCGGCCTGAAGCTACACAATGCACCGGTAATGATTAGGTCCGCCCCCTTCCCTCGTCAGGCTACGCATATAATGTATGGCAAACGTATCACTCCATCACGTAATGAAGGCTGTGTCTACACGAGGGGTGAACTGGCCTCCCCCGGTGCCATTCACCGCCGCCCCCCTCAAACGCCCTGCGAGATCCTTCCTCTTTACGACGCCACGTTTTAAACACCACTTAGAACAAAGCTAATAAAAAGAAATAGCATTTATTAGCATTCTCCTCCGAAGACGTGGCGCGTCTTTATTGCTCGTGCAAACACACATCCCGCAGCCTGCAACCTTCCATATTTTGCCCAAAGACGACACTAACGGGCTCTCTTAAACGGCAGAAGCCTCAGACTTAATTTGGCGCCCGTGCTCTGCGGCGGCGGAGACATAAGAAAACGGAACATGAAAATTAAAATCCCAGTCGTTATTTTTATCTTAAGATGGCGTCGCTATTGTGTCGTCGGTCGTTGGGCGGCGTTTGTGTAGCGCGGCGGCGCGGATCAGGGGCGTCGGGGGAGTGGGGAGGGGGAAAGGTGGGGAGGGTGAAGCGAGGGTGAAGAAGAGGGGGTGGGTGAATTAGCGTCGTACTCATGAACGCGAGCGGCAGGGAGTCGTTTCTCTTCAATCTTTCTACTCGCGCAGTCTTCCGACCTTCTGTCGGAGCTCTCTGGTCTTCACTATATTTCGTTTCATTCCGACAGTCCTCAGCGATTGTGCTATTTCTCACTTTTGGCATGGTGTTTATTATTGGTCAAGCTTGTCAATCACCAGTACATTTGTCATTATTTGTCTTTCCAATCTACACTATCTAATCAAGTCCATTCATACACTGGCCCAATCTTCATCTCTTATATTCTGATCTTCTGCTTTCTTTGTCATTTGAGTAATCAAATCAAATCCGTTTCATGATATCTCCAAGTTTCCAATAAAGTTAATTATTTTTCAACTAAGATAAATTTCTCGTTAATATTGATATATTTTTCATATTTCGTTAGGTCCAATATATTCTCATCTTACTAGTCTCACCACTCCTTTTCTCGCTGTATGCCTTTGTCTTAATCTCTCTCACTCTTCACAGCTCTGTGCATTCGCCTCGCTTCCATTTTGCAACGACGCGCCTCGAGGAAGACTTCCGCTCGCCTCACCCATTCACGGGCGGAAGGGGGGGTCGCGAGATGAGCCCCGGCGGACGAGCGTTGATGAGATGCTCCGAAGACGAGAGACAGCGCGTAAATACGCTTTACTTGCTGCACTCGTCAATGAGCACTCAACATGAAGATTATATCGCATGGAACAAGTAGTCCTTGTCGCCAAGAAAATAATGTCGTCGACTCACATTTACCACTCCAGTTTTATCGTTTCCTTCAGTTGTTGGCTTTGCAGTCATCAAATAAATATTAAATTAAATCACTTGTCACACGTGCTGTTAAACAGACAATAATTTCACTTGTAACAATATTTAAATTCAAAATATATTATCAAACTCGGTTATTTTGGATAAAGAAATATTTTCAATTATTACCTGATATTTTGTGCTAAGGATAGTTTTTTAGAAAAAATAAAAATTTCATACGTGAGACCGTAAAGCCATTTATACGAATTATATTTATTTTTTTGATTTCTGTAAAATATATTAAAATTCCGCCCTCGCAGAGAAGATTCGAAAATCACTAAAATAGTATTATATTTTTGCTTCTACTAATGGGAAATTGGTTTGATTTGATTTATTTTGTCGATACAGAGTGAAAATTTTAAGTGACATGTAGGGGAGAGATGTACAATCTGGGCACGTTTTCTTGAGCTCTGAAATCTCTTCCCCGCCTTTTAATCCCAAATAGTTGAATGATAAATAACAGTACCAACAAAGCATGGTAGGTTAGTTTCAAAGGTCAGTAACATTTGAAAATAGATATTTTTGCTCCCGAATTACAGAAAATTGTTTCAATTGGTACACGAACTACATAATTGAGTTGTTAGTATTAGTAAGAAAATAGTAACCCATTCCCCCGGTTCTACTCCTACCTCATACATTTTGATGTGACAATGTTTTTCTTCATCTCCTGCGTTGATAATGTACTATTGGCACTATGAATTAGCACATCTAATATGAGGAAGAAAATGTAATTTTCATTTCTCGATTTGCAAGTCGAAAAGTGTATTTCAAAACAAGAACTATTTATTAAATTAACGTTTTTCGTCATTTGCTTTATAAATGTACTATGGAAAATATAAATTCCTTTTCTCCGTTGTTTCCCCTTGTAACTAGCGAAAATCAGTTTTACTCTTAAGGTTTTGCATGTAGACAATATCAGTCGTCGTACCGGCAAGATTCACAAACGCTGGGGAAAAGCGTTGGCAGGGAGAATTCTTGAATAATAGGTAAGCTACACTATTCTAAATGCACCAGAGTTTAAATCCACACGCCCCGTATTTGATTTGTCACTAAATTTGAAATATTAAACTCACGGAGCGTACGGAATATGGGGAATCAATACAAATGGAGGGAAACAAGACGTCAGTATAGACTTTTATTTTTAACATGCCGTGCGCGAAACGCGGTTTCTAATGCTTGTTTTTCATGTGCGAAACAGCTAATTTTTTCACAGTGTGCGAAACATCTGTAATGATTTGAAATTGTCTTTGGTCTTGGCGAAGTTTTGGTTTATTATTTACAAAAAATAGTGTTACGACACTGACTGGAATCCATTTACTTCGGTAGAAGTAAGATCAAATAAGACTTCAGAGAATGATTTGGATATATATTTTGCTGAAATGGCAAAATAAATTAAAAGAAATTTTCTGCCTGAGAAAGCAAGACAATCAAAATAATATGTAGACTACTTATAATGAATGTTTTTAGTTATGCATAATGTATTTCTAGTTATTTGATATTTAGTTAATACTCATTTACTTAACGCATTGCATTTTGATCAAGGTGTGTGAAAAAATCGTATACGCAATATGGGCGCGAGGAGATTCGCGCACTCTTTGTCGATCTCTCAACGCTCGGACGACGAACTCGACTCGTGCATAAATCACTTGTTTCGCGCACTTGTTATGTAAACTATTATTGAAGACGTATTTTGATACTGTGTAAATTATTACTCACCCAAGTATCAATTTTCTAAAATAATTAATGCTATCCGCAAATAAATATAGGTTCTTAATGCTCTTTCATTGCTGCAAATTGTGAAGCTTCACTTTGAACTTCAACAATGGTTTCTATCCATCGAAGGGCGAATCGCAAAAGCCGGCCGGCGAACGAAACTCTTCCCCTGGAATCCGGTGCAGCGCGTCGTTACGTGCTCCCGGCAGCTGCGGCGCTTTGAAACCACTCGCGGCGCACGAGCACTGGTAGCGCGTTAATGAGGCGCGTTGGGTTCGCACTTCACAGGAGCACTCGGAGACGCCTCGCGCGGGACCCGGGGACAATTTAAAACATCGGCGCGCCCTCAAAGGAGCATTCTTCATCTCCACGCGGCCTCCATCAAACGGGCTGCGGAGGCTCCGTGGAACCGGGAAAGAGACGCTCGCCATTAACACCCCTTTCCCGCACGAGGCACAATGGACCGAAGTCATGGTGGAGAGGTACAAGTACGTGGAGCCTTGGAATAGAGACGTATGACGTCATTTGTCTTCGAACACAGCATAATTCAATTATTATTGTTAATAAATGAAAATAGTATTGTGAGAAATAAAAATCGTGTCTCAGAATAAATGTTATGAACTTCTACGGCTGGTAGGAGAATCCCAGATTATCCCTTTTTTCAATGAACGATGAAATGAAATGTTTTATAACGATGTTACAAGTGTGACATTTGTCCCTGATAGCTAGGCAACTCTTCGTGCATCAGTATTCTGCTGGTCAGGTTTTAATTTTTCCAGTGGCTGAATTCGTATGTTGATTCCACAACTCCTGTGATACCTACTTTATTTTCTCCATTTTTGTAACCAACCAAATTAGAATTCAAGTTTTATACTTGACAAAGCATTTAAATAAAAATGAACAAGATTCTAAAGTATATTTTGACAGCACAGATAGAAATCTGAACCTGATGAAAGGGAATTTGACTCATTATATTTCATATTTACAACTGCGATAGTATAGTCGAAATGTGTTGTAAGATGTTGACTATCAACCATTCACACCGACACATTATCGGTTTTCCCACGGTAAATGCCCCGCCCACATTAGATTGTTTCAGCGTGCGCCTTTTGGCCCACTTCGAACGCACGACGTCCCCGGGCAGTCGAGGGCTGCTCTGAGGGTGGGGCGGGGCGGGGGCGGTCCGAGATCAAGAGGCACCGCTCGCCCCCCACCCCGCCCCTCCGCCCCCGCGTGCCCTGTTAAACGTAATTAATTGCGCCTTCGCGTCAAGCGGGGCTCGGCATTTTGGAGCCTGCCTCCCGCCGTGAACCGCGTGCTCCCTGCTTTGACGCGTCCACTACGAAGTAGCCGCCACATTCGAGCATTAATCATCGCGTTATCAACATGTGCGACCTCGTTAGACCTTGGACAAGCCTCATAATGTGCCGCTGGTCTCGAATAAATTGACTTGAAACCGTCGTAATGAATATCGTTGCTAATGTGATCCTTACACCACCTGAAGCTCTCGATTCCATTCGTATTATTACATTTAATGTTTCTCTCCAATACCTTGTCCCATGAGCTTTCCAAAGAGAAGTTTCTAAAACTGGTAAACTAAGTAAGGATATTGATTTAAGCAAGTCTAAATATTTCTTCTAGTTATATCTTTAATTGACTTTGAATAATTTAACCACCTCGCCCAGCTGGGTAATAATTTGCTTGATTACCCTTTCACGCTTTCTTCTCTCCCTTACTGGAGCTTACTTACCACATTGATCTTCTACTGTGGCACAAAAGCCCTAGTTAGGATTTTCGTATTAATTCTATTAGTATGCACACGCCATCACGAACAACCACAGACACTTGTTCGAACCTACAATGTTGCTCTCTGTCCGCCTACTTACAGAAGTTGAGATAATTAACCTTTTCATTCTCTCTCTTTAATTTTGTGCGCATAACGCCTGCCCATTGTCGTCGCGTCCGTGCGGGCACAGTCATTGTTGAAGCAGTCTGGTAGCATGTATTTGCAACTTTTAATGCTAAACCATTGTTATATTGCTAAATTATACTACTAGAGCGCTCCAAAGAAACAACAGGGGGTAATACGAGCATTTTGTTGCTATAAAAAGTAAGAAAACCGTTGACCTTAGCTGCACATGTCCCGTCAGCTTCGGTGCGGACCAACCACCGTTTTCAACCTTCACCTTACCCCTTGAAAATGTAATACATCACAAATAGTTATACTCTAAACTTTTTTTGTGGGAGGACAAATGTTAAAAACTATTTTTTGACATTGCGTTTAGATTCATCTCAACAATACATCAATAATAATCTTTGTATTTAAAAACACTGTTGGAACCTAAGAAAACTCGCTACATTAGCTTTTATTTCGAACAACCACCTTACTCTCACATGTTTTCTGCAAGAAAAAATGTCGAATTCTTTCAAGTGATCGATTATAACTTGTATACAAGAAATGAAGGCACATAATCGTTTATTCTATTAAATTTGCGTGATTAAAATTTTGTGTTTGTATAATAAAATCGGTTTAGAACAACAAGCGACAAAACATCATGTGCACACTACCTGCATTGAAAGCAAAAATCACTAAATTCGGTTGAGTGGAAAGCTCAAATAACTTTCTAAACGAAAACATCTAGCGTTTTAAACACAAAAAATCGCAATTTTCTTAAATTCAGAGGTTTTAATTCCAATCGATACTGTACTCTGGTTCACATTCACTTTCTTCTGTTTTTGCATAAACGTTCAAGAAATAATTTTCAGCCTTTCCAGAAAATGTTGAAAATGTAACAAGGGCTTCATGTAAAGTATCCTCGATTCAAATTAAAAGACCTAAATGACCTCCGGAATAGCAAAATTAGATCTTACTCCCGAAATATTTTCCAAATCTCAACACATAAGCTTCTAATTTAAGAGTTACGCATGAAGCGTCCATTCATCCACCTACACAAATCGATTTTCGGGTATAGAATTGCTTGTAACTTCTCTCCACCCGCACTAATCTTAACCATCTAATGAACAGCGCTAATATAATTTAACTTCACGTGTCTGAAAAGTTACAGTTAAAAATATTTTTAAACAAGGATTTTGTGACCGATAGTCGAGATCAAATTGCTCAAGTGATTTTAATACTTTTCCACCCTACAGTATAGTATAGGGAAGAAAAGTAAATATTAGTAATGGTGCTTCTATAGAATCCTACATATTCTCTTTTTGTTTTAATATTAATTATTGTACCGAATCAAATATTGGATCCCCTTACTCATTCCCATCTACTGTACGAGCGCCTAAATAGCATCTCCCCCCCCCCTCGCGCCATTCCCCGGCGCCTTGGTCTTTGTCTGCCCCTGATGAAGAGGGCGAGATTATCACCGCCGTCGAAAGGGTGCGAAATCTCGAGCGCCCTTCTCGAGCTCTCAACCCCCTCTTCCCCCATCCCACCCCTCCCCGCTCCCCCCGCCGCCCGCGGCGCTCCGCCACCCGCCCAATTAGGACCTCTCGGGCCGCCGCCGTGATTTACATAGTGTTTAGCCGCGCCGCGTTTTTTCTGCGCCTTGAGGTATTAAGACCGCATTGTGTGCTTCGGTAATGGATGTCATGTGTCAAACGGTTTACTGTGCGGCTTTTTGGGCCTGCGGTGGCGCCGCGGGGTGGACAGATGAGAAGATGAGCTGTGCCGCGTCGGAGAGAGTGGCGCTGAGGAAGGCCCACGTTGGTGAGGCGCGTACTGAGAGGGGATGGGGGAAATGGGAGACCAGAAGAATCGGCGAAAAGAAAACCCTCGTCTTAATGTTAGGGTGGTGCCAAACGTCAGCAAACGGGCAAATTAGCGGAAGTAAAAGATGTGGGGGTGATGTGGACACTCTAGTAAAAGATAAATTGTGGAGTAACTTTTGAGATAGTGACTGAATAACTGAAATGGAAGAGATGTTTGCAACTGTAATGTATCATCCTACAGTATGCTATCACCTCAGGTCTACGGGCCGATCTAATTATTTAAATTATTTTGAACTAGTTCCTTAAAAGATTGTTAATGTAAAGATGATTTACTAAATGGTAACTTGACCTTAAATTTTAATTTTTTTTAATCTTTAGTTTTGTTGTTTTATTTAATCAACAATATTTAGACATTTGAAACAAGAGATTTGTATTCCGTATGCCACGTAACACAGCTGTGATGAGACGATTCGCACAGTAATTTAAAGCTTCGAAGTGGATGTAGGAGTGAAAAAGATGAAAAGACGCATTAGCCTGCTGGGGAAGGAGAAAAACACGGTAGACGTAATAAGTCATGGGGCGGACAAGGGGGGGTTGGGCGCTGCCTGTGCCCACTGGGGTAATGGTCGAGTGTTACGGAGAAAGAGGCGGCATTTCTCTCCTTTTGAGGATCGTCTGTTTGGAGGAGTCTCATCCCGTTCGTTCCTACGGACGTTTTGTATACAGACGCTCTGTTTAAAATTCGTTTCGGTGACTGAGGCCGCAGGCAGCTGCGGGAGTATCTCCATCTTCGGTCAAAGTTCAGGAGAAAGAGCTTCATTTAAAATCCCCCTTAGTGAAAATAAACTGAAAAGCTTATTGAGTAATGAGAGACATTATGCCAATGGTGTTCAATAACTGACCACGGCGGGATTAATGAAGATAATGTCTGGAAAAAATCTTTGGAGTAAAAATATTTGTTTCCGCGGGATAATGGTTTTTGATGGTACCTCACTATTTCAAAAATGTTTCTCATTTTCATTATACGAAATTTGCGTGGTCAGACGGAAGAGCAGGCTTTATGGCCCGAGTCTCGCCACGTAAAATAAGGCATTCATTCATTATAAAGAGACATTATTTTTTTATCATTATTTTACAACTGTGAGCTACCTAGATAATTTATTTATGGAAATAAAGCTCTATATTTCACTCAATAATTTGATATATATTTTATAATTTTTATTACAAAAATGTCACCTTGGGAATTGTTAATACACTCAATATTGCCCAGCGCATTAAAAGCAATAATGTACTTCCTGGATACACGTGAGTGTCCACTTCCACACACGTACTTATACATTAGTTTCACTATAACAGGGATTCCCAACGGGGTCGGTATCGAACCTCTGGGATCAATGAAATTTTGAAAGGGGTGAGTGATGATCAGGGAGTCGATTATGGGCCAATCGCCGAATAAAAAAAAGAGGAATAATCGGTATAATCATAGTTCCAGTAATACAAAGATAGTGAATGAAACTGATAATTATGTAATTATTTTCTCGTCCAAACACAATACTAAACTACAAACTTGCTCCTCTTCTTTCGTATTCATCGTTCATTCTTGGAAGCGGGTGCTTAGTTACGGTGGTGAAATTCCTGCAACTCACAGGGCCCTTGAAAGGGCCACTCGACGGGTGACGAGGAACGTGAAAGAAAAAAACAAATCGAACTCCACGTTTATTTTCTTTTTTGCGCCAGCCATACTTACACCAATTACATTTAAAACTCTGATTTGACGTTTAATGATGGCATATAGGGACCCCCGTTTCGATTTTATGCTTCCAGGCCTCCGAGATGAATATTGAAATTCACAATTGAATTTTGTTCAATTCGATTCAAGCACCTAATTTCACCACTGCAAAGGGTGGTTAAAAAAATTCAAGACATTACAACTAGATATTCACAGAGTTACTCTATCGCGCAAGAAAGTAGTCTCCGAAATAAGAACTAGGAATGAAAAAGATGTTATGGGCACGGTAAACATTTTGTAACAATTGCACAATGGAGATTAGAAATTCTACTACTCTGGAGCGAAAGCGTCTTCGATTATTGAAAATCCAGATATTTAGAAAATATTGGCTTAGGAAATTGCTATCATTTAAGGCATGTGCATTTATGTTGTAATTATGTATGCTGATTATTAAGGAGAAAAAGTCGAGGGGGAGTTGATGGAGCAATGATTCTTTTAAAAGGGTCGATGAAAGAAAAATGTTGGAAATCCCTTCACTTGAACAAAGAAACTAATTAATTCTATATGATTATGTAGATGTTTAATATATCTCAATTTAAAAAAAAATTGTTTAAGTGCTATTTAATATTTATTCAGTGTTTAAGCAATTTCACTTAAATAATACAAAAAGTGACCAGCGGGAGCAAAACTCCTGTTAAACAAAACTACACAAAATAGTTTTTCAAAAAGTAACACGCACACTTTTCAAAAACAACATATAAATATTTTCATATAACACTGCAATAAATTAAATACCTTCTCCACGTCTCCACGAATATTAATTTAGTGCAGTATAAAAGGAAACCTAGAATAGCAGTTCTTTACGTACCAAGAACACAAAAATGTTGCTATTCTATAAAGCAATATGTGAATAGAAAATATTTAATAGTGGACATAATTATATATTTATATTTATTAATAACGGAAAATATTTATCTATGTGGAGAATTTATTGTTAAGAAGGGAGATATTTATATGATTAATAATGAAATAGCAGCCCAATTGACAAAAAATTGAGTAAGCAGGTTTACTAGATATAATGAAGACTTCTTGTCTATTGATGTTATGTGTTGTTATGACGAAAATTTTAAAAAACACTACTTTTTTCAAATATTTTATTAACCCATTATCGGTCAATGTCCCATTTTGGGACGCTTTTTTAATTTAAATATCTTGAATTTAACTATATGGAAAATTTTCAAATTTTGCAGAGCAGTAAAAGAAATATCATTATAACAAGCAGTGCAACGACTTTTTACGAGGAAATGTAAGTTTATGCAAAATATTTTTTAAAACTTTGGGAATATTTGATTTCCATGTTGGCAAAATTAAAATGTCTCTGAGAGACACTATGTCGGGAGTATGTGCTTGTAAGTAACTTGCCTGATTTGCATTAAGTATGATCATACATTCCATTGTTGATTTCAAACGATTCTTGGTTTGGTGTAATTTGCAGAGACCGCAAAGACGCGCGTCCCGTTTTGGGGGCATTGGTCAGATGTAGTTAGCTTACCCGCAATACACCGTGCTGTCGTTCAAGGATCATAACTTATTTTACGTGGTGCATAAATATATAACGCTGAGCGATTTTATGTCATAGATAATAATTTAATGATATATACAGCTTACCACCATTTTTACAATTTATTTGCTATTTTATTCATATAGCATACGCAGTGAAACATTGTTAGAAATCATTACTTATCAAAGGAATCGGTGATCTTTCGATCAGAAACTGATCAATGTTTCATGGAAAGAGGTTTACCATTGATGATATTGTCGCTTGTTTAGATGGAGTCAGTAAAAAAGAATATTTTGAGGAAAATGATATTAGCATGTCTATTATTTCTCCTGATCCTGGTCAATTAACTGGTGAAGAAGATACTCCAAATATTATTTCCAAAAGAGAGAAATGCAAGATGTGAAAGGGCATTGGAACTGACAATGAATATTGGCAGAAAAGAGCGTCCCATAGACAAAACATAATCTACTTTTAGATCAAAATCGAATAGTCCACCCCCCTGATGGAAGTAACAACATCCAACGTACCCTGAAACAGACACCCCATCTAGCAGTGTCAATTCCATTGTTGAAAAATAAAATCGAACACTTTTATTTGTGTGTAGAAATAAATTTTAAATGAAACACCACTATTGTATTTTCCTTTTATAATTAAAAGCTTTTCAAAATAAGTAACAAAGATGTAGTAAGTACATTTCCAATTGCTTAGACCAGGCTGCTCCAACTCGGCGTCTCGCGTGCAGACGTGGGCAGCCGAGGAGGAGGAGGTTGAGGAGGGGGAAGCGCTCTTATTACTATCGCTTTGCTTTTCGTGGAAGCAACACGAGTAGTGCGATGGATGGCAGAGGAAGCAACCATTTTGTCTCATCGGATACCATGCCGTCGCCAATGCAGTTGGCGATATCAGATTTGCAGAGCTCCCTACTTGTAAAGGACAGATATTGTAATACTCTTAATTGGTCGCGATGATATCAGAATTTACATGTGGAAGTCTTCACCAAGCTTCATAAAATGCTGCGAAGAATGTATCTTTGTTTGGGTCCACATATTCTTGAGCATCTTTTCTGTGCAATGAAAAGAATAAAAAACAAAGATCGAACCCAACTTCAGGACAAGACGTTGAAGGGCGTTGAATTTATCGCAACAGCCCAAGTACTGACACCAGATATTGCTTCACTTGTTTTAAGAAAAAGATGTCTAAAATTAATTTCATAAAATATGGTTGAAATATTGAATCGAATTTTAGGTTTCGTGTTAAACTTTCTTCGAAGGTTTCTTTCTGAGTATGAGGCCCGGTGTGCCTTCCGCTCCCTGCTTCGGCTATCAGCGACGAATTGTCGGCAAAGGCCAAGACCAACTCGCGCCCCCAGGACTAATATTTCGCCAGGCGCCGGCAGTGAATGTTAACAACAGTCAGTGCCCGCCCGTCTCCGCCAGTGCCCGCGGTGGCTCGCGGGCGCCCGCGTGCCCGTCCGCGGGCAGCTGAGTTGGAACAGCCAGGCTTAGACACTTCAATACCGGTAAATAGGAAGCGGCATGGGCCAACGTCCCAAACATGGGACGCCATTTTTCTCAAAAACTATAAGCGTTATTGACTAAAAGACTCTGAAATACACTTAAAATATCATTTTAAAGCGTCAACAGTCTGATAGTCACTTCTCATCCACACAGTTACGTTTTTGCGTGTGAATTAATAAATTTGTCAAACTGATTAATTAGCACAATGATAAGCCTTACACAAGGTTAAATTGGGATATTTTTTAAACAATAGTGGAACCAAAGTCGGTTGACTCGAATCAGCGATTGTTTTAAATTTATCTTTTTTAAATCAAAGTTTTAATCCACGAAAATATCCATGTATTAAATAATTTCCATTGCGATATATTTAATTTATAATTTAACGCACTGGAAGATATGAGATATGAAAACTTTACAATGATTTTTAGGAAATGTGTTAATTAAAAATTGCGTATGCAATGATTATTATTTTTAATACAAAACCTAATTTCCCTATAAACGTGTCGGCATGTGGAAATAAAATATATCAATATCTTAAATACACCGTTGTATATGTGTCGTAACTGAGAGGAACATTTTAGGCGGAGCCCCGGTAGTCGTAGCTTCATCACATACTATGTATTGCCACGCCCACTTCCTCCGCTGTGAAGGAGGCGACACCCCCGTAAGCGTCGCGACGCGGCTGCAGTGGGGAGCATGCGAGGGGCGCCGATAGAAATCTGTCGAAGTCGGCGGCGGTGGCGGTAGAGGCGAAGTGGGCGGCAACGTGGGCGAGCGGCGGGGCGGCGGGGGCAATGAGGGTGACAGCGGGGAAGGCATGCGACGAGGACTGAGAGAAAGAAGCGGCTGGGCGGGGTGTTGGTGAGGTGAGGCTGGGCGACAGTGGGACGGAGTGCCTGAGAGTATGAGGGCGGGCGGTGCGCGCGATGATGGTGGCATCGGGGACGGCGTGCGGCGAGGGCTGCAAGGGGCGGCAGGGGGCGGCGTCGGGGGGGGGTAGTCAGTCGGTGAGGGCGAGAATGGGGTGGGGCGTCTGAAGACGGCGAGGGCGGCGAGGGCGGCGAGGGCGGCGAGGGCGGCGAGGGCGGCGAGGGCGGCGAGGGCGGCGAGGGCGGCGAGGGCGGTGGCCACAACCTCCGCCGCCGCCGGTGGGGCGACGGACGCGCGCCATAACTCAAGCGCTGGCGGTAAATTGCGACGTGAAGCGATGCGGCGCAGTGTGGCCAAGAATAGAGCACCACGCCACGGGGGTTGCGGTCGCGGGAGCTGAGAAGAAAAGGGCGGCACGCTAAAAGAATAATACTTTGAATAACCACAACTTATTAATATTATATATTGTTTCATGCCATTTCTCTGACATCTTGGAAGTTTCTCTGTATTGTCCGATTCTTGTGAATGAATATAATAGTTTCGCGAAATAGACACCAGTGAGCGCGACCACCACTGAGCCCGGGTTGGGATGGAGGGGAAGGGAATCTTCGGGTGTGGTGTGAGGAAGGGCCCGACAATCATGATCATGTGGCAATTCACCCACTTATTTGCTCTACTGCTCCTCGCTGGCCACACAAGCGAATGGGAGGTATGAGAGCCCAGGGTCAGTCAGTATCATTGGTGGATGGACAACTGTAGAATATAAAGGTTAATGTATATCTTTAACTTTTAAAACTAGTAATTTTGGATTCTAATTTTCATTAGTTGGTTCATATTTTGCTCTTATTTCCAGAATATCAGCCCAGCGGTTTGGAAAATTTACTCTGAAACTCGTGTGTGTTTCTGGTACTGGTTCTGGTGTGGTGTGATTCTCTTACTACTACGAGCTAACTTTTTCAATCGCTTCGTGATAAGAAAATGGTTTCCTCGTTTACGCCTCCTGCTTACGATTAACTTAATAATAGTGGTAATGCTTCACAAAAATGCTTATAGGGATGGGTGTGGGTAGCCGTGAGATTGATGTAAAAATGTTAAGCTAGATGAAACCGGTGGACTCTGTATGTGAAATATGTTGATAGTAGAGATGATTTTGGTGACACACGAGCTATGGGAAATTATAGCAGTATTAACTACCGGATGCTGAAGGTACTGAGAAACTTTAAATGCAAATGCAGTATTAATTATGACAATTGCAATTAATAGTGATTTAGATAAGCAGTGAATTTATATTTCTAATCATTTTAATGCAAAGACCTACAAATGTAGACTAGGTTAACCGATGAGCAGCTTACGCGCAAACGCTGTAGGACTTATTTTCTAATTTATATGTGTAATCTGGGTTTTGTAACCTCTCTAAAATAAAAGAAATAATGAAGTCGATGACATCCCCCAAATTCAAAAATGACTCCTCCCAAGTTCCGGGTCAATGACCCCTTCTCGATCAGGGTTGTGTCCATTTTCCTTGATCCATTGAGCAAATGCTGAGATGACCCCTTGTTTTGCTTCTGGACATAAATGTGCACGTTTTGTTGAGCTTTCCTTTTGTTTGTAGTGGTAGGAGTAGAGCTGAGGGTGAGTTACTATATTGTTAGCAATGCAGAAAAATCAAATCTGCAGTTCGTTTACTGTTGCTAATAGGTTTCCTATTACTAAGGAATAATGTCTAATTTATCAAATGTTGCTAATTTCGCGCTTTTTATTATTATTATTATTATTATTATTATTATTATTATTATTATTATTATTTTAACGGGTGGGGGCGGCGGTGGCGTGTCCGTACACCGGCCTAGCCCGAGCCCACCGTTGTGCGGCCACTTGTAATACTTTCTACAAGCCCGGCACGTCAAACTGCTACTTGTAATAGATTGCTCTGCTCTAGCCCTTCTTATAAACAAACAAACAAACACTAGCCTCGCGTTGGGTTGCCACATATAATAATCTTCCCGTTCTCCTACTCACAATTGCCCGTCTGCTAGCTTACCTGGCCTTTTGACTCACCTGGGCATGGTCTGCGGTGCGTCTGTACAGACGCGAGCAAGGTACTGCGCTCACGTGCGTGGATCAGTTCTAGTGCTACTTGAATGACTACGAACACATATTGATTTTACAAATCATGACCCCAAAGGTGGCCATGAAATTTATTCAAATTTCCTCTTTTCTCGTGTTTTCCTTCAATTCACAATATCTAGTGCTGTAATAGCACTGGTGCCTCTGACGGCACACATTGACATAACCCAGCAACAAAAGAAACAACAACAAATAGATAATTCTCTTCCCACAATACACGAAACATGGACATATACTTTCTCATTCACACAGATTATTTACAACAAACAAAAACAAATGCCATTCACACATATGACTAAAACCCCAGAATGCATTCTGTCGAAATTTACGTATTAAATATCTATTAATCACATGACTTGATCTTCGACAGAGCGTTCTTCACTTCGTAAAAAACAAAAAAACAAATGTCAAAATACTTTTGCTCACGTATGATGCTGCTTCCGCGAAGAATCCGGGTGTTTTGTGCGATTATCCACGCACAACAGCGCCTCCCGTTGTCGCCACCAGTCACGGAACACACTCGCGTACGCATCACTGTTCACGCAACATGTCGGAATTCACGCTGCCACCTTTTCTCATAAATATTCCAAGTTATTTGAAAATCTCTGAGTCCCGAATTGAATTCCGCGCCACTAATCGTAAATGCAATGTCGCGCTCCCCACCGTTGCAAAATTTCTCATATGGCCACGCTCATTATCGCCCGCTCTCGCGAGTCCAACGGGCGTTGCCGAATTTCACAGTAATTCCGAAAACTCGTTTTTTATGAAATTCTTTTTCACGAAATATTAAATAATTTACATGAAGTATTCCCAGTTACTATTGCAAATTCCGTCCATTACTTCCGCACTTTAAAAAAATTTCCAAACATCGCCTACGCGAACACACGTCTTGCCTCCACCAAGTTCAGGCATACTCTGATAAAATTTTTCCAACTTAGCATTGTTATTTTTGCTTCAACACTTTTCCCGATCGCTTGATAACTGACGATCGCGTCACTTTGGTTCTCACAAAATATTTAATTTTTAACGTTTCCCGAAACACTTTATTTCCGTTTTTGTTTTAATAAAATTCTCCCGGCAATTTCCTAAAATTCGATGTTTTCCTCTTGTTTTCCTTTGGTCAAATTCCTTTTATTTTCCCTATTTTCCGTTTTTGGATGTGAAACGGAACGCATTGCAATTGTTCGCTAATTGCTTCTTCTTGCTAAACTTTTGCTTGAATTAATTTATTTGTTTTATTAAAATTTCGATACTTCCCGTCAAGATATTTAAATGGGTTAAATTTTGCATGATGCCGCTAATTCTCTTCTTTTTCCCCCCGAAAGTCTGAATTTGATATCTTATCGCGTTCTCTTGCATTATTCGAAAAACCCTCTTCTTTATAAGCGTTTCATCGCTCCAACAATGGACTCCATTAATATTCTCCTTAACACAAATATACGAAATACAGAATTTTCAATTACTTCTTATTGCCTGACGCGATTTTACTGGGATAACTTTTAAAATGTTCCTACATTAAAGCCGGATCTAATGTCTATGGTCAAAACTTGCACAAGTATCGGGTTCACTTTATTTTCTTCCCCAATCGGTTTTTATTTATTATGGCGCCTTTGCTGTAAATGTTTTCAAATTGTTTATTATCCAAACGCATGCTATCGGGGATCGTGTAAATCATTACATTTGCTACCTCGCCTAAAATTCTAAAAGAAATGCTATACGATGTAAACGCAAAATGTACTGAGGTCGGTTTACAAATGAACTTATCGAAAACTAAAGTAATGAGTAACAGTGAACCCAAATCAATAATGGTGAACGACAGCAACATAGAATATGTGCAAGAATATGTTTATCTGGGCCAGCTAATATCATTTACAAATAGAGGAGATAAGGAAATAAGAAGAAGAACTAAATTAGCATGGAGAAAATTCTGGAGCCTCTCTTTCATTTTGCTAAATAAAAAGATAAACCTCCAAATTAAAAAGGTAGTAATGGACTCGTGCATCTTGCCGATATTGCTTTATGGATCACAAACATGGTCCTTAACAGTAATACAAATAAAATGGATACAACGATGCCAGAGGAAAATGGAACGAAAAATGTTAAATATTTCGCTCCTAGACAAAATACCATCTACAGAAATTAGAAAAAAGACTAAAATTAAAGATGCAGTACGGCAAGCCAAAATAAGCAAATGGCATTGGGGAGGACATATTATAAGGCAAGACCAGCAACGATGGGCATACACTACAACAACCTGGGACCCTCGGTATGGGTGAGAAACCAAGGGAGACAGAGGAGATGGACAGACGAGCTAATGCAAAGCAGCTGGTCCCACCTGGACGAGACTGGCCCAAGAGAGAACAACATGGAGGCAACTGGGATATGAACAGCAAAAAGATGATGATCCACAGTGCTATTAATCGATTTTAGTGAAATTGAGTGAACTTTAGTGAAATTGAATATCAACCTACTGTAACCCTGCTAAAGCAGGAGGCCTTTGCCCTTTACGGGATGTTATGGGCTAATAATAATAAAAAAAAGAACTCAAGTAATTAAAATATCCTCCTCAAAATTCAAGAGGCAGGACATCAGCCACATTAATAGCGTACAATCACTTTTCATTAAAATACTATTATCTATTAGCTTTGTTCACAAACGGAAGAAACAGCACTGACGCCATGGACACGCACTGACGGACACGCACTGACGGAGACGAACTGAAGGAGGCGAACTGACGAAGATGGACGGACGGACGGACGTTTTGCGTTTTATTCTATACTACATATGTAGTGTACGATAAAGTAAATATTTAACAATAATTATTATAATAATATTATCCTACATTCTCTGAATGCAAAATATATTTTTCGTGCATTAATGTTTTATAGAAAGAGTTTTTAAATGAAATAAAGAAATCAATAACAAATACTTCAAGAAATATTTTCGAAATTAGAAGTTGTCATAATCAAATTTCAGAACCCAAACTCAAGAAGATTCCGGAAAAACATTTTTTAAAGAAAAGTGAGTTAAATGAAGATGAACTGTTCCAATTATTTAAAAAATACGTTTCAAGATAGTTCTGCATCAATCAGACGTTACATAATACCCCTAACGAGTTCACAAAAAAAAAAGAATAATAAAACGAGTGGAAGAGATTAGAGCCTTTTCGATCTGCACAAAATGGAAGAACTACATACACTTCCGTATTCGTGCTCTAGTCCGTCTCCGTATCGTATGCTCACCTGTCACACAGCAATCACCAGTAAATCAATACACTTGCCATGCACAGTACGAGTTCTCCAAGACACACGATTAATGGAACAAAATGATAAAACCGTCTCGAACCCCCAAGTGGAAATAAAATGACGCTTCTGATACGTTATCCCTTAGCATGACTACAAGTACGGACGCTATTGTATCTCAAGGGCAGAAGTGTGAGCGTCTGATGTTATATATTCACTTGTGGCGCCCGGTGTGAACATGGCCAGACAATGACCGACTTCGTTGCAGTGACAGTTCTTATTGCCCTAGCCATTGGTGTAAGTATAGTACATCATTGTAGATATTAGCAAATATTTAAAATTTTAGCCCAGAAAATAATTTAGTTCCCATAACTTTTATATAATTGTTGCTTTATTTTTTTGCTGTAAGCCTTTTTTAAGTTTCGTCATTTTCATTCATCAGCTGAACTGTAATACAATATTCGAATATTACGGCCACTTTTACCATGGATTCAGATAAAATTTAATTTCTTTTCTACGCTAAACTCTTTTGTATTACACTAATTTTTTAATGGAATAATAGGTGAAAGCTGCCTTCAAATTTTATGCAAATTCCATTTAACATAAATTAATTACAATTTTCTTTGAAAAGCAACTATCTCATTAGTCAGAGCTGGTCAAGCAAGAAAGAGTGAATACTTTTAAAAGATTACTCTCTTATCACACATGCATTCTACACAGCAGGACGCTGACAGTCAGTCATGTAACTATTTATTAAATGCATATTTGTTTGTGTTCAACTTTTTTTAGAGCGGAAAGGAAACCTAGGGAAACTTTTCGTATTTCATGCTAAATTTCGAATAGTGAAAATATTGATTTTGCATTTTATATTATTAATTTATTATTCTAGAATTAAACCATTATCATTATCATTATTATTATTAATATTATTATTATTATTATTATTATTTCACCTGTATATTTAAAACCCTTAAGTTTGTCATTTAGAAAGAAACACTTTTAGAAAGATTCTAATCAACCAAATGTGATTTTTATTTTAAATGAAAGGTAATGGATCCCACATACTCCTCTAATAGTTATAGTATTGTGATAATATTATTATTATTATTATTATTATTATTATTATTATTATTATTATTATTATTATTATTATTACTTGGTAGTCCCCTAATCAATCAAATAGAAACAAAGTTAGCGGACACTGAAATAGAAAAAATGGTTAATTTGATAATGTAATGGATAATTTAATAACACCTATTTGAATGGACACCAATGCGAAATGTTCAAAAACCGAAATTCTGAAAAAGGTACTGAAATAAAACCATGTGAACCCGAGAGATAACATAGCACAAAAGAAAAGAGCTCTAAAAGTTTACAAACTCTAGAACGATACCTATTCACGATGGACACAGTGAAAGACGTTTCGGAAAATGTAATTGGAATGTTTTGTTTTGACACAGATTATGTACAGATCATGTCGTATACAGAAGGATATCATAGTAATAAACTTTAAAAACATAATGCATCGTATATTGTAATTATAATCAATTGTAATTTTAACTCATACATGTAAGTATAATTTCACCATTCATATTTTAACTATAATATTTTTTTGTAAAGAGACATGTGCCAGGCGATTGCAAAATGTTGCGTTTATATATTGTAATGAACCCGAATATCTTCTATGATATTTAATTTAATCTACCTTACGTTGGGCAAGCAATATGCAACAAACCTGAATATCTTCCCAATCTGTAATAATTTCATTTAATCGTCTAGCATGCATAACATGAATGATGTCGATAATCTTTATGTTTTCATCCTGATATGAGAAAAATATATTATTTTTCCTATTATTGCTGCCCTGCTTTACTCACGTATCAGTTTAATAGCATAACAATGTTCCTTTATTCCAATATTTCATATTACCGGCTGATAATAATATTTATGTTTACTATCTATTTAAACACCTGGATTCGGCATACGACTGATTAATAATTATCTTGTCGTATGCGGACGGGCAGTTTTTACGAATCAATGATTTCTGGAAATTTACTCAACTGAAAAAAATGTTAAATGATTGCAAATTACTGTTAATTAATCAGCCTGTTTCGCAAGAAGTAAATATAATATTTATTTAACCATTTCAATGATAACAGGTCAGAATCACGAGTTCGCTTAAGTAAATATTAACTTGATAATGACTTGTCTCTGATCAAAGGCAATTAAATCGTCTTTATAGCTTACATACGATCTTACGGAAATAGTAATAATTTATGACACTAATTAATTCACAATAAGGTACCCCTAATATTATCTGAATTATCTGTCCACGTAAACATACTTTACTAACATTCCACCACGTGCGGGTGCCTTATCGTGTGTCTTCCTAACATTACAAATAAAATATTTAACGTTTATAACAATTATGATCTCTTCCTATTCTAAAAATGATTTAGTAAATTAAATACGTCGCTTATTAATTGAGTGTTGAAATTTAAAAATGTTAATATTTACTATTTCATCGTATATTTTGGAAACATAGCATCAATCAACAGCACTTATTCCCCTCCTAAACTTAATATTATATCATTCATCACTAATTCATCAAGCCGTTTCTGACAACGCGTCCTTATCTGGCGCGAATACTAGAGAATACCCTCTTATGATGCGTTCGGCACGCTGGCTCGTCACAGAAAGAGAGCGATCCACTCCTCCTGGTCACGACTGCGCCTCCCAAGTACATATTTTCTTCTTATCTACAAGGGGTTCTTTCAAGCGAATATGGTATACGGATTGTATGCGTTCATTCTCCGCTGCGACAGTTTATTTATATCCGCTACGATAGTACCTCGTCCATGTTTCCTTTATTCCCTCTGTATATGCAAATTCTAATAAACGTCATAGTAAAGTTTATATTAATGTGGGGGTGTCTCTTGGCTTACCACAATACACTCACTAACCTTTGCATTTGTTTAACTTTATCATTCGGCTGATGTTACTGTTATTCTGATACTCTGTCAGAACGTGTATTTCAATATTACGAATATGTCGTTTATTGTGTTCAGAAAACAAACGTGATAACATTAAGTAGCATCCTCTCCATTTGTAAACATAATACTGATAAGTAACATTATAATTTTATGATACTAATAATATAATAAACTGGCATATTCATGCACATGTGACTTCTAAAGTGCTTTGCAGCATTGAATCTATGGATATTTTTTTTCATCGTTCATTTCCGTAGCAACCAAAGTTACTTTTGCATAAAAATCTTTTAACATTGCTCACAGCAATGAACAATTTTCTCAAAATTAACGATCTCTATAGAAATTGTTGTAGAACAATGTTTACAGCACGTACCAATTAACACAATGGTTTCCTTTACTTTCTTTTCATATGACTTTTATACTGAAAAAAGTGTTTTATCAAAAACCATATTTTCTCGTTTTCGGTCCCCTAATAGTGGAATGAAAATATTACATCCATTAACGTACAGCATCCTCATCTAAGGACACAAATTTCTGTTCAACTCAAATTAGCTTCTTTTGAAATAATTTGTGAATTTTGTTTCTTCAATAGACGTAGATATCCTAAACGAAATATACAAGCAAAGTTATGGTGCTTCTGAATTGTAGATGTTGATTGAACCGAGATCGCTGGAGCATTTTATACTCTTAACCCGAATTTATTAATTATTTGAGTCTGTTCGAAACATTTCAAACGGTGCTTAGCTGGATGTGTGTTAAGTCGGAGGGAGAGACTGGTGTGAAGCAAACGGTGGTTGTTTGGTTCGCAGTGAAGCTGACGGATAATATTCAGCTCCAGTCTGGGCGAGCGCTGTGCAGAGAAAATAACGTGTAAATAATACTGTATAAAAACGGCCGTAATATAAATATATGGGAGATATTTCAAAACAGGTTCTTCGAGGAATATATGAATAATCAAAAAATTAAAAAAAAACATGAAAATTACGTTCATAAATGTTATGTTATTCATTGCATTCAATCCGTACCACAAGTATAAAGAAAAATTGGAGCCGTTTTTGAGAAATTGGGCTTATAAAATCACACTTTACGTAAAATTACGCGAAAAATATTGGAACTTTTTAGGACAAACTTTATTTGAATAAATATCTCTATGACTAATGATGTTGTAAGAAGGAAAAAACTCTTTCAATTTTTGAAAATCCAGTCGTATAATAAAAATGGGACTTATCTACGTATGTGTATTTCACTACATTCTGACAAGAAATGTAAAGAAATAATGTTTGAGAAAATTCTGAAAACATGTAAATTCTCAAAATTCAAAGATTTCTTTTCAAAATCCCAGAGCTTCGAGTCGATCCAGTTTAACTGGAGAGTATGTGATGATGTTATTTTTTGGATAGAATTCTAAACATATAGGTGCTAGTGTTGCTCACACATGAGCAAACATACAAGTGTTAAAGAGCACTTTTAGGTGTCAAGGATCCCCAAAACAGTATATCCGTTGATATAGAAATCGATTTTCCTCATCACATCATAACTATCGCTGTACTTCGCATTTCTGATCTACGTAAATATACGAGAAAGTAAATATGGACTGAAAAGATAGGTAAAAATTTATTTTGATCATAAGAAACCCACTTTATTGCACAGGGTCAACGGTTACGTTACGCCAAGAAAATCAAGCAAAAAGAATCGTTCTTCCAAACAAATCAAAGTGTAAAATTGCGTGTTAAGAATAATTTTTTGGGGAGGTTTTTCAATCATGGGACAGGACCAATTGTTATAGTTGAAATGATGAATTCCGACAAATACCTTGAGATTATTAGGAGTCATGTGATATGTAGTTTCAATTACAAGTGTCCAGAGGGAAATGGAATTTTCAACAATATCATGCTCCCGGCCTTGCAATTTTTGCAAAATCAAGATGTTATACTTCTGGCTGCCTAAGAAATTCACCACATCTCAATGTTACTGATAACTTATGAGCTTAAAGTGAGGATAGGTAAAATAAATTGCCCAAGAAAAGAAACGACTTCGACGTTTTTTTACAGATCTTCGTTCAAAGAGAAAGGAAGTGATAATGTGTCAGAAATGTATCTAATCTATGCCTAAATGTGTAAAACCATTATTATTATTATTATTATTATTATTATTATTATTATTATTATTATTATTATTATTATTATTATTACTATTACAATTATTATTATTACTATTACTATTATTATTATTATTATTATTATTATTATTAAGCCAGAGATATGCTATTTCATACTAGATGTGAAAGATTGTTTAATTCCGTATATGACATTAAAAATAGGATAGAATCAAGTTTATTTACATTATTTTCGCCACTTGTAGGAATAATATCTCGAGTTTTGGTATTTATTAGGTGGCTGGAGTGGACTGCTCTTCTGAGCATTGCGTCGAGCCACAATTGACTCGAGATCTTGTACCAAATGCACAGGAGCTTCAGAAGGTAAGAATATGTGTTTTGTGCTTGTTTGTTTTTAATGCCATTCCCGCAACGGCACATTATGGAAAAGTACAGAGAACTAGCACTTTGCTTTTGAGTAATCGCGAATAGGTGAAGGATAATTTAGATGGTTATATGGCATACCATATGGTTTACTTCATCTTTCAGCGAGACAAAGTTTAAACTACCTATGACTTACGAGGACAGATTTGAAGCAAGAACTTTGCAATGTCCCTGCAACTATCTGCATTATTCAACGCGTCCTCCCTATTGACATACGTTTTCTTAATGATTTACATAAATAAAAATTATAATAGGCGTATTGACCTACAGGGAAGTACGCTGGTTCATACCCCGTTATTTATATCGTATTAACAATCCTAATAATAGAATTATTATGTTACTAGAGGCCTGCGGCAGAAAAACGGTGCTGAACAAAATGGTTTTCGACGAGGTAGCACCTACTATTACAAAGTAGTTCATGAATAATAAATAAAATAAGTACCCTTGTAAAATACTACAATAAATCAATTATTTTAACAAAAAATATCTGCGCGATTACTGAAAACGTGGTAAAATATATTCTCAGTGCAATAGCCCTTTATACACCAAGATATAAAAATAGTTCTTGTTTCATAACAATAAGTGAGTACGAAGAAATGAAGGAAGCCATCCCCTGAAATTAATATATTTATTTGCATTACCGACTTTCAATAGCTTTGCCGTCATCACCAATCTACAAATATAAAGTAAAGAAAATATAAATAAAATACCAAGTATAAAATAAGATAAAGCAGGAGATTAATATAAATAATAGTTACATTTAAAATTATAATCATTAGCCAATTAAATTACAAAATATGAAATGCAATAGGATATTAATATAGAGACCACTAGCAAATGATATAACAATATATAACATTGCTAAAGGGGACTAATGAAATTAATAGATACAAATATATATATATATATATATATATATATATATATATATATATATAAAGTACAATAAATATATTAATATTCAATAAATATATTAAATATAATAAATATATAGTTGACGGAGATGACTTCCATTATTTCTTCATGTAATAACGTCAACCTCACCACATCAGAACACACGTGAGTAGCAAACGAGTCACAATACGTGAGTAGCAATTATTTAAAGATGTTCATCCTTTCGTTAGGAGCTTCGCTATGTCAGATATCTCGTACGCAGTGACGCAATGAGTACGAGAATTTTACCATTCAATCGGGTCACGCAGTGTGAGAACGGGTGGTCACAATTAAATATTTTAATTTTTCAATGAAAATCGTATCTCTTTAATTCGTTTTGAATTTTTTCGAGTTCTTGGATATCTAACGAAAGACAGAGATACGTCTCACATAGACGGACGCTGCATCATTGACACTTCGTTTGCATAGGAGTTTTTCTAACTATAGCTGAAGTCAACACATGAATATTCATTCAAAAATTGCTTTTTTGCAGAGGATGTCCTGAGCGTTGCGGATGGTCACGCTTGCACCACCAAAACCCAAGCGGTAAGAACAAATAACATAACCGTTAAAAAAATTAGGTCTAACTGGTCCAAATGCAGGTCTAGGTATAGTGCGCCAGGAAAGAGTCTCCGCAGTTGCACCTTATTGGGTAGAGTGCTAGCAACAGGAATTAATGTTGGTAGCTCGAGTGAGCAGCTTATAACAAAAGAAAACGTGAGTTACATACTCCCCACAATCATAAGAGATGCTGGGATCCCCTTCATTTGTGTTCCAGTGATCTGCCAGCTATCCACATAAACGTTGTGTGACGTCGTGGAAACACAACAGCAATCACAGACACAACCTTCAGATATTTACAGGTTTATTAATAATTAAGTATTTACAAATAAATAGTTTGAACAGTTATTGACAGTTCTGAAACACTCCCCCCCTGATCGCTGAAGCGATCCTTAAATTATTCGAAATCTGCCTGACTCGTGGCCCTCGTCACTCCTCAGCGAGCGTACGCACGCAGCGTAGACCAGTGACCGTAGTCACCTGTGGAAAGATGTTCCACAGCGGTGTCCCAATACATGAGTTACCTTATGAGTTTCACTCGTCTACGCACCGCCCTAGGCGCAAGTTTTGTGCATTTGCACACTATTTTCACTCAGCTCAAAACCCACCCTCGCGCTTTGCGCTCTCGCTTACATACCTTCAAACCACGTGACACGCAACTTCATCTTGCGTTCGCACGGCGATTCACCCCACGTGACTGTCGCGCCGCCACGCATTTTGGGCATCCCTTTTCATGGACTTCTGAAAGTTCCTAAACTACCTTGGGGTGCCGCCGCCACCTAGCTACCGTCTGTTCAAACTGTCTCTTAGCGGCCTACACTAATCCTGCCACGTGGCGTCAGCCTGGCGCCGGCCTTCCTGCCCACGAGGTTCAATGCCAATACAATACTGTTACAATTCTATGTGGTGAATTAAAACACAGATTTTATTTTAACAAAAACGTTTATTTTGTTTTTTAACACGATCACTGAAAACACTTGATTTATGTACAGATTGTCTCCACTTGATTATTTATTAACACTACACTTCTCTTGATTATTTATTTACATTGCACTTATCTTCATTATTTACACTACACTTCTCGTGATTATTTACACTATACTTCGTGATTATTTACACTGCACTTCTCTTAATTATTTATTTTCACTGTTCATCTCTTTTG
>BLKR01000732.1:367500-415916 GCA_011170035.1 Teleogryllus occipitalis
TTTGGCTTTTTCCATTCTTGCACTGAAAGAAATGGCTTTAAAGGTAGCCATCCATGCAAACAGAAAATGACTAAAACTGACATTGGCCTTTCTTGCACCAAGCCACATATATAAAATGTCAATATGAATGTAAATGATTAAATTATAAGCATTTTAATAGTTTGTTAAAATCAAGAGTCATTTAAATTGCTGGTGATTAACAAACATGTTTCATTACAAAAACAATAAAAAAATGTTTATTTCATTTCATTTTCACAAGGGTAAAGTTTAGATTTATCGCGTGTGGCCAGTAAATCTTGAAACAATTGTTGAAATTTAATTTTTCCAAGATTGTTGCAGGTTATTATTTCTTGTGGTACTTCCGAAATGCTATGTACTCACTAACCGAAGACTTGCTTAACTTCACCAAAATCTGTTGAAGCGCCCTCAAATCGTAATAAAAAAATTAATAAAAAAATCCATCAAAATCTTTCTGTTAATATTTTTACAATCCAATCTAGATTTTTATAGTCCATAACGCGAAAACCTTTAATTGGAAATTCCGTTAATATTGTAATACAGAAAGGGTGAAGTACGTTATTTCTAATTTACGGCACCTAGAAGAAAATGTAATACTTAATTAAACGGTTGAAAAGTTTAAATAAAGTCGACGGTAAAGAAATACGTTCAATATATAAACTTAACAAAACATTTATTTTGAGAAACCGATAATAGTTTTATCAAGTCTCCGATTGGGAAGCACATAACTATATTGCTTCTCCAATTATCTTTTCATATCCTCTCGTGAAATACTACATCCTCTCTGTTGTTTTTTTAGTATTTGATAGTACCCTATTGCAATTGGATTCATGTAAGCTTAGTTGCATTTAAGTAAGGAAAACGCTCTCCGGGACTAACGCACCTGAAAGCGGTTACAATTTTGAGCCACCCCCTATTTAAGTGGGAGGCTTTGCCCAACATTGGGATCAATGGCTTTATTGCATATATTGAATTGTATTATAAAGAAAATACTCCTCGGGCCACCCGAAAATTATTGAATATCACATGGACGGTAACACAAATATCGTACTTGGTTGCTCATAAATCTCAATCTCAAAGAGAATCAATAGTTATTTATGCAACTAGTACAGAAAGTGTGTACTTGACATCTGAATTGTATTAGTTTTGAAACGGGTACACCAAAGAGACATCGTACGTGTTATGAACATTATTTTTCATATAAAGTCATAGAAATATATAAGGATTAGTATACAAATGTTTCAGAATACATTTTACAAACTTCTAGTCCGTAAAGAAGGTCCGTACCTGACAATTTTTTCCCAGTGAAATTGAAGGGGTAAATTTTATGAAAAGGAGTTACACGTATGACATTTGTTTCAGGTTGGTAGGAGATCTTGCTTAGGAGTGCGCCAAGTTTATGTAAGCATAAAACCGTTAGAACATGACCTCTGAAACATCTGTGCATAAAAAATTGCCTACTGTTAACACATATTCCGCTGCCGGCAATTGAATTCAATTAACTTTCCGCCTAGTTGGGCGCTCCACAGCGTTGCAGTGCATTATGGGCTAGATTATGAATTTCGCGGGTACTAGTTAGGTATTAATTATGTCTATTTCTCGTATGGACCAAAACTTACGTGAAATTCCTGGAAATCAAGACATCAATGTGAGGTGGAATAATCAGAAACGTGTCATCTTGCAAGCAGCACAAGAAGTTTTGGGAAAAAGGAAGAATAGAAAAATAACCGTGGTCTAAGAATATGGAATGAAGGCTTAGCAAATCTCATAAGAAAAACGAAGAATGCCTCTCAACAATATCTTTCCTCACGATCTCTTCACGATAAACAATAATATAAAAGATTATAAGGAATAGTTAAAAAGAAGTGCCGGCGTATGAATCGCAAGAGCTAGGAAATATTTGTTAGTGAAATGAAACACGATATATAAGGACAACTGACAAAAGCCTACAAAATATTAAAACTTAATAAAAATGAGGAAGACAATGTAAAACTTAATTTGATTCCGGGCTTCATTATCATACAAATCTATGTACAAGTGAGGACCAGCAAGAAGGGAAATAGCTTTCGAGGAAGAAATAGTTGACCCAATAACAATGGGGGAGATGAAGAGGGCTCTTAAATACATTAAAAATAGAAAAGCACCAGGATCAGACAATATTAACAATGACCTCTATAATTATGCATCTGAAAGATTTTCCCACGAGCTGCTGAATTTTTTAATACATGCTGGATATATAGTCACATTCCAGAAGAATGGATGACTGCTGTGGTCATCTTCTTATGACTAGTGGTACTGCGAAATCACATACTTTCTCGCATTGGTTGTAAAGTCTTCACAATAGTACACCATTACATAAACCAGCAAAAGAGATTTCAACCAGCAATTTTTTTCCACTTCGAGACCCGATCCAAGTTCCTCAGAGTTATCTTGTCGGTACTCATAACCATCTCTCCACACAAAAGTTCTGTGGATTGGTCTCGGGCAGAGGCATCAAAAGATACATGCCTGATTCATGTAAAAAAATCCATCAATAATCAATATATTCGTTAGAAACACCCAAAGCCTCCAGTCCGTTCAGCTCTATCAGGAAATATCAATTTTGGAGAAAATCGGCTCAAAGGTTTTTGAGCTACAGTTGTCAACAGACGGACTGACAACTGTTAGGTTGTTAGGTTGATTGATACATTGATTGAAAGTGATCAGGGGCGCGCCATCTCCTAAGATCATTAGTCCCGAATGTATAGTACGTATATAGTATAGTACGTGTAAACTATTGTGCTGTTTAGCACAATTAGTTTATCTTCTTTAATTGTTTTTGTGATTATAATTGCTTCAAATGTTTTTTAATAACGTTTCTGCAATTCTCAATTATTTCTGCGGGAAAATAGAATTGTCATAAATGATTATGTGTCACAATTCATTAATATAATAATTATTATAATAATCTTCAAACAAAGGCGCGAACCAGCGAACCTTGCCTCCGAGGAGATGACTCCATACTACTCGCGCAACTTTTCTTGAACGATGACCTTGCTTCCCCCTCCCTTGAGCAATAAACAGTTGAAGGCAAAAGCTCGCAGCGAGCAATGATGACAACATTCCAAGCATTAAAACTTCGTTGGCGCGAAACAGGAGCTAGTCAAAGCCAGTTGTTTCACAGTCGAGAACTCCTGTTCAGCTTCATTACCATTATCTAAAGAAATGGCTGAGGCCGGTCCAGGACCTTCAAGGGAGGCACCTAAAACTCCTATCGAGTGTCGCTGCTGTTGCCTACCCAGAGCGATGATCTGGCCGCACACGTTGCAGGTTGACTTTGATTTTCCAGAGGTTAGCAATACTGTAAATACTCTAGTGGCCGACTTTGTGACTAATACCCCCACTCCTCCCGCATTTCTTCAATTTATCGTTCAAGAAAAGTTGCGCGAGTAGTACACGCCAATTAACCACCACGGCCATTTAGGTGGGACATGAGATTGAAAATTCTGACGTAGTAATAAGTGTATGGTGGTGTGAGTTCTAGTATTTGGCAGCCAAAAAATTAATAAAAAGTGAAAAAGTCGTTTGGATGCCAAAAAGATGGCAGGTGGGAAAAGAATAAGGCATAACCCAAAAGCTAGTCGGCACTAAAGACTTCAGACACCTAAAAAGTGCGAAAAAGTCAATGCCATTCAGTAGCGCAAGTAGTCTTTTCTAAATTTAGCAACAGCATTTATCCACTTGTTCGTTACCAGCTATAAGAGTTTTCTGGCGAAAATTCGCCGTATTCCGCCGCACGATTACATAACTTTCTCTTCTTACGAAGAATTCGTAAGGCGAGAAAGTAAAAAGGATGATAGAAAGAATTGCTCTAATTACAGAGGGATAAGCCTTTTGAATTCCGAATACAAAATATACGCCAAAATTAGAAATCAGATGCCAACACCTATTTCAGAAGTGCTCTTATTAGACGAGCAAAACGGGTTTAGGAAAGACAGGTCTTGTGTGGACTGAATATTTAGTCTCACAGATAATAGAAAAGCGTAGAGAGTATAATGTTCCCACGTTCTTAGCATTTGTAGATTTAGACAAGGTATGCGACACTCTTAATCGAACAATATTGTGGGAGGTGTTGCTAGGAAGATGAATTTCACAAATCTAGTAAGAGCCATTTGTAGTATGTACGTGGATACTACTATAAAAGTAAACACAGGAGATGAACCAAGTAAACAATGCAGAAAAATAAATCACGACGTAAGACAGGGGTGACCCATTTCACTCACTCTTTGTAACATATTTTCATGATGTGATTAGGTGATGGGAAAGTTGATTGAAAACAAATTTTATTGGAAAAATTGCCTTGAATAGATTACTTTTTGCAGATGATCAGGTTATCATAGCAGACTCGGAAGAAGATCTACAAAGAGCCCTCTTTAGTTTTTTTAACATTTCTGCAGATTTTATTTTATAATTATTCACATCCAAAGCCAATGCCATGGATTTTAAAGGAATCTTTCCTTTTCGAGCAAAGATTAAAATAAATAATAACATAAATGAACAAGTTTCAAATGTTAATGATCTGGGATGCAATATAGTCTACGATCATTCTAAAGGACTAGAACAAAATCTCTCTAAATTCCTGCAGCTACTTGGTACAATAAAGCAACATCTGCTGAAGAAAGTAATAAAAGACACTGTTCTTAAATTCTATATAACTATGGCGGTTCCAGTCCTCTTGGATGCTGCAGAGGCATGGACAATAACTCAACAGAGAAAAAATTTAAGCAGAAGAAATGAAGTTCCTATCCAGAAGAGATAAATCAGGACCACAAGAAAAATAAAGATATTAAGTCAGAACTTCAAGTTTGCAACATATGGCAAATATTATATTCATATAGACCCCAACGGCATGACAATCTTCGGAGAACAGATAGTTCGCGCATCCCTCTTCAAAGTTTTGGATACAGACTCCGAAGCAGAAGAAACGTAGGACGTCCACGACTGCGATAGAATGACCAAATGAAACTCGTGGAGACGGAACAGGTGTAAATACCTAATCCATGTGATGATATGATGATGATGATGATGATTTCTCAGCCAATGTCGAATTTGAAGACGAACGCAGCTGAACGTCTCGAAAGCGATGACAGGAGGGCGGCGAGTTCAGGTCGCGCCGCTAAATGTTGTTTCGCCCTCCGTGGCACTCTCTAGCGGCGGGCGCAGAAAGAGCTGGCTGGCTGGCTCGCCCTCTGTCCCCCACCCCGCCCCCGCTTCCGCTCTCACCCCGCGACACCATACGCCCCATGGCCACTCCCCGAGGGCTCGGCTGGTGGCACCTTGCGGGGTGGAAAGTAGGTGGTGTGGCTCGACTGTGGAGCGTCGCCTTTTTTATGACTTGAAGCTGTAGCGAAGACGTTGAAATGTCGGTTGAGGGCTTTTTGTACTTCACTACTTTTTTCGTAATGTTGTCATTTTAAGTAAATAATCATATAAAGTGAATGGCAAGTGCAATTGTCTTAGTGTTATGCAGTTAAAATGTGAGCGAGTTCCCTAGCGTTGCAGAAGTTCACATGCTTCATATGGTGTACGAATTTCTCGTGTTAAATTTCCTTGATGGCTGAGAACCACTCGCTAGGAGTCACGCGGCTAGTTAATAATCATTGTGTTGTATAAAACTTCTTAAATTTAATGTATGTAAATTAACCTGCACGGATGTAATGGGATTTGTGTATCATTGTCTTGTAACGCCTGGTAAAAATAAGTGGTACAATAATGCTGAAATTCCATAAAATTGCAGTTTCGTTTGGTCGTTTTTTCTCTGTATAATAAATGAGCTGTTTATACGAGCCAAACTCAATAGTCATACGCCTTCTGTCCCCTTTTCTGTAAGGTTTAGAAAAAATTTGGGAAGTTTTTCCGTTTGTTAACATCTACCGATGAAGAGCAAATATCATGTGTTAACCCGACGTTTGTTATATTAAATTTCCCTCTATATGTTTACAGGCAATAAAGGTATCATTTCTGACCCGTCTATACGACCTAGCAGTTATTCACGTTTAATATGAGACACTGTTTTCTATGGAATCATTCACAACATCCGAGAGGGCAGTCATATGTTGCCAGGTCTATTCTCTGTGCGTTTGATTTAGACGGCCATGACTACTTTGCGCTAAGTATTTTGCAAAGTGCTATAAAACAGTAAACGTACAGCAAATTCACAATTGTCTTAATGTAACAGACGATTCAAAAGTGTCTCATTAAGGGACTTCACATAAAGATTTATAACTGAGGTTCGTTTATGATTTAAAATGCATTGTTTACAAGCTAGCACCTTGGATAAGTGTGTTGCAGCCTAAAATGAGTTGTGGGTTTCAATTCCTTCTGTTTTCACCCCAATATCGTGATTGACAAAATTCTATCTGATTACTTTAATCAGGTTGATGAGCGATCGAATTCTGTTTTCAGCAGTAGCACTCACATGGTGTTTTAGTCTCTTATGTGGTACTAAACATTCGTGTTTCTTTAGTGTGTTACACAGATATTACTATTACTATTACTATTGCTATTACTATTGCTATTACCATTACTATTATCATTATTATTATTATTAATATTATTATTATTACTGTTACTATTACTACTTTTATTATTACTTTTACTGATTTTTATATTTAACAAAAGAGTACAAACAAAAAGGAATAATATCATAGTATAAATTACTTAAATACTCAGCAAAACATCCTTCAAACGAAACAATAATGAGATACTTTTATACTTTTCAGTGGAAGGCATCAAACAAACTGACGCAACTGATATAGCAGTGTTTTTCCACTTTGGCCTGAACATACTACAATCATATGCTGGAGCAAAAGACAAACCAAATACTGCTTCAGCGTACAAAGATTGGCTATATGGATTGGATAGCACAGAGTTCCTTCAAAGCATAGAGTACCCGTACACAAGATGCACATGCAACCAGAACTTCCAAGGCCATAAAACTACAATAGATTCACCAACATATTTTTCAAGGGAAATTAATTATACAAATAACCCCTCACAAGAAACAACAAAGGCCGTTGATTCAAATACATCATACGAAACTGTTCAAACAAATATCCACAGTTCAACAAACGGAGAAAGTACAACTCAAATTGACACACAAGAGATACCGGACGAAACTGATTATACCAGAAACACAAATGATGGAAAAACACCTAAAGACATTTCCGACAAAAGCACTATTTCCGAGTCAACGGATAATATATATGATGGAACAAGAAGTACAGACGATACTGGACACAGAGAACGAGATTCAACGACAGAGAATACTTCAAATTCATCTCAAACTTCTACTGACACTACAATCGGAGATGTTGCAACACAAGCCTCTAATGATAATGGATTCACAAAGGAAGGATCAACCACCGATAGTGATTCAAAATCATCTCAAGACACTAATAATACCGGTTCAACAGATGCTGTAGATACAATCCATGGTGGTACAACCGACGTCAGTCCATCAGGAACAACTGATTCAGATGGAAGATCAACGACCGATGAAGCTTCAAATTCTTCTCACGATTCAGAAGAAACTAAAAATTCTGGTTCAACGGCTAGTGTAGGTCCAATTGATGGAAGCACAACTGCAAATGGAGGAAAAGAAGGCACGAAAGGCTCAGAAGGAGGAACAACTAAAGATGATGGTTCAAATTCGTCCCACGATTTTGAAGAAACTACAAATTCCGGTTCAACAGATAGTGTAGGTCCAATCGGTGGAAGTATAACAAGAGATGGCGGAACAGGAAGCACCAAAAGCTCAAAAGGAGAATCAACTAAAGATGATGGTTCAAATTCGTCCCACGATTTTGAAGAAACTAAAAATTCCGGTACAACAGATAGTGTAGGTCCAATAGGGGCAGGAACAACCAAAGATGGTGGAATGGGAAGCACGACAGGCTCAGAAAACGGATTAACAACCCATGACGGTTTAAATTCGTTCCACGATTCTGAAGAATTTAAGAATTCAGTCACAACGGAGGGTGTAGGTTCAAGCGGTGAAGGTACTACCGCAGATGTTGGAACAGGAGGCACGAAAGGCTCAAAAGAGGGATCAACTGAAGATGATGGTTCAAATGCATCCCACGAATCTGAAGAAAATAAAAATTCCGGTTCAACTGATAGTGTAGGCCCAATCGGTGGGGGTACATCCGGAGATGTAGGAGCAGCAGGCACGAAAGGCTCAGAAGGTTCAACAGGATCAACTAAAAATGATGGTTCAAATGCGTCCCACGAATCTGACGCAAAATCAAAGGATAAAGATGATGGTTCCACGTTCAACAACAGATAAGGTAATCGGTGGAGGTTCAATCAACTAAAGATGTGGAGGTACAACTGAGGATGGTGGACCAGGAGGCACGAAAGGCTCAAAAGGAGGATCAACTAAAGATGATGGTTCAAATGCTTCCCACGAATCTGACGAAAATAAAGATTCCAGTTCAACAGAGAATATAGGTTCAATCGGTGGAGGTACAACTGAAGATGGTGGACCAGGAGGCACGAAAGGCTCAAAAGGAGGACCAGGAGGCACGAAAGGCTCAACTAAAGATGATGGTTCAAATGCTTCCCACGAATCTGACGAAAATAAAGATTCCAGTTCAACAGATAATATAGGTTCAATCGGTGGAGGTACAACTGAAGATGATGGACCAGGAGGCACGAAAGGCTCAAAAGGAGGATCAACTAAAGATGATAGTTCAAATGCTTCCCACGAATCTGACGAAAATAAAGATTCCAGTTCAACAGATAATATAGGTTCAATCGGTGGAGGTACAACTGAAGATGGTGGACCAGGAGGCACGAAAGGCTCAAAAGGAGGATCAACTAAAGATGATGGTTCAAATGCGTCCCACGAATCTGACGAAAATAAAGATTCTAGTTCAACAGATAATATAGGTTCAATCGGTGGAGGTACAACTGAAGATGGTGAACCAGGAGGCACGAAAGGCTCAAAAGGAGGATCAACTAAAGATGATGGTTCAAACGCTTCCCACGAATCTGAAGAAACTAAAAATTCCGGTTCAACAGAGAATATAGGTTCAATCGGTGGAGGTACAACTGAAGATGGTGGACCAGGAGGCACGAAAAGCTCAATAGACGGATCAACTAAAGATGATGGTTCAAATGCTTCCCACGAATCTGACGAAAATAAAGATTCCAGTTCAACAGATAATATAGGTTCAATCGGTGGAGGTACAACTGAAGATGGTGGACCAGGAGGCACGAAAGGCTCAAAAGAAGGATCAACTAAAGATGATGGTTCAAATGCGTCCCACGAATCTGACGAAAATAAAGATTCCAGTTCAACAGATAATATAGGTTCAATCGGTGGAGGTACAACTGAAGATGGTGGACCAGGAGGCACGAAAGGCTCAAAAGGAGGATCAACTAAAGATGATGGTTCAAATGCTTCCCACGAATCTGACGAAAATAAAGATTCCAGTTCAACAGATAATATAGGTTCAATCGGTGGAGGTACAACTGAAGATGGTGGACCAGGAGGCACGAAAGGCTCAAAAGGAGGATCAACTAAAGATGATGGTTCAAATGCTTCCCACGAATCTGACGAAAATAAAGATTCCAGTTCAACAGATAATATAGGGTCAATCGGTGGAGGTACTACTGAAGATGGTGGACCAGGAGGCACGAAAGGCTCAAAAGGAGGATCAACTAAAGATGATGGTTCAAATGCGTCCCACGAATCTGAAGAAAATAAAGATTCCAGTTCAACAGATAATATAGGTTCAATCGGTGGAGGTACAACTGAAGATGGTGGACCAGGAGGCACGAAAGTCTCCAAAGAGAGTTCAACTGAAGATGATGGTTTAAATGCATCCCACGAATCGGAAGAAAATAAAAATTCCGGTTCAACGGATAGTGCAGGTCCAATCGGTGGAGGAACAACCGGAGATGGCGGAACAGGAGACACGAAAGGCTCAAAAGCAGAATCAACTAAAGATGATGGCTCAAATTCATCTCACGATTCTGAAGACACTAAAAATTCCAGTTCAACAGATAGTGTAGGTCAAATCGGTGGAGGTACATCTGAGTATGGAGGAACAGGAGCCACGAAAGGCTCAAAAGGAGGATCAACTAAAGATGATGGTTCATATTCGTCCCACGAATCTGAACAAAATAAAGATTCCGGTTCAACTGATAATATAGGTCCAATCGGAGGAGGTACAACTGAAGATGGCGGAGCAGGTGACACGAAAGGCTCAAAAGCAGGATCAACTAAAGATGATGGTTCAAGTTCGTCCCAAGAAACTGAACAAAATGAAAAGTTCGATTCAACAGATAGTATAGGTCCAATCGTGGGAGGTACAACTGGATATGGCGGAACAGGTGGTACGAAAGGCCCAAAAGAAGGATCAACTGAAGATTATGGTTCAAATTCGCCTCACGAATCTGAAGAAAATAAAAATTCCGGTACAACGGATAGTGTGGGTCATATCGGGGGAGGTACAACCGGAGATGGTGGAACAGGAGGCCCGAAAGTCTTAGATGGAGGATCAACCACCGATGATGGTTCAAATTCATCTCATGATTCCGCAGTCATTATTCATTCTGTTTCAACGGATGGTATCTATTATAATGGCAATAGAAGGAATGAAAGTTTGATTGGAAATGGAGATAATAATGACAGTAATGTAAACAAAGATAATGGATGGGACTTGTCGGGTCATGGCGATCAGAACGAAGATATCGATGTGTCTTCCAAGGAACCATACACATTAAGTTGGTGGGATGATAATAATCGTACTGATCATGCAAATAACAGCGGCAATTCTGACTGGAAACATAGCCAAGACGATAATGGAAAACAAGGTGGCAAAAGAAATAAAGGAAAAAATGATAACGGAAAAGAAGGCAATGAAAATAATAGTAATGAAAATATTGGCAAAGGAAATGATAAGGGAAGAAAGGATAAGGAAGACGATAACAAAAATAATGGAAGAGAAGGTGAAACTGGAAATTCCCGTGCACAAAAGGAATCTGAATATGATAATGTAGTTCAATCAAACGATGATAGAAGTGATGGTAGTGACGGTAAAGATGATGTTACACTTGATTACAAGAATGGAGGTAATGCTGGATACAAATATAACCAAGAAAACGAAGATAAAAATGGTGAAAAGAATCGTGACAAGGAGGATCAACTAAAGATGATGGTTCATATTCGTCCCACGAATCTGAACAAAATAAAGATTCCGGTTCAACTGATAATATAGGTCCAATCGGAGGAGGTACAACTGAAGATGGCGGAGCAGGTGACACGAAAGGCTCAAAAGCAGGATCAACTAAAGATGATGGTTCAAGTTCGTCCCAAGAAACTGAACAAAATGAAAAGTTCGATTCAACAGATAGTATAGGTCCAATCGTGGGAGGTACAACTGGATATGGCGGAACAGGTGGTACGAAAGGCCCAAAAGAAGGATCAACTGAAGATTATGGTTCAAATTCGCCTCACGAATCTGAAGAAAATAAAAATTCCGGTACAACGGATAGTGTGGGTCATATCGGGGGAGGTACAACCGGAGATGGTGGAACAGGAGGCCCGAAAGTCTTAGATGGAGGATCAACCACCGATGATGGTTCAAATTCATCTCATGATTCCGCAGTCATTATTCATTCTGTTTCAACGGATGGTATCTATTATAATGGCAATAGAAGGAATGAAAGTTTGATTGGAAATGGAGATAATAATGACAGTAATGTAAACAAAGATAATGGATGGGACTTGTCGGGTCATGGCGATCAGAACGAAGATATCGATGTGTCTTCCAAGGAACCATACACATTAAGTTGGTGGGATGATAATAATCGTACTGATCATGCAAATAACAGCGGCAATTCTGACTGGAAACATAGCCAAGACGATAATGGAAAACAAGGTGGCAAAAGAAATAAAGGAAAAAATGATAACGGAAAAGAAGGCAATGAAAATAATAGTAATGAAAATATTGGCAAAGGAAATGATAAGGGAAGAAAGGATAAGGAAGACGATAACAAAAATAATGGAAGAGAAGGTGAAACTGGAAATTCCCGTGCACAAAAGGAATCTGAATATGATAATGTAGTTCAATCAAACGATGATAGAAGTGATGGTAGTGACGGTAAAGATGATGTTACACTTGATTACAAGAATGGAGGTAATGCTGGATACAAATATAACCAAGAAAACGAAGATAAAAATGGTGAAAAGAATCGTGACACGAAGGGAGAGAAAGGCAGCGATGAAAACAGTTCTGGTGCCAACGACGATCAAGACTCGAAAAAGAAAGAAGATTCTTCTGATAATTCTAAAGAAGAGGATGATTCCAAAGAACAGGATGAAAGAAGTGTTAGTGACGGTAAAAATGATGTTACACTTGATTACAAGAATGGAGGTAATGCTGGATACAAATATAGCCAAGAAAACGAAGATAAAAGTGGTGAAAAGAATCGTGACACGAAGGGAGAGAAAGGCAGCGATGAAAATAGTTCTGGTGCCAACGACGATCAAGACTCGAAAGAGAAAGAAGAATCTTCTGATAATTCTAAAAAGGATGATTAACTTTTAAAATAATATAAACGAACCCCCCAAGAACACGATTAAAAAATGTGTTTTTTTCCTCATAATACTGACTTGGTATTTATGTGTTCCGAATATGCTGGGAATATGTTATTGATATGTATTTCAGTATGTTGTGGAGTTTTGATTTGTGTGCAATAAATGCAAAACATTTTCCGTATTCTCTTGGAAAGTAATTGGCGTGTTATTGATCAAATTGTTGTACTTCTATGCAGATTGATGTACGTAATACAATAATAAATACGATTCTGAGATTTACTGTTGTTAATTTTTGTGTGGGTTTTGTTCTGTAGCACATCAGAATGCTGTCGAAATTGAAACAAAAAGAACAGGTATCTAATCATAATTTTGGAAAGCTAAATTCCATTCTGCCTATAATTATTTATCCCTTAACTATTGTTAAATGCGAACTCACGTGTCCCATTATAAGATAAATTCTATTTCTACCATTTTTAACTGTCAAACATAAAAATAAGAATTTTAGAATTTCACTAGCGAAATATAATTTTAAAAAGAATTAACGCACCTCAAAATAAATATTTAAATGCTTTTAAAAGCATAAAAAAATAGTCAAGAATATGTTTAGATTTTGGGAAGCTTGAAATAATTTTATTAAAGCATTATTATTATTATTATTATTATTATTATTATTATTATTATTATAGTTATTATAATTTTGCTAAGAAGTAATATTTTCTTTCTTTTAAAAATATTACGTTGAATAGAGGATGTTCTCTATAAAAATATCCTTCCTTATAAAACGACCATATGTGTCATCATAGAAACGTGCTATTCATCAAGGTATCTCATTTCAATACTCTCATTTCTCCGACAGGGGGCGCCATTGACCATTATTATCCGCAATTATAACACTGAGTACTGCACATTTGTGATACAAATTATTAGAGTTTTAAGATATGAAATGATGTGAAAAATGAGATAACTGGTATGCTTTTCTATTGGGAAATAGTAATATTTCTGAAATGAAAGTATACATTCCTGAAAATGATTCAGAACATGATTAAATGACTAAAACGGTAGTGATCTATGACTAGGTTTCATCTACTTCTAACTTTCGAATTGAACTAACATACTATTGTTTAAGTTAACATTATTAGAATATAGACTAGTTTCTGTAGCCGTATTTGAAAAAAATATTGCTTTCGAAATATTTTTATTCCATGAAAAATTCGTGGAAACTACTCATTTTTTAAACAAAATTAACCCTGTTTTTATTCAAAGACCCATCCTTGAAGAACACATTTAATTAAGAAAATCTATCTTCGATATTGTAGTTGTAGGAAGACACCGATGAAATTTTGAACTTTTGAAATTAAAAAAGAAATTTAACCCATCTAGGGAGTACATGGCCTTTACGTTGGTGGTGGAACTTGAATACCTCAATAACCCTGAAAGCTATACCTACGGTAGCATAGCTACAGGTAGCGCCTCCTTTGCCGGACAGGTTGAAAGGGTGGCGTCAGAGGAAAAAGTCCTCCCGAAGAGGATATCATCGTCAGATGAGGACCTTGAGAAGATCTTCGATGAGGCGAGATTGTTCTTGAGCGGAACTCTTAGCCCAGTGTCGGCAATTCACCTAGGAACAGTGGCTCAAAATAACGCTACGTGTTCGGAAGCTGTGAGGTGGCAGCCCCATCGCCGAAAACACAATGCGCGGCGCCCGTCCCGCGATCGGGGAATTCCCATGATTACTGGCTCTCATTACAATGCACAACTTGACGTATTGCTGATACAACTTAAACACGTCGATGATGAAATTTTAGGTATAATGGGAGGATTAAATTGAACTAAATGGAACTGAATAATAAAAAAATGAACTAGATGAAAAATTAAATGGAAAAGGGATCGATGTAGGTTTCATATCTAACACCAAGATACAACTGAAAGGTGCAAAAGATCTGAATCACTACACGATAATCTATTGAGGAGTAACTCAGAACAAACCGGCGAGCTGCCATTATGGTTAATCCGAGGTGGAAAAATAGGATAGTGAAATATTCCTTTATAAATGAGCGAATCGTTACGTGTAAATTAAAAATATAAAGATATTACTTATAGACTAACAGGCACTTACATATATACATGCCCCGGAAGAATGAAGATCTTCAAAAACTATTGAACAAAATCAATAAGAATAATAATGTATTCGTCTGCAGAACCTAAACGCAAGAGTTGGTAACATTCCGACCCAATTATAGTTGGTTTTTATGGAGAACAATACCTGAATAGAAATAGAGAAACTTAGTTTGTGTAGCAGATGCTTAGCCCCAGCTCCTCGAATCCCTTGCGAGCCTGAACTCTCCGGCCGACACCAGGCTGAGTGTCCACGTCTGAGACCCGAACCATTTTTACACCCACTCACCACCCAACAACTCAACCCAAAGAGCCACCCACCGACTGTTCCTGGACGATCAGTAGCGTACAAAGTGCGCAGTATGAAAATACGAGAACTTCCGGCAATGTAAGCAATACTCGCGATTTCAAAATACATTAATCTGACCAAGCTGCTACGCTCCCACTCGCGCAGTTGCGCTCTGCTACTTTGCCGTGGGGCCAACATCAACATTGTTACAGAGAAAGAGAAAAGGAGAGAGAAAGAGAGAAAGAGAGAGAAAGAGAGAGGAAGAGAGAGAAAGAGAGAGGAAGAGAGAAAGAAAGAGGAAGAGAGAGAGTGTGTGTGTGTGTGTGTGTGTGTGTGTGTGTGTGTGTGTGTGTGTGTGTGTGTGAGAGAGAGAGAGAGAGAGAGAAAGAGAAAGAGAAAGAGAGAAAAAAACTGGAAAATTCCACGTCCACAAAATTACCGAAGCTACTCGGGGGTTGGCCAAAATAAATTTTCTACGCAATACGTCGGGCCCAATCACAGTAAATGTATCAGAACGAAAAGAAAGAGTCGAAGCAATGGGAGATCTCAACTTACGCGAACGACTGAGAGAAGATCGGACCGCTGGACGCACAAGTCGCGTCCGTTCGCCCTCGAGATTTTTTTATTTGAATCGTCCAGCACAAAAGTCGTCTTCATGCAACCTAGGGACTGACATTTATAGCCGCGAATTATGGTCGCAACACACGCTCTTGTGAGAAGAGTTCCTGACGTGTCTGTGGAACGCAAACGATGTTAGTGCGACTTCGAGGGCAACACAACTGCCAGCTCCGGTGGACGCGTAGAGGCGTCGATGAAGACCGGTCCATTGTCTCCGGGCATCCGTCTAGGGACCGTCTGGGACATTGGTCGTCCCTAGCTGTTCGCGGAGGCTACGGACACTCCCTGGCCGACGACCGACGAAGAAAGTCGCCAAAGAACGGAAAGAGGCGATGATGAACCAATGGTTCCAATATTGGCTCTTTAAGCCACCAAAGTGAATGAAAATCTTTATTGAGGAAAATATAAAACATTTCAAATCTTGTAATGTGCAAGGACGTGCTTTGGCCAGTTGTAGTAGAATTTTTTTTATTAACGCAATTTAAGCTCAACAAATTAATATTTTGGCGCCATTTTTCATTTTTATCATTAAATTTCTAATTGTTATATAACAAGTAAGTGTTTTTCTTATAACGCTGATCCATTATAGCACCGAAATAGATATCCCGATTTTTCCCTGAGCTAGTCGGCACCAAAATTAGTTCAGTCAAATTGCAGAAAATAGGGGAAAGCTTTGGATTTCCCAAACTACGGAACTGACGAAGCAGTGAAAGTAGAGCAGTACATTCCACAAGGTATTAGTTAATACCAATATTTAACAAATAATACAATACACAATGCCGAGGGTAATAAAATTTCATTTCTCTATTTCTATGTAGAAGATTATAAAACAAGATTCAAACAAAAGAATGCGTTGATGAAGTTGAGGTGCTTCGGTTTCTTAAATAGTTAATTTTAATTTTTATCTTGTAACTACAAAGTATGCTTTTTTCAGTTAGAATGATTCACCAGTCATCGTATTTCGTAACACCCAACTATATTGCTTGTAGTTAATTACGTATGGGATTTAGAGAATTAGTGAGAGAGGATAAGTGAGGTGCCAATCTCACAGTAACATCCAAATATTTTTTGCCGTTGGGTTCGATGCGCAGTAGCGACAGCACAGTTTATCAGACAAAGAACCTTTAAGTTCTAAAATGTAGGTAATTGTATATTTCATTTCATATAGGGTCAATATTTATTAAAAATGCGTAGATTTTTTCATCCACATTGAAAAAAAATGGAATGAATCCCGTTTTCACGATTTTCTTCATAAAAACCTCAAAATGCACGTTGCTCTAGCGGCCAAATGGAAGGCTCAAGATAAACCCCTAAGACATAAAATGTAGACATTTTTATCTTCCTTCATTTCATATACGTCCGAGTTTTTTTAAAAAAACGAAAAACTTCGAATTTTTACACTTTTTTTATAAAACGTGTTTACGGGTAAAAAGTTTGTTGGCGAACCACATATTCGTATTTAGCGACCCCAAAAACATACAGTACCCAAATAGCAAAACTACACCAAAACTTTCCCCTATTTGTCATTTTTGAGCCCCGTTTGACTGGACTAAACAGATTAAAGTTTTGATGTACGCGAATTTGCACCACAAATTGCCGAAGAAAACGTGTAAAAGACATAGGAGACGATATAATTGTATGTATATTTTTTTCACTAGTATAAATACCTTTTCCGGCTCTCACTGCAAATTATGTTTCTAAAAAAGGATTTCACGGAGACGTGAGGAATTGCACTTTGATATAAATATGAAAAATGTGTTAAAAAATGAAAATATTCAAGTCAAACGCAACCCATAGCACATCATTTATAGTTTAATAACGTCTAAACAAAGCGTTCTAGGGCTTTAAAACCTTATTTTTAAGCCAAAGGTCTCAAAGAAAGGTTTTTCATTCCATAATCTACAAAAAGAGATCTTTCTGGACTATTACACTTTTGGCAATTAGACGCTTCTCGTTGCTACCAGCATATTTGTGAAACAGTGGCGCAGCTCCGTGTTAAATGCTCTGTGACAATACAGCGACTCTAGCGTCTTCTGTTGCGCCAAAGAAACACTACGCCAATTGCATTCGATACGTCAGTCGTTACACAGCTTCGTTCTGATAAATACGACAGAAAAGAAAACATTTATATCTTTCAAATTCCTTTCAAATGTACATTACATATATATATATATATATATATATATATATATATATATATATATATATATATATATATATGTATACACACACACCTACATTGAGGCCAATACTCGCTTCGCAAAACTATCTTCTTACAAGAAGAAAATCATTAAAATAAGAGACATGTTATTTTCAATTGAAAGAAATAGTGGCAACCCGTGCGATTAAATTGGACGGGATGTTTAAAGGCGAATCCTTTTACTTGTCTGGATATTTATTTACCTTATTTATTCAGACAGGAAAAGGATTGCATTCTGCCCACTGTGTAACCTCTCTCTAGTCTGACCTGGCGTGCCCTGCTCTGCATTACCCTGCTCACCATTTTCAATTCGACGCCAAATCTACCCAACTCTTCCCTAGCATGCTCAAACCAACCCTGCTGCTTGCCACCGTCCTCGCAAAGAGTCACCTTGTCAAACGCAGATACTACCCACCTTACCGCAACGTTGTGCGTGATGCCGAGATTTAAAAGAAATATTTTCATAATTATTATTAATCTTTATATAACATACACAAATGTAAAATACACGTGCAGACATAGGAAATTTCCAGCTTTCAAATAACATCTTTATTTGCGAAGATTGTTTGAATATTCTATCCGTAAAAGCGATGTTTACATGCACGTAATATAATATATATATATATATATATATATATATATATATATATATATATATATATATATATTATTAACGGTCATTCGGCCATTAAATAGGAAAAGAACAGAGAGTACCAATTCAAATTTGGCGCGTGTGTAAAGACCGCAGATCGATCTTCCAGAGGAACGATTCTAGGAACGTGTCACGGCCGGTGAGAGAGGAGGCAGGAGTCAGAACAGAACAAGGAGACATGAATGACGCGCACGGGGCTGTGTGGCGTATGTGAGGTGAGGGAAGGAAATCGGAATACATCGAGAGGTGAAAATGCGTGGAAGTGTTAATATGCGAGTAAACGAGCATGCGGAGCATCGGACTAATGTGTAATACTAAAAGTCGGTGCGTTCCGAACATCAATAAGCATGAAACTGTTAAGTGATGTGAAAGCACTTGGTGCATCAATGTGCGTGGGCTATAAACTATTATGGTAAGGAAAAATCAACGGCTTCGAGCAAGTACACCGCAACAAGGGGACCGAATTCGTGCCCGGACGTTGAAAGCGAACGGTGAAATAGCAGAAAGCAGGGCACGGCACGGTGACCACGTGGACAGCACGCAGTCGGCGGGCGCGTGACTCGACCTCGTCAAGGACATTAGAAGAGGCGGCTACATTTCCCACGACAGAACTACGGGACCCTCAGAAAAGTAACGAAGCTCGTAATGTTCGTGAAAGTCGGGTTCAATCATTGTAATCATAAGTTTCCGAGTGTACAGTGGGGGAGGAAGGACATAATGATGAACAATCACAACCTGTACTGAGGAAGGGACAGATTGTAACTGATTAATGGTAGGTAATAATAATTGTGAATGTGAAAATGTAGAATGTAGAATGTTGGTATACCATTATTGCATAAAGGTGTGGGAGCTCCCGGATGACTAGATATTTCAAACAGCTTAATTGGTAATGATGTTAGTCACATTAACAGCATGCGATTATATAAAGACGATTTGTTTAGTTGTTATACATATTCATGTTTTTATGAATAAACGAATAATTGTAATGTGTAACTTGGTGCATCGTGAATTGAACGAGAAAAGTATAAAATCCAAAGCCAGCATTCTCCTAATAAAGGCGCTCCCCCCTAGAATGATCCCTTGTCCTTATCATTTCGATCTTATATTCAAAATTTTAATATGTAGTAAGTACTTGCTTGATCAACCAGAATCCCTAATTATATATATATATATATATATATATATATATATATATATGTGTGTGTGTGTATATATATATATATATATATATATATATATATATATATATATATAAATTATACTCGATATATACTATACAGCCTTCTTAGTACAACTCATTCATTTTGATTGTTCTCGAAAGACGGCAAGGGATTTGTTAACGGATGCCGGCCGTTAAAATCGGCTTTTAATTTCTTTTGATTAGTTGCTCTCAATATAACAGTATAGTGTTACGAAAATCTGTATATTTAAAACACTAAAGAAATTGGATTAGAAATTTGATCTTACAACTCAATCAAATTTCTTAATTTTTGTTTTGAATGAACGGTAGTGGGCGACAGATGTGGTATCGCTTGGTATTATTATCCAGTTTAATAGCGAAAACACATAAGTGTAATAAGATCTTAAAAATTAACATAACACCATTATTTGTCATTTCATCATTATGTCGTTTTGTAGTGTGAATAGCAATCGACCTTTCAAAATATGGCTACACTTCATCGCCTAGCGTTAGCAAAAGTGTATGAGTGTCAGTGTGTGGTTACAAGTAGCGGAGAGAATACAAAGTGTTTTTAAGTTCGAAGTCTTGTTATTTTTTCGTTGCAAATGTTGATGTGCGTATGTAAACGCAATACCCACTAATCATTTGAAACATGTGTTTCTTTACAAAAAATTGTTATGTAAATGTTACGTAATATCGGTAGCGAAATATCCTAGTACAATCTACTACAATATACTACATTGCCCGCTTGTCGTTGGCAACCAAACGGAAGCATCTCGAACGCAGGGTCTGCCTTAAAGAACATTGGCCGCACAATGGGAAATTTTATCGCCGTATATGTCAGCTTAGGTTTTTCATTTCACGGGATGAAATTACATATATGCCATGAAATATGGAAGAAACGTGCCTGTGAACCCAATGTACGAGGGGAACATTTCTCTGTCTGTTCCTGTTAGTCTGTTTCCCCATTGTGAATTTCATTGTAAAGTACACTTCTCCTGTTTGGTCAAAAGTGTTTAAATATACAAATAGATTATGTCCAATATACATGTACTAAAAATTTAAATCCGAAAGAAAGACAGCCAATGGTTACGGATTGTAGTACATGCGTAGGAGTCGAGGTAAGACAGATGACGGTCGGGAAACGAGTTACAGCGAATAGCAAAATTACTAACAAAAATTTGGTAAACAAACGGAAACGAATGTGATATGTTGTATCAGAGCCATGATTTTGTCAAAAGACATTTAGTTGCCATTGTGAGTACGTCAAAAGATCACCGTCGCGATTTTCTCCAAAATTGATATTCCACAATCGATCTGACTGTTGTCGCAGCCCCTTTAATTTTAAATCTATATTTTAATTTTGAGGGGATATTTCACATGACGCACTGAGACATTTTCCAAATTTTCAAAAAATGGCTTCATTAAGTTTGATTAAATTTTTTTGTTGGATACTGTAAAGAACGTTTACACTATTGGTGAATATTCGTTAAAAGCCGTGGTTTTCGAAAATTGCAAAATTTCATTTTTTTTCGGCATCTTACTACAACTAAAATATTAAAGATAGATTTTTTTCCTTTTATGAAATCTGTTCCTTTAAAAATAGATTTGGAAATACGGTCAAGTACAATTTTTCGGAAGTTTTAGTTGTTTGCCTGTTATTTTGCGTGAAAACACGGACTATAAAGTACGTGCTGTTTTAGTACCACCAGTGTTTTTAAGGAACCATTAATTTAAAGTAATTCATTACTGACGTTGCACACATGCTATAAAATATAAATTAAAAATAGAAACAATCTATAGATCAAACCAATATCTCAGTAATGTTATTTCAGATTCATGATTCTGAAGAAAATAAATGAGAAGTGCCGGATATGTCAAAGTAACTTCCACTTATTCCTCCGTCGTTCTTTCAAATCACTGCCTACACTAATCGCATGTTAAATTGCCCATTTTGGGGTCTAGCTAACACTTTACACAATTCAATCAGTTATTATGCTTGAACGACTTGACAAATGTATTGCTTTAATTTTGTTCTTGGTGACTTACTTAACTGGCCGGCCAGTGAAACATGCAAGCAAACGTGTGTGTGTCCAATCCGACTCACGAGACTGGTATTCCTGTTTTGCGACTTCGTTAGACTAAGTACTTTAGACGCCCCCTTATCGTATGAAACATATTACTCTAGATGTATCCACCTTGGCTCCTACCAGATTCCACACGAATTAAGCCGATGTGACCCGTGAGCGTTCCACTATTGGACAAGCACAATTCATGAACTCACCGTTCTCAACCCTCTAGGGAAGAAATTAAGGATAATATTTAAAGTTGAAGGGTGATACATGGAATCCTAGGAATGCACCATATAGTACAAAACACAATCATGCTTTACGCGTCAAACTCACAGCCAGGATATCAAGCGTACTTGTCCGCAAATGCCCCATGTAATGCACCATCCAGTCTAGCCAGGAATGGGATACAGATTGAAAGGAGACACATGATCTTTTGGAGAACCCCATCATGCCACAATACATCAAACCCTCAAACATCCATTCCTCAGACGATATTAGAACCTGTGGCCCTTTGAACTGCCCTTTTTGAGGCTGTTAAGTTGAGTCAGGCTTAGAGACTTAGAGACGGCGACCAAGGTCGAGAAATGTGGTAGTGCAAAACATGACTTCTTCAATAAATAAAAATAGCTTATATGTGTGTGACCGATAACTATACTACTTAGAGAATATTACCTATATTTTATAGCACCAATAGTTTCTAGTATTATCGATTGATATTAATTTTTTTCCTTCCGTCAGGGTGTAAATTTTAAAAAATTTTAACTTAGAAAGAAACATTGAAACGTATTTGGAGTTCACCTTTTTTGCTTCCAATCAGCATACAATTATCAAATTAATTAATTCCAGTAGTCGTGGTGTTTGAGAAGATAGTACTGACGATAACGAAGGCAACAAGGAAAAACTGGCGGATGCGGTACTGGAATGGAAATAACATGAAAACGATAAGAAGTACGGTAACATGCCTTGTGGTAGTGGCATAAGAATCAACTGTAATAAGTTATTATTCTACAGTGCTGTTATTGTAAAAACAGAAGCTGGCAGAAGTATGTGTGATTTATACCGGTTTGGAATGAATCATATATACATTTTTTGTTCAGTGCGAATTCTTTTCGGTTTTTGTGACGGCGTATTAAAAGTTAACACGTTAAAAAATATTTTTGAATTTTGTTGTATATACTTCACTGCAAATTTTGAAAAGAATTCAGATGTACAGGAATAAACCAACGATTGATTGACTAAACTGTTGTAATTACATTTAGAAATATTTATACAAATAACACAATTTCTCATAGAGTAGTAAAATATGATTGAATTATTTAAAAAAATAAAAACTTTGTACTAAATGAAGAAATACATTTTTAATGTAATTGATTATATAAATATAATGAGGAATTGTGAGATAGTTTATTTTCTATGTATGACATCCGCAGAACCTATCTGTTGATGTGAACCAAGCAATCGATTGCTGGTAAGGCCAATATCAATCTCAGTCATTTATTTCCTTCTTGCAACTTCAGAATAATACGTTTTGTCACAGTAAATGGTTTTGTAGCATTTGAAATAATTTGCGGAGGGACCAAAAAATTTTACATATTCAGCTCAAAAGACACAGAGGAAAAAAATAAGTTTTTGGGTGATATAAACCCGGAAGCTAACATGCACACTCTTATATGTCACAAACGATAACACTGTCAACATAGTTATTCACGAACCGCAACCTACATATTGTCTTTATATTAATACATGAGCGTCATGCTCATGATCAAGAAAAGTTGGCATGGGCGACTCATTGAACCTTCTATTCTTCTATTTTTCAGTCATATTTTACCATCGCTTTTTATATTCAACAAAAATACATTATGACCTGAAATTCAATATCGATTTCACTTTATATTGATTTACTGGCCAGTAAATGCCTTTCATATGTTAGAACGAGTGAGTGGTATTAATGTATGAAATGTATTCGGCACTATCTTAACGGAGAGATATTATAGCACATGTTTCCACAACTCCCAATTATAAAAAAATAATTATAATAAGCGAAACTTTCCTCTTAAACAAAGAACAGGAGAAAGAATGGAGGGAAAATAATGGTGAAAAGTAACCCGGAAATCAAAATCCAGGAAAATAGGCTGAGAATACAAAGTAGTATATTCAGCCTTTATTAATTATTTGGAAACCCAAAGTGAAAATATTAAGATGCGATAAGTTAGTTGAATATTCTAAAATGAAGGGCTGTAAAGGGAGGTTTACAAGTATCTTTTGAATAAAACACGACCAATGAGAAATTATTACTAAAATACTGGAAACAAAAAATGGCAGAATGCACAAAGCTAACAAATTTAAAAGGGACAAATAAAACTAAACTCAGAGGTGATACTTACATCAGCAAGATAAATTCATTAAGATAAGATTCCACTTACAAGATTCAACAGTAAGATAACATTCTACTAACAAAAATTACTTCTAAAATAAAAATAATTGATTCGTAAATGCAAACTTCAGTCAGGACAGTGTCGTTGAACTACAGATTCTTTACTCATCAAATGTCATACAATAAAAGCAGCTTAGCAGCTAAGTGAAATAGATAAAAGGAAAGAAATTTGATAAGTAAAATCTTGAGACCAAAGTTTGGAAACAGAAAATTGAAATGCAAAAGTAATAAAAACCTTTCACAATAATATTGCAGGAGTACAAGATACAATGAGAAAGACTAGATTTACGTTTTACGGACATAGTTAAAGTGAAAAATAAGAAAAACATTCAACGCCTCCGGCATAATCCCTAATACAAGGTGACCTGAATCACGAAATTTAAAGACATTAGCTTCCAGTAAAAATGCCGCGGAATGTAAGTCAACTAAACAAATCACTTTAAAGAGTGGACTACAAATTGGACCTGAGATTTGTGTTTTTGAGTACCTTGCGTTCCAAAATTAATATTTGTAATAGTGATAGTTAAAAAATACAAAATTATTACATGCACGTCAGGAGAGCTTTGTTTTGAAGTGTGAACTGACTCTCCGCTAGTGTATACCACCGTTCTTTAACTTGATGGATTGCCAAGGAAACTTCTGCTTATTAGCGAAATTGATTGGGTGAATATAATAATTTGTTCAAAATTATCTCGAAAGGAAAAATCATCAAATTTCGACAATCCAGGATTTGCAAACTTACGACAAAATATTGGCGAAAACTATGTATATTTGGTACCTCACATGGGTGTGAAATAGCATTTTCAATCATGAAAGTGCAAAAACATCTCTATCAGGACTGTAATTTACAAAAAAATGCCCTCTATATAGATGTGTCTTAACTTGAAGACGCCATTCGAGCAAGAGCGGCCTGTTGGCACGTCGGCGGCCAAAATTAATTCAAATTTGACTCCGTACTTTGAAATCTATCATTTTCGACAATTCCTTGCCGCTAATTAACAGCGAAGAGCATGCATTTTAAACATTCCGCGTCGGACTTACAATATTTTTTCTCCAAAAACGGCGCGTTTGCTTCCAGAGAGAAAGACAAAAGCCTTTTCTGTGTGAAACTCTTTGGAAGGACAAACAGTTGAAGAGTTAAACAGCTTCATAGAGGCTCGTGAGAGAGCGCCAGATACTGGAGACACTGTAGAGTGTCAACATTCCGAGAATTAAAAAAAATTCCAAATGAAGGCGCGATAGAATAGTATTATTTAAAAAGAAATTGGCCGAACACAGTTTCGCGGTTGCTCGACTCACCTCGAGCGAGTAAAACACCGTTAAGGTGTACGTCTATATGCAACCGACTATCAATTTAATTAAGCAGGGTTGGTATTGCGACCTCAGCTGAGAGGCATTGGCGCGCAAACGCGCTCCCATTGTTGAGATTTCGAAGAAATACGACTATATGTTTATATGACGCCAAGAGAGGTAATTTTTGGAGAATTATTCAGCCGTGCATTTACACAAAAGATCGCCTCGTCAGTAAAAGACCGTGGGAATTCACATCTTGGAGGCATTGAAGAAATTAAATTTTGACCAGTGATAGTAGTGTGTTTTGGGCGCGTAAGAGCTAATAGTGAGTTGAAATTGTGTGTCGCACGAATTATTACAGAAAATAATCTTCTGTTCGTCTAAGGAAACATTGACAAAAAGGTAATATTGACAAACTTCTTCCAGCATTAATAATTATCACGCTGAGATAACCTAATAGTTCTCGAATAATTCCCTTTCAGCATTTCTTCTTGTGGCAAGCTAGGAAGTGGTAGCCACGCTTTGTAAGCTACCCAATCCAACATTCTGTGGCTCTCCTAAACAATTTAGTGAAGCTATTTTGCAACTTTAACGCGGTATTTTCAAAGAAATTGTAGCTGATTTAACAGGGGAACTTCGCTAATGACTTTATGACTATTACTGAGGAACTTGGAGCGCTTTACTCGGAAATTATAAATTAAGTAGCTTCAAAAGAGTGAAAATACTGAATCTTCTTAAGTTTAATAGATGAAATTGTGTATATGTAAATCATAAACACGTTTAATTGGCTCAAAAATATATTGACATTATTCCAAAAATAGGGAACTTTTAAAGTATCTTCACAAGAGTGAGATAATATAATAATGAAATTTGAACCACGTAAACAGTATTTTTTAAGATTTTCAATGAAGAAATATGAAACATTTACATTTCTAGATTAACATTTATTTTTCTTTCTTCCAAGCTGACATCACCACAGAGGGTTTGACACTGTCACGAAATTCTTTCAATTTACAATAAGGAAAGTGTCTATTGGGCGTATTACGTAATATTTACTTACTTCTTCCTCCGAGTTGTTTCAGATTATATTATTTAATCTACAGATCGCGTTGTTAGAAGTATAAAATATAGTTGCATTTTTGAGTTTTGGATAGCTTTTCAATACTGATAAATAATAAATAAAGATAACGAGTTGTAGAAGTTTGAAACAATTTTCATTCATTCTAAAGTTCATCTTTTGAACTAAATGCAAAATTTGATATCTTCAAGTAAAGTAAAGTAAATTTTTATTATATTTTAGAGTGCTAGAAATCGCAAATCTACTTGGGCAATTTTATTGTTATACATAATTTGATTGGTTTCGTACCACGTCATTAGAGGTGAATTTTTTGATCTCATATTAATTAGTTACCTTAATTAATTACCTTAGTGTTGTGATTTCCCAAAGGATCTGAGAACGAAAAATCTCCTCGGAATTATTTCCGACTTTCGAAGATTGATCAGGCATCAACTATCCTGAATTGAGAAAAAGAGGATTAAATATTAAAAACAATAATGTTCATTGTAAAACTGAATACAACATTAAGAATTTTTGATATTGTATTCAATGTCACGTTTGAAAATAATCATAGTTTAGTAGAAGTACGCACGAATGCAACAATGCATCTGTTTATTAAGTTAAGAACCCAAAGTACGAATCATCAGTCAAACAATTATAAATTTAGAAATTTATTTCCTAAAGAAATTTTCCCTTCACCATTACAACTTTTATCACATTTTTTCTATACTTTGTATTTCATGCTGAAACTTTACATGTAAAGAAATATGAACGAGTATTTTGTCTTCATCCACATTTGGAATGAAATTCACTTCCACTCCACTCTAAGAGTGTATGTGTTGTGAAGAAATGTAACTCGTTTTCTGTGTAAAAAATTTCGAGTTAGCAGGAGTGGTTAATATCGCTCAATCATAATGATTTTCTTGATTTATGTTTATTACTTTTGAATAGAATGGTGGAAAATGGATAACTCCGGCCTGGCCAGTATAACGTTCATTCTAATGAACGTCTATGCAAGTAATGAGAACAAAAATGACCTTTCCTGTCTCATCCTTGCCCCCTTTCTGTATTTACACACACACACACACACACACACACACACACACACACGCACTGTGTTGCAACACATATGTGAAGCTTAGAAACTGTCCCGGCAGCGGTGGTGCCCATCTCGCAGAGATATCTGGACGGAGAAACTCTCCGCAATTGAAAGGTCGGCGCCGAATCTCGCTATCCAGCGGAGAAAGATCATCGCCACCTCTCGAAAAAAATTACTTAAAAATTAATTACTACTTAAAAATTAAAACTTAATAAAAATTAATAATTAAATTTAAAATTAATTTTTAAAAAATTAATTAATTAATTAAAATTAATTAAAACTTAATAAATAATAATTAAAACTAAATATTATTAATACATAAAAATTACTTTAAAAAATTTCCTTAAAAATGTACTACACCTACGGGACCAATGACCTTAGCAGTTGACGCGCCCGGGATCATTAATCTATCAGTCGATCCAGAGGTATAACATGAACTACGCTCACGGAACTAACGACCATAGCAATTGACGCGCCCTGAAACACAACGTAATCCATTAATCAATCTAACGTTGCTTTGAACCCTTGCGCCATCGAGGCAGGCGAATTCATCATTTGCATTGGCCTGATTTGCGCCCGCACAGACCACTGTGGCCGGCTCTCCGCGCCGCGCGCTCGGCGGCCAAAAACAACAAAGAGCTCCCATCGCTTATGTCGGCGCGGGCGGGAAAAAGAGCCAGCTGAAAGACCATCATTCGTCTCCGCAGAGCGACTCTCCTCATTTGGGCGTTAATTGCTGGCAGAAGTGGCGGCGACGTTGATGGATTCGCGTCCGACGCGTTTCTTTCATGCTAAGCGGCCCCCTGTTCCTCCCTTCCCCTCCCCCTTCTACCCCCCCTTCACAGCACGCGGTCGAGGGTTGGAGACCTCTGTTGGCAAGGGCAGGGTTGGAGGCAAGAAACGGCTCTTCCAAACAGTAATATTTTCACGGAAGTTATCAGTCTATAATCTCAGAATCATTCGTAAACACTAGTATAGAATCGTAATATTTTTTTGTAAATGAAATTTTTTTGTAAAGCAAAATCGTATTATAGAAAGTAGAGTACCATTGAATGATGCCTAATGCGTGAGTCAATTAGATACAGAATGGTTAATGTTTCAATTTTTAGTGTTTAAACGTTATTTTCAATGGATATTTAGAATGTCTTCCGTATCATTCACAAATGAAATCATCATGTGTAAAATTTACATGTTATGGCTTCAATCCGAATTGTGAGAATTCGTGAATTAGCCGATGAAATCGCACATTAACTAGACGGTTCTGATAAAGGTACAAGAATGGTGATGAACAGATCCTTTTGGAAAACCAGCTTATTTGCGACTTAGGCACACTGTACTGTCTAAATTAAAGTGATGTTCGAATGTAACGCATCTAGTGTGTTCGTGAGAATTCGCGAGTATTATGGCATTACATGAGTTGTTAATTGTGCGTTGCGCAGACTCAAGGTTGTTTTATGAAATTCTAAGAGGGAAAAACATCGCTGGGTGCACATTAGGGTGTCTCTTATTTTCCGACTTCAAGTTTTTGAAAGCTCACTCTCCAATTTTGTTTTAATTACCTTAAAACAATCATATACAAAATTTTGTTAAAATCTGAGCATTCTAACCCGTACAGACTTCATCATGAACTCACATCATGACTGGCAAGTCCAAACCTACCACCCACCGCTGAGTCAGCCCCGACACTAACACTATAAGAACTTTAATCGATAGTATCACACATGTTTACAGGTCGATAATTCAACATAATTTTATATGTTACTGTCATAACCAGTGCCGAGGAACGTGTGTTTTTAATAGGAGATAATATTAATAATTAATGTAGAACACCAAATAACTGGACACAATTCACCATCAAATAAACAAGTGCTCGAAGTATTATTTTATAACATACAGGTAGTAAAATTAACAGTTAGTGCAAGTGCTAAACTTGTGGTTCGTGAGTGCATGAAATATAAACCAAGAATTTCAACGAGAGTTAATCAGTATTCTTCGCAAAAGACTTATTAACTTGTATTCGGAGTGAAGAAAATTACCCCCAAAAACGCAAACAAGAGTAAAGCTATTTTTAAACATCGTGAAGAGAGCCAAACATTTCATTACCCCTAATCTAAACCAATGGTTTAGATAGATGTCAGCTGAGAGATTCTGTATACATCCTTCAGGTGACAGCTGAGGCATTTGACCACAATACCCTCCCGAAGCATTCTCTATTAATAAATCGTCTATTCTTCGAATCAGACATAAGAAGAGAACATTAAGAAACAATTAAATCGGCTTTTAAGAGTAATTTATCTGAAATTCTTACTGTTCAACTGGGATGGTAAACTGTTGCCTGCATTAAATATCAGGGAACTAAAAGAAGGAAGATTTCCAAAAGTTGTTGCTTTTGGGAACAGTCATTGGGTTTCTAAAATTGCCAAATTCTTCTGGTAAAGAGCACACTAACGCACTGAAGTATCAAAGAAAATGTACAAATTCTTTGCTGTGACACAACTGCATCAAACACGAAACGTTTTAAAGAAGCGTGTCTTTTTTTTGGACAGAGAATTGTTCTTTCCGTGTCGTGATCACATACACGAACTTATTTTACAATCTGTGTTTGGATGTAAAATACGTGATGTAAGCCTTAACAAATTGTCTTACAGGGATTGTAACTGTTCATGTCAAACAGTGATTTCAGTGCACTACAGATGTAAAAGCTCCTTACCAAGATATCTGCTTTTTAAAAGTTCTAAAATCTCTCAAAAGGATAGATTCCACAATTTCCAAAGTACTAAAAAAAATAGCTACTTTTGAAATTGTATAATAATGTGTGTTACGTAGTATAATGGTATTTATTAGAAGAATGTATTAGAACACTCTTTAATGATGAAGTAGACGTACAAATCAAAATCAAAATGATAGCAAATTTAGCCAGAGAGAAATGTACACATGGAATGTGTACATGGAACATATATATATTCCTTTTTGTAGAAAATTGTTTGGAGAATGATATGGTAAGCGCAGTAGTATTCCGATGACCGTTTTTAATTATTAATTCGTTAATATACAACACACCTAATTTAATATAATCTTCATTTCATTGAAAACAATAACCGACTTTGTGTCAACCAAAAGGAGATATCTGTTCTCTCCCGTGAAGTTGGATACTAATTTTATTCAAGAATGTCCTCCTATCTGGAAAAGCAACTCTGCTTATTTAGAAGATCAAAGATTATTTACAAGGTTGAAAGCTGCGAATGACTGCGCTGTCTCTTGTTAGTAGATTTACTGCATGTAAAATATTCTCAAGCCTGAATGAAGCCTCTGAGCTACATTCAAAATTGCCTGTTTCGTCGCCCAAGTAATACCTTCTTTCTCCCATATTAGGTGAAAGGAGCGTAACGGAATTTGCGAGGTCAGACGGAAGAGCAGGCCTCATGGCCTGAGACTCGCCACGTAAAATACGGCATTCATTCATAGTCAATATTTTTGTTCCTCGGGCATTACCTTATGAAGATCATATTCTGGTGGACGGGCATTTGTGCAAGTTCCCACACAGTTTTCACGGACCAAAGAAAGAAGAGCATCTTATACCAGCCTTACGACATCCCATCGCGCCCCACATCCAGCAGTACCACATCCCCAGGGGTTCTAGGGATCTATCAAATTACCATATTTTCTTGAGCCCTCATTTCCCTAGATGCGACAGAAGTGGGAGGTTGTTTATTTTTAATTATTATTGATTATTATACCAAATATATAGATGAAATTTTGTCAACAACGTTCGTTGCTATTATTTATGCTTGATTAATCAACCAATGTTAGTAAAAGAGTGGGGAAGGTTTTCTGGGGCTTAAGAGAAAGTGTACGTGTAATATCCAACCTCACTCTGCAGGTTGCAGCTGATTGTTCCACCAGATTTGCTAATAAACTCTAAGAGCAAGACAGGGCTTCTGGTTGGCCGCAAAGTTGTAAATTATACCTCCAGCTGGTTTGCAGAATTTAAGAAAGCGGGCAACCTATGGCTGTTCATGTTCTTGGTGAACATGATTCATTTCTAAAAAAAATTCCTCGCCGAATTCTGACACTGCATCTGGTATTGATGAGGTATCATGAAATATGTCTGCAGTGACTTTGAGGTTTTCATCTTTTTCAAACAATTTCACAATCTGTGATTTACATTTACTGTACACTGATGCATCCACTGATCCCATGAATGAAAATAATACATTTTGATAAACTCAGTTTTTGTGATTTCAAGGAAGAATATATTTCTGGGCCACTTCCGTCTCTCTGATTCGGTAACGAATAAGTTGGTTTAGTGGAGCTAATGTTATTAACAAGTCCAATTAACCAATGTATTCGCCTATAATAGTTAGGTTGTCATTAGATTCTGGTTCATCAACTTACCATCGCAAAATGACAGTATAACATCACCCTCTTCTTAAGACTGCACTTCTAATCAACTTCCAGCAGAAGTTCAAAACACCCTGGTGCGCGTTATTAGCAGTAATAACTGAAAAGTGGTTAAGAAGTAGTGTGATGGTTCATCGTGGAGTCTGATAACAATCCATCACAAAAAGGTTAATCAAAGAATAAATGACGAGAAGAATAAATCAACAATGGATGTCAATATTAATAACGTAATGAAAATATAAATAAAGAATAATAGGAACTAATTATTATAATAAAACAATGGAAAATAAAGTGCTAATTCTGGTATATATTTCAGTTATGAACAGAGGGGAATTTCCGTGAGTAATAAATAGAACTAATAAATATCAAAAGCCACCGGATGCCAAAGAAAAAAATATCATAAACAGGTAGTGAGCGAATCGGAAGGAACACGGACTTTGAAAGGAGAATGCGCAGGAAGAGCCAAGGAGAAACGAGTTTGAGACGCCACCGGACGTAGAGCAAAACAACTGGAAGGCGGAGAATATAACTTGCCGGCCAGAACGATGTTTTGTGGGGGAGGACAACGATTTGAGCAGTGGTAGAGGATGGAAAGTGCTCAGCTAATCAAATGTAGATCGATTCATTAGCTGTGCGGTTCAGTTGATAAAGATGGTGATAGGCAGTTCAATAGCGTAATTGTAAACGGAGTAACTCAAGTGCAGAGAAATTCAGAAGATTTATTTGGAGTTAGCACGTACATAGAACAGAACGGGATCCAGCGGCAGTGCGGTGTGCATCGCCGATCGTAGGAGATGGAGTAACGATAATCGTCGTTCATTAACGCAAAGGACCCAAGGGAAGTGATAGACTAATAAATCTCTGATAAATGCAGACCAAGTCGTGTTGATAGTATTGAAGTTATTGTTAGGTAACAATAATCAAACTGGGGAATATGACCATGTATAACTGAAATAATCGGGGAATCTGTAGTGAATAATAGTATAAATGTGATAAATCAATTGTAATAATATTTATATTTTTCGTGTTGTTATTGTTGTTGTTGTTGTTGCTGTTGTTGCTGTTGTTAGTCAATTTAATGATTACTACGAAGTTAGGAGGTAATAGTTGGTAAGAAATGGGAATTATAGTGTCTTTCAGAAAAACGAATAAGTTTTTATTTTTATTTATTCAGTAATTTAAGCGAACGAAAAAAGAGATTATTCCTTATGTACCAATTTCGTACTTGGAATTCCGTATAGTCAAGTCTGTCGACACAGGAAAAGAATTTTGCTCCGACCCGCAACAATATCCTTGCTAAATAAAAGACGTAATTATTGTGCAAGCCAGGGCAGGCAAAATCTTAGACGTTTGCTTGTTAAATAAATAAAGTAAAATTGTTTACATTTAAAAGGGGAGCGGGAATATCCCAGAAAACTTAAAGATGCGTTAGACGGAGAATATTTATAGTTATTAAAATAAATAGATAATAAAACGAGAGATTGCAGGTGGCTATGCCTAATTTGGGGCATATGGTTTATTAATGTTTAGATTAATTTTCATTTAATCAGGAGAACATTACAGTAGTAACTTGAACTGTAAGACAGAAGTCTCGAAAATAAATTGTATTTTTTTGTTGTGTGTATCGAGAATGACCTTTATTTTCTCACAGAAGAAGCAATCGATGGGAAGTCGATTATACGTAACTGTGACGCTCTGACGATTGAGGCGTTACAAAATTTTGTTGAGTGAAAAGCTCAAACTTCTTTCTGAGGTCTGTAGAATTTTGGGAGTTGTTGAATTGGTAACAGTAATGAATACAGATGGAAACAAAACGTTTTATGAAAAAGTATTTCCGTGATTATGAATAAATAAGATGTTTTTTGATTGTGAATAAGTAATTATTGGACATCAATAGAAAGTAATAAACATTATCACCAAGCTCTTTATAATATGAGGGATTCAACACATGTAGGCAAGGGGACATCATTCACATGTTTTTTACTAATTCATTAATTTGGCTCGGTGCATACAAAAGATCATTACCCCGACATTGCTTCTTCAGTGCAATATATTACAGTTCCTACTCTCTAATGTGCTAAATACAATGTTTTGCTCAAATGCATCACATCCACATCGTTTATCAGAAACGTCAGATTTAATACATGATCTCTTAACATCCATGTAAGCATTTATATCTGTCATTCGAATAAAAACTTGTAAATAGAATCCATTTCAATGCTTACAGTTATAGTACGTTGACACAGACACATTGCAATCCCTTCTCCATTTCATGACTCTATTAAACGAACACAATTAGAACTGAATATTCGATAAAAATCCAAAAAAGTCGTATACTCAAGGAAATATTTTATGGACTCTTTTCGAGGTGTATGTACATTTACGTGAGCTATTATGGTAAGGGATCGTGGTTAATAAAACCGAAAACTTGTAACTATTTCCTTTGAAAGCTTGCAGCATAAGCCACTCGCCTGATGATGCGATGTAATCAGACGATATGAAATGTTATCGATCAACAGACCTCCTGCGCTGTCACCGCGTTTACTCACAGTAGCACTTTCGTCTTCCCGCCAGCAGGCGCGATGAATGCGTTTCAAAAGACCTTCCTGGTCGTCTTTTACATGGAGAAGTTTCTTGTCTCCTCTTGCCTCGACGCGGATCTACTTTCGCGAGTTGTTCAAAATAGCATCTACAGTAATTGTGTGACTTTTGCACACATCACTGAAAACAAGACTGAAGCAAATACGAAACGGATGTTATATCTGCAACGCACTTCTAATCGCACGATAGATGATGCAATTGTTTTATCTTTGCAGAGACACAACTTGAGCACAGTCTTGTTGAATATGAACAATGGCGAATGCCTTGGATTAAAAAATGCACACAGTGAAATATGTTATGTGAATGCCGCAATAACTCTGGTTACATCACAGCAGTGCAGTTTGCAATGTGTACGTTTCATGAAATTGTTATCCACATGTAGACCGTGCGTGTCCAGCTTAATAGAGGTTTATGCATATTCATCGTTAGAGTCTGCCAATAAACTGGTGGAAAGTATGTGGTACGAAGGACTGGAAGGAGTGGTGGTGTTTTGGGAGAATAATCACACGCAGACGTGTGCTACCTGGAGAGATCTTGGACGCGGTGATTCAAAAGAAACTATTGTAGGTGACTCGCATAAAATTCGACTCTCTTTAAACAGTTCATTTCCACATAGTTCTTCCAAACTAGTCGATTTTCCCAAAACTATTCTGAAAGTGGCTGCAGTACCATGGTTTCCGTATACTATTACATCAGCAGACGGGTCTCAAATAGTTGACGGACTTGAAGTGAGAATAATTAAATCGCTCTCAGAAAAAGCTGACATGACTGTAGAGTACATATATATACCTCTTGATAACTTTGCTCTCGCTGAAGATATTCTTCGAAACGGGAGTGCAGATGTGATTGTTGGAGGATACGTTCACACTCATACTCGCATTCAAATCTTTGATTATACTCACTCACATCGATCTATTTCTTTGTTCTGGTATTTCCCCCAGCCAGCAAATATCCCACGATGGAGAAGTCTTACTCGAGGATTTTCAAATGACACGTGGATTCTTCTCATTACTTCAGCTATCGTTCTTTGGGCGTTTTTTACCGCAACAAGAAAGATCAGGACTTCATTCCAAGAATATGTACCTTCATCCGAATACCCAGGGTGGTTTCCAATATTTATTGCTCTGTTATGTGGAGCAATCAACAAACTTCCTACAAAAGCTACCAGTAGGTGGGGATTCATAGCGTGGGTGATGTGTTGTCTGGTACTAAACTCAGCGTATCAGTCAGCACTTAGTAGTTTTCTCACAAATCCTGGAAAGTATCCAGATATGTATACTATTGAGCAATTACTTATTACAAATTTCATTTTCGGAGTACATATTTTCTGGAAGAAGTCACTGGAACGCTTTTATAATGATTCAAGCATTTCACGAGATATCTCTTCAAGAATGCAGTTGTGCTCTAACTACACTAAATGCCTCCATCGTGTTTTCGCCGAAAGAGATATGACTCTTGCGATTGAAAATGTTCTTGTTGACATTTATGCTCCGCCCGAACTTCGAGAAGGTTATAAAATAGCACTCAGTCGTCTTCCAGACTCTATATCCACAAGCTACATCACATTGTACGCCCAGAAATGTAGCTTTGTATTTTCAAAACTAAATTTTGTAGTTACTTCTCTCTGTGAAAGTGGAATTGTGGACAAATGGTGGAAAGAACTGACTACCCAGACATCAAAGAGCACAGAAATATTTGAGAAAGAAATTCCTATTTCTTTCTCTCACATTCAAGGTGCGTTCGTAATTCTTATAGTTGGGCATATAATATCGATCTTAGTATTATTTGGAGAACATGTCAGCAAAAGTAAATCTTTTTTACATTCTAGTAAAACATTTATCAATATTAAAAAATAGTGCTATTATCTCTCATTCAATATATTTTATTTTTGTAATGTATTATTTATTTAATAAAGTATCCACTTTTCTCAATGTATTATTTTAAATTTTTCTCAGAGCGTACAAATATTAATATGCGACTAAAAGTGTTACAACAACACAAGTTTAATATTTTTGCGTATTATTTGTAAAGCTGTGATACATCACTGTGATACATCACTGTGATTCGACACTGTGATTCGACACTGTGATACATCACTGTGATTCGACACTGTGATTCGACACTGTGATTCGACACTGTGATTCGACACTGTGATTCGACACTGTGATTCGACACTGTGATTCGACACTGTGATTCGACACTGTGATTCGACACTGTGATTCGACACTGTGATTCGACACTGTGATTCGACACTGTGATTCGACACTGTGATTCGACACTGTGATTCGACACTGTGATTCATCACTGTGATTCGACACTGTGATTCGACACTGTGATTCGACACTGTGATTCGACACTGTGATTCGACACTGTGATTCGACACTGTGATTCGACACTGTGATTCGACACTGTGATTCGACACTGTGATACACACTGTGATACAACACTGTGATACAACACTGTGATACAACACTGTGATACAACACTGTGATACAACACTGTGATACAACACTGTGATACAGCACTGTGATACAACACTGTGATACAGCACTGTGATACAACACTGTGATACAACACTGTGATACAACACTGTGATACAACACTGTGATACAACACTGTGATGCAACACTGTGATACAACACTGTGATACAACACTGTGATACATCACTGTGATACATCACTATGATACATCACTGTGATTCATCACTGTGATTCGACACTGTGATACAACACTGTGATACAACACTGTGATACAACACTGTGATACAACACTGTGATACAACACTGTGATACAGCACTGTGATACAACACTATGATACAGCACTATGATACAACACTGTGATACAACGTATGTATCCTAGTAATTCTTCAGCCATCTCGGACGAAATTCATTTCAACAAACGACGCAAGGAATTGCAATTTATCAAATATCAAATTCCAGTTTTTGAAATTGTAGAGCTTTTCATGTAAGGTAAACTGATTTATGAGCGTAATTTGCTTTATTGAAGCATAAATTTTAAAGAAAATAATCCCACGCTTGCCTTTCAAAATCCAACACCATACAATGGTACTAACCCTACCCCTACCCCTAATTGTGTACAAACAAGAAAGATCTATTTTTACAAAAGCTATTGAGATTTGAGAAACTTTATAACAGATATTTGAAACATTTGTGTCCCATCTGCACTACATCCCACCAGTAAAATAATTTGGCAAGATAATAAAAAACGGGCAAGCTAATTTTAAAACAAATCGACAGCTTTAAGTAAAATGGGTTTTTTGCGAAGTAATTCACTATATTGTGGTCTTTGCTTTGTAAAAAACAGAATGTTTAAACAAAAAATGGAGCCGTTTTTGAAAACATAATTTACGCATTTACGCAAATTCTGTAATACAAGAGTTTCCTTTTGATTAACATTTTCGTTCCAAATTAAGAAACGTATTTAACTTCGAATCACGCGCCCATCCTTTTGTAAGTTGCTCATGGTTTTCAAGAGATTTCTTAAGTACCATCAGGATACAAGTTACAATTTCATAATATTGGAAAACCTTTGCAAATAATACGAGAATGTATATATCCCTAATTAATATTATATTTTTAAATTGTATGTTTTCCAAGAAAATTTTGTCATGAAATTGTAATCCGGGGTCAAAGATCTCATTTCGGTTGAAGTGAATTTTCAACCAGTTTCTTTTGTCCTCAATGAAATGCCTTGTTTCTTGTTTCGTTTCTCGTTAATAATTTTGCCTCATTCCCTCCATTTCAAATCACTACACAGTTACTTACTATTCTGACGCCAATAAATAAACAAATAAATAAAAACATCGCACTGACCTCATTAGGATCACTGAGAACCCGCAAACTTAAGTAAACCTAGGATTCCAACCGACACTGGTCGGAGCCCGCTGGGTGTTGAGGCGAGGAACCGCAGCCTTGTTGACTTGGCAGGCGGTTCGCGCGGGAGGCCACCCGTCACGCTCCCACTTTGATTTGGTTCAATGGTTAGTGATTCCGGGCGCGTCATTAGGTCCGAGCTTAGGTCATTAGTCTCGAAAGTGTAGTGCATGCTTTTTTCTCGGGAGATGGTGATCTTCCTTTGCTGGATGGCGAGATCCGGCGCCGACAGTCGGCTAGCAGGATTTCCCCTAACCAGGTATCTCCCACCAGCAGGGCACCGCCCCAGCCGGGACAAGCTCTAAGCTCCCGACCGGTCTCCCGGAATATGTGATAGTATAATATATGTGTGTGTAAGGGGAGAGGATTGGACAAGGAAGAGGAAGGAAAGATCGTGCGCGATCCGTGACCCGTTTGGTAGGGTACTACTCCGGTACTCGCCTGATATTGATGAGAGAAACGACCTAAAACTACCGATCAGAGCAGCCGGCCGCTAGAATTCTCCTCCAGACAGCGTCTGAATTCGACCCAGCTCTCTAGGTAGTGTCGAAAAGTCTGCCACCGTCAGGACTCGAACCTAGAAACTCTGGTATTGAGCGGAGACACCATGCAAAACTACCGATCAGAGCAGCCAGCCCCTAGAATTCTTCTTTAAGACAGCAGCTGAACCCAATTAGTGAAAAAACCTGCCACTACCGTAGTAGTTGGAAGCCTAGGACCTTCCGGTCCGAGGCCCTGCATTTACATCAATTCATGCCCTGAGCCACCTAAGTCAGTCAACTCCTGGTAGATACGCAACATCATACACTCGCCCTCGCGTCATACAAGAACCTTCCTTCTCCTAAAATGCATTTGTCCCCCGCGCGTGCGCACACGGCAAGGCTCGCGGACGTCAAAGAGCAACGGGCGACCGCGCGTCACGGAGGCGCGTGTGGTTTTTTTTTCTGGCAGTTGTCACACACACGCACGCGCGAAGCGTCACGTCGCTTCTGGCCTTGACGCGCGTCCGGCTTCCTCTGCACTGCCTCCGCCGCAGCATCTGCCGGCACCAAAAACCGCAGCCTCCACTTTCCCCGTTTCCGCTAGGCTCTTCTCTTCGTGACCTTTTGTCGCCTTTGACGTCCTTTGCCAGACTTTGGATTGTAATTAAATTCCGCACCAAATAATGATGCATGATTCAGAGAAAAAAAATTCACTCTCTAATTATCCCATTACGCTACAACTTGTGACGTGGAGGATGAGTGTTAGATTGGAGGTATGTGCTATTTATACATAATTTGTAGTATTTAAATATTACCATAATTTATGAAAAAGTCTTAATGAAAGCAATTAATATGTTACATACAATTCTAAATATGTCATAAAATATGGTATAACTTATAAATATACATTGTGCATGAATTATTCAAAAACTTTGCTAACAAATGCAAACACGCAGCAAACATGTTTTTTAAAGAGTGACCTTCACTTGATAACTACAATTCACAAAATTTGAGAGCTGTGGTAATCTTTTAAGCATTTGGAAATCCTGACTATTTAATAGACAAACCATCCCTTTGAATTGTGATGTTCGCCAGTTTCTGAAGGGAAGGAAAAAGTTGAACATCTCCACAGCCTCCGAGTCCTGTGAAACTACATTTCGAAACCACTGCCCCAAACTTGTGTGTGTAGGTGACAAAACGTCACTCCGGGTCGCTTGGAAGTTGGTAATTTTTATGTTCACTACGTAGTACACGTCCCTCTCACATGCGACACTTAATTAACCAATTAAATTAAACTGCAGATGCAGCCACCGTCACACTGCTATCTCCACGCATTCTGAGGCAAAGATATTTCGTGTATCTGCCTGTGATATCGTTATCTGAGATTTAAAGATGATTAATTGGATCACCTTTGATTGCCCTACATGCACGATGGACACCCATGATCTAATGCAAGTGGCACAACTAACACCTTTAATATCGTTGCGGGTCATATTTTCAAAACGCGGGCGATCAACACCTGACTTCTCCGCACTGCTTTCTCCGTACCGGTTGCTCTGAAATAGGGAGGGGGATGGAACCGTGCGTGATATCAGGCCGTACCATGCATAACGCAGTGAAACATGTTGGGATGATTTTGAATTTCTGCATTTACTAGAAAATATTCTTAAATCTAAACAACCTTTTTTTTATAAAGGGGTGTTGACCCTGGTAGAGCGCATGTGCTAGACGTACGATGTTCTCGCCCGACATGGGTGCAGATTGGGTCTCCAATTACACAATTCAACTGATTTTTATTTGCGTGTTAATTTTTCTTTGTAAACAAATATGAACATTTTGTAAATAATAAACAATTTACATGTTTCTGGAGTGTTTATGTTTCTGAAATGCAAATTTCTGCATAGAAAGTATTTTTTCACATCAACTTTCGAGTGCTTATTGCGGCTCAGTCATTCGAAATCTCGAAAGAGATTATTAGATAAAGTATGCTTAAGAGCTTATTTTCGAATATTCGTTGGTTTCTCCCACATTTACAAACTCTCATGGGAATGGGACTTGAAACTGCTTGTATAATCAGGAGACTTCATTGTTTGAGGCAAATATTTATTTCAGTCTTTTGACGCATACATTCGAAATTAATCATGAACACATTCCATGACTTTACAATAACAGGAAGTATATTTGTCGCTTGTTAAACTGTCGATAGCCTTGAAAAATGAAAACAAAAGCATGCGAGAGATATACATGACACGCAACGCGGTCAATAAACTTGAATACTTCCCTGAACACGAATCCTAAAGCTGAAATCTATACAAACTAAAAGCCCCAAATTATATTGGCCACACTCTGCATCAGAAGAGGAAGTGACAGATGACGCAGCGTCTGTTATTCCAACATTTAAACTGCGCAACAGCCACAAATGTGAAAAATAAAGACAATTTTCTGTGTGCAAAAAGATGAGAAACTAATCTAATATGTTGTAGCTTTTAAATTTACGTTTGTATTCCATTTGATGATTTATCCTCATATTTTAATAAAACAGTCTGAAGTGAAGTTAAATGTATGGGAAAGAGTTATTATCATGGTAAGTTAAATTGCGTAATTAAGAAGCTATTGTGCTGTATGGAATGCTTTTTTTAGATCAGGCCTTCTCAGTAACGGTCCATCCCGTCACATTACAATTCTCTTGTCACTTAATTTCATCTCCGTCTCTAAGTTTCGGGATAGGACTCTCCACATCATCAGCTGTCCCACAGGCCGTCCTCCACCACTTTATTACCGAGGTACCCCGTGGACCCATCGCCACCACAGATAAGCGTTTGGTGGTGTTTATCCTTAATTTTAAAACAAACTATACTTCCTACTTCTGCCTTTTAAAAGCCTACTGTAGGCTCCCTATTGGGTTGGATTATACAGATGCAGAGTTTTGGATGATGATTATAGAGCTTCAATATTTGAGTTCTACTAACCACTAATTAAATGATCTACAAGTATGTAATCACTATGTATGTGTAAATAGTATTGTCATTTCAAAACATTTGTGGAATGATATACAAGAACATAATTTAAATTTGCCAGATGTGAAATAAAAACTACTACTGAGAGAAGTTTTTCTCACTTAACTCACAGTTAGTCGAGTCTACTCGCGTCATACTACAGATGGAAGGAAAGCGCTGTGCGCATCTTAAAAATAATATACTTAAATGAGTATTAATGAAACAAGTAACTATATATTGTTAATTATTTATTACGTAATTTTATACAGAAGAACAACGCAATTGTCTTTCAACTTGTCATATTTATTATAGCACTTTACTATTATTTCAAACATTTTTACTTCATTATTGTTTCATAAGTAAAAGAACAAATCGTGGATTAAGAAAAATAGCACTATATTACAGGATACAAAAGAATTAATATAAACTAATCAGCTATAAAAATTAAACTAGTCGACGGCAATCATGACAGTATTTCTTGTTGTTTAAGCACGGAATTTACGTATTCCCTGTTGTTCAAGTGTAAAAATAGTAAATAAAATAGTTAACATTGCTAGCGAAAGCAAGCGAAAATAGTTTCCTTGCCTTTTCAAATCAAAATATATATAAAAGAACACAAAAGCGATCCTAAATAGAATAAGTCAAACTCTAATCTAATATTCACGTCATCACTTCTGACCAGCAACTAATATACAATATGTCCCTCGATGCGGTACATTTTCCTCAAACTCAAATTAGAATAATTACAGAATTAATGATCAAATCCGAAGTAATAAATGAAATCTTATATTAATAGTTTAGTTATAGAATTTACAAACAAAAATTCATTCTGGAGTCTGACACTAAAATTGTTTTATTTCACACTGTGTGTTTGCATCGTTCATGTAATCGAGATCGTTTTATTGAAGCACTTAGAATAGTTTAGTTAAGATCTTCAAATAACAGCGAGAAAACAACAACAACAACAACAACAACAACAACAACAACAACAACAAAGACATCTGATGTAGTACGTGAACGCCGAGTAATGGACAGTGAAATACGAATGTCAACCTGCGCTCACCCGTCGGCCTAAAATAAGTTAAGGCTCCCAACGTGAGACGTGCTTGTTGAGTGTAATTCTAGGACGTGCGCAACATTGTGTCTCGAACTTTGCCATCGGCGCATCGTAGCTCTTCCCACGTGCCGACTGCTCTGACGACGGCCGATGGCGTCATCCAAGGGCTCCCTCCGTGACTGAGGCGGCGGCGGCGACAAGGGCGGCCCTTCAGCGTCTCCCCGCGCGCCCTTATCATGCAAAGGGCAGCGCGCACGTTTTCACTTGGAATGCCCTGCCCCAACCCCTTTAATGTGTCGTCGACCCCCGAATTCCGCCCGGAGCCGGTGGGAGCAGCCCGCCTGCCCCCTGCTGGCGGTATGCAAAGCGCTGTGATGCCGTCGCCGGCCCAAGGAATGCGTTGGTCTCGGCAGAACTAGAGGTAGACACGACGGCCCGGGTCGAGACATGGTCGCAGCGGCCAGGAAGTCTTAATACATAGCATGGCAGTTTTTACATTCTCGCCTATTGGTTACGGAGAATAGAGAAAGTGCAATATTGGAACGTTTCGAAAAAAAAAGAAGAAAAAAACAGTGAAATTTCGACAGAAAAACTCATCAGCCAAACCCTGGTAACGAAAAATTGGATAAATATTCTTTCTATATGGAGTAAGTTACTTCATCTATCACGTAGTTTAGTCAGAATCCACAATTGGTGGATTCTGACTACACAACCGAAATAGTTCATGTTTACGTGTGTATAAACATGTATGTCACTTCTTCCGTCCGTCGCTTTCTCCGTCGCTACGTCCGTCCGTCTGTCCGTCCGTCGCTTCGTCCGTCCGTCCGTTCGTCCGTCCATCCATTTGTCCGTCCGTCCATTCGTCCGTCCGTCCGTTCGTCCGTCCGTCGGTTCGTCCGTCCGTCCGTCGGTTCGTCCGTCCGTCGGTTCGTCCGTCCGTCGGTTCGTCCATCCGTCGGTTCGTCCATCCGTCAGTTCGTCCGTCCGTCAGTTCATCAGTCCGTCAGTTCATCAGTTCGTCAGTTCAGTTCGTCCGTCCGTCCGTCAGTTCGTCCGTCCGTCCGTCAGTTCGTCCGTCCGTCCGTCAGTTCGTCCGTCCGTCCGTCAGTTCGTCCGTCCGTCAGTTCGTCCGTCCGTCCGTCAGTTCGTCCGTCCGTCCGTCCGTCCGTCAGTTCGTCCGTCCGTCCGTCCGTCAGTTCGTCAGTTCATCAGTCCCTCAGTTCATCAGTCCCTCAGTTCATCAGTCCCTCAGTTCATCAGTCCCTCAGTTCATCAGTCCCTCAGTTCATCAGTCCCTCAGTTCATCAGTCCCTCAGTTCATCAGTCTCTCAGTTCATCAGTCCCTCAGTTCATCAGTTCGTCAGTTCATCAGTTCGTCCGTCCGTCTGTCAGTTCGTCCGTCCGTCCGTCTGTCCGTCCGTCGCACTGCCTAAAATACTCGTAGGACTTAATATTCCCCGACCGATATGACCTGACTCAAAACCCTGAGATATTGAAACTAGTGGTGCTGAAACAGCATGTAGCAAACTTTCTCGCCCACAGTTTCACACAAAATTTCCCGAAAAATATTCAAATTTTCGAAAAATTTTACATGAAATTATTTCAAAACTTATCATTAAGAAATGATGTCATTCAGAGAAAATTTTCTATCCTAATCTATAATTGTAGTTGTAGGAAGACGCCGGAAAAATTTTGAATTTTTGCTATTGTTGAAAAGGAGAGTTTTCAACGAACATGACACCTACACCATTCTCTTAAATGGCTGTTACACTATCAAACAAAAAATTTAATCACAATAGATGGAGCTTTTTTCATTTCAAAAATGCCACGTAAAGTATGTGTAAAAATGTCTTGATGTAAAGTACCTCCCAAAATTTAAAGAAAACGGTTTCAAATTCAAGAGACCGTGACATCAATAAGATTGATTGGGGAATATCAATTTTGGAGAAAATCAGCTGAACGGTCAAGTCGCTATGTTCACGGATGGACAGAGACAGACACGTTTTGCCGTCATTCAATTTTTTGGTATAAAGGACCAACAAAAAATTGAATTCTCGCACAAAGACGTGTTTGAGGACTTTTTTCTAAATGTAGCAACAGGAATTATGCACTTTTTTGTTTATAGGGCCCTGTAATAAGAGTTTTTCTGAGGAAATTTCGCAGTTATTGGGCTCAGCATTACATAACTTTCTCTCTACACAGTAGCCAGAAAGTAAAACATTCTTGAACATTTGAGGGTATTTTCTCAAAATCGAATCCAAATTCTTCTTCATATTTTTGTATTATTAGAGTGAAAGACCCTTATAAAATAGCAGATGTTCGATTTTCCCTGTTATCACTGAAAATTAGAAACGTTTGCGTTTTCTTGGGCGGCGTCCCACGACTGCAATAGAGAAGAGATTATTTCTTCAAAAAAATATATTGTTCACAATTAGATCTTTAATTAATGTCTGGTAGGTATTTTGAACATTTTAGCAATTTTCGCGTAATTTTGAATGAAATACCGGTAATGTCGAAAAATATTTAATTTTTTTAAATCTATTTTTCACGGATTTCACGACATATTACGGATGCACTAAATTACATGACAAAAGTTATTTTATTGCCTTTCGGTTTTGAAAAATTTCAAATTCGAATTCTTTTGCAATGTAATACATCTCACGTTGTTAATAATGGAATACATATACATTACGGAAGTTTTTGTACTTTATGAATAGAAGTGTTTCAAATAATTTCTACTAGAGTTTCTTGAAAATTCAAAATTTTTCTGTAAAAATTACCTCAAATATACGCATTTTCAGAAAAGCTCGCAAAAATCACATTTTCTCAAAAAAAACTTCAAATTCTTGAACGAAATTTTGCATATAAACCAGCCTTTGCATTTTTTTTTAACCCTTGAAGTCCCATTCCATTTCTACAACTGGAGGACCGAAGAACTTAAACAATGGGAAAAAATGCCCTATAAGTGGCAACAGATTGCAGTTGGGTAGAGGGTGAGGTAAAACCAAAAAGTTAGCCCAGACTAAAGAGTTTATAAAACTAATACAAGAAAGTCTGTCCCACTTTGTAGCATTGATAGTTTCTTCATCTGTATTGCACATTTTCGAAAGCAATTAATCTACGTTTCTTCCGTTTCAATGTTGAAATCTATATAAAACATTCTGAGCAAAATCTTTCAAATCATTTACAGATCGTTAGCATCTACTAACAATTCAAATTTTCTTATCTTTACTCCATCATAAATAATGCCTATGTCAACATATTTTTAATACGTATGTAAACAATTATAGGTGAAGTGATAATTTCCCCCTCACAAACTAACGTTATGTTTATTTGCTTCCACTTGTAATATAAATGACATCGTGGTTCCTCTTTTCATGTTTTAATGTATAGTTTTCTATGTCGTTCCACCAAGTAGGAAACGTTTGCACGGATGAATATGTCTCGTGTGGAAATAAAAAAATGTAATGTTGGCTAGTAAGTGTTCTTAACAGGAAACACAAACTTGATCCTATAATTTGAAAATTAGCAATTATTATTAAACACTAAATATAAGCTAAACCTATGCATTTAGAAAGATTCAAACTTCGTATTCAAACACGTTTCTCGTAAAATATGATCAGAGAAGCTACATGTGTCACATTTATATATACAAGTACTACATGCATGACGATTCATAAGCAGCAAGCCATGAAGAAGGAACGATGGTACACATTACTCGCTCGCTATTGGCGCGCCATCTCCTGATGCCAGATGGTAGATTTATTTTTACCACTATTATTAAAACGATTAAAATACTAGTGGTGGTTAAACAGCATAACTTTCTCGCAGCAGAAAAACTAATTAATTCATTTAAAGGTAAAATACCAACAAAAATTTGACAATGCAAAATTAAGTTCCATACACCCAGAAACATTGTCCAACTTTCAAAAGTTATTCTGAGAATTTCAATCTGCAGCCTCCCGACGTTTGTCTTGTATTTCAACGTGATAACTCAGATATTCTAACGAAAAAAATGTGACAAGTTCTAATTTTCAAATTCAAAAAGTTGCAAAAATCCACAAGACTAATAATTTTTACTTTCTCGTACACGTATATACGGAGTAATCTTTAATTTGTAATTTTTTTAAATGCAAATATTTCACGCACCTTGCACAAAAACTACTAAAATTTCCAAAAACATCTAGTGACCTTCTTGAAAGAACTGTTTATGCGCAACAAATTTCATTTGAAGAAAAAATCGGTCTTCCATTTTTTAGTTGTAGGAAGACGCTGAAAAAAATTCAAACACTTGCAATTTTCAAAAATTCAGAGTTAACCGTGAATATCTGACCTATTCTACCTTTATAAGTGTAATTTACTCTATTCTTACAGCAAATTTGAAGAAAACTTTTGCAGACAGACAGACAGACAGAGACAGACAGAGACAGAGACAGACAGAGACAGACAGAGACAGAGACAGACAGAGACAGAGACAGACAGAGACAGACAGAGACAGAGACAGACAGAGACAGACAGACAGACAGACAGACAGACAGACAGACAGACAGACAGACAGACAGACAGACAGACAGAGACAGACGAGACAGACAGACAGACAGACAGACAGGACAGACAGACAGACAGAGACAGACAGAGAGACAGACAGAGACAGAGACAGAGACAGACAGAGACAGAGACAGACAGAGACAGACAGACAGAGACAGACAGAGACAGACAGACAGACAGACAGACAGACAGACAGACAGACAGACAGACAGACAGACAGACAGACAGACAGACGGACGGACAGACAGACAGACGGACAGACAGACAGACGGACAGACAGAGAAACGTTTTGAAATAAAACCTTTTTTCGGTATCTGTTTTTCGGTACCAAAACGCGTATTTCCGTTGAAATCTCGAAATCGATTTTCTGCAGCATTACATAACGTTCTCTATACTACGTATATTACACTGTATATACATATGTTTACGAGAAAGTAAAAATTGAAAAAAGAAAGTCCGTGCCATTTCGTAGCACCTCTAGTTCAAAAATTTTATGAAAAAGTATATTTTGAACAACCTGTATTTAATAAGAACATCTCTGATATCAATATTGTAAATTTGCATTTTTTTTTTCAATTCTCAGCAACATCTAAGTCATTAGCGATCACTATTGGAGTTAACGTTATGGTAATTGTGAAAATGAAATGATATGGTGATAAGGGGTGAAATGACGAACACAAGTACAACCATGCCCGAAGCGAGACTCGTACCCGCGATCCTTCGGTCCGAGGTCGCTACGACACTACTGCTTAGGCAATCTCTGCCTCCGGATCGGCTCAGTTTATCTTTCTTTGCTACACATGCGGAAAAAATATACTAC